>GL876975.1:1005478-1016430 GCA_000193285.1 Magnaporthiopsis poae ATCC 64411 | reverse complement strand
AGCCCCTTCCAAAAGTGTTTTTTCCTTTTCGCTGGGCGGCGAGCAGGCAGCCGCCGCAAACAGAGACCAAATGTGGCATGAATCGTATCAGCGTCCCCGTGTCCTGCATCATTTGTCGTGCGGTTGTGCAACTCCCCGCCATGCGATTGGTGGACATCGGGCAACGGTAATCGCGTTCCTTTCGGTTGCCCTTGGGAGCAGGTCGCCTTCTTCGGGCTCTGGGTATAAGAAAAGAAGAAGAAAAAAATAAAAATAAAATAAAACAGGACTACACCTCCCGTGTCTCTTGTGCGTCGTTGTCTGGCGACGAGCACATGTCCCAGGAGCGCTTCAGTGTCCGTCCTCTCGGTGGCTCCCACGTCTCGTCCCAAACATCGTCTTCTTCGTCCCGACAGCTGCCCGAGTAGGTCGACAGGGACCTTTCCCTTGGACTGGCACTTTTGCTTTGTGGCCGGTCGAATAACCGGGCGTGTGCTTTGGTGTCGCTCCCGCGCGCATGTGCCGTGTCTCGAACGCATCCGTCGTCTTGTCCAACAGCCGCACGGCGACCTCGAAGTCGGTGCGGAAAAACGGCATGTGTGTGTCCGAAAAGAGCGCCCAAGCGAAGCGAGCAAAGAAGAACTCGACGCCGAGGCCGCAGAGGGGCTGCCGCAGTCGGTTGTGGTATAGGCCGGCGAGCTCGGGCGACACCTCTGGCAGCAGCACGTACGTCGCGAGTATGGCCTGGGCATCCAAGTCGGTGTGGACGTCTGTCGGGACGGTGGTCGTCGTCAGTGTGTTTGCGTCTTGTGCGTCTGTCGGAAGAGTGGTCGTCGGGAGAGTGATGCGGTTGGGAGCGACGGGCGGCAGCCGCTTGGGCACAAAGACGAAGAACTTTGTGTCAAAGAGATGGTGAATGTCTTTGCGGAGGAGCAGCATGTTCCTTTCGTCGTTTATATCCAACGCGCTGGGAGGACAATATCTGCGACCAGTTAGGGCCCTGCAAGCACGCTGGCGCCGGCATTACATACCCGGACATGTTGTTTGCGCTAAACCAGATCTTCTCCCACGCCGGCACGAGATGCGCCGTTTCGGTGCCGCCTGTGCAGCCAGACGAGCGACGGGTGAGGTCCCTTCCCTTGACTGCCGCCGGCCCTTGGCGGATGAGTGATTGGTGGGCGGTCCTGGCATGTGTAGCTGCTGCCACCGTGGCCGCCACCGTGGCGGCAGGTTGTCGTGTGGAAAGCGCCAGTGGTGGAAGCTCGGGAGGATGGGGTAGTGATATGGGCCGCATTAGCTTGTTGTCAGTCGGAAATGCCAGGCAAGGACGCAGTCAGTTGCCAGTTGGAGCTCTCCCTTGATCAGAACTCCCTCTCTATATGGACCTGGTCGACCCGCTTACACCCCCAGCCAAGGCGCATGCATCTGCGCAAGCATCCGCCAAGTTCAAGGCAGTTTGGTTCCGCCATCCTGCCTATCCAGACTTGGTGCCATACCTTCTCAGCTTGGGCGGCGTCGATGGTGTTGACTTCGACCTGGCACTGGCCGCGTGCTGCATCGTTGCAGACAAGCGCTGGGACGATGGGTACCTGGCCACCAAGGACGGCGGGCGGCGCGAGTTGGCGACGGTGATAGTGGTGGGCGGAGTGGCGGTGTGGTCGGGCGTTGTGTGCGAGTGGCAAAAGGGGTCCGCTTCTTCTGGGATAACATTTTAGCCTGCTCGCGCGGCCTTTTTGTGACGTGCGGCAGCTGCCATCTTCGTTTCCTGCAATACACCACAAAAAGTAACATTGGCTAAAAAAAATAGGAAAGGGATAAGAAAATAGATAAGAAAATAGGAAAGAAAATAGGAAAGAAAATAGGAAAGAAAATAGGAAAGAAAATAGGAAAGAAAATAGGAAAGAAAATAGGAAAGAAAATAGGAAAGAAAATAGGAAAGAAAATAAGACAGGAAAGAGGACGGAAAGAGGACGGAAAGAGGACGGAAAGAGGACGGAAAGAGGACGGAAATAAAAAGGAAATAGGAATGTTACGACCAACGCTACGCTGGGAACAGGGGTCAGGAGGGCTGGCCAAGGGAGCCTCATACCCCGCACCAGCAGGAGTGCAGGTCATGTGACACTGTCGGAGACAAGGGTGATCAGAAGGATCAGTCCGAGTTAGACTGATCGTCTCGAGCACCCCAAGTGATCAGCAGTGATCAGGGTGGTCGGCACTGATCTCCAGTGATCACAACGATCAGGACGGATAGTAAGGAGAAGGAGATTGGTATAAAAAGAGGGTTGCCCTACTGTCCTAGGTAGCTTTCCCGGCATTAGCTCCAAGGCACCACTTGAGAGATTGAGATTGAGATCGTATTAACGTCTGTGCCGCAGGCACGGGCACCTTGGTGCTCGTGCCGTCTGGCGCCTGCGCTGTGCAGGCCTCAGACGCGCCCGCGACGGCGGCAGGGCGTTTCTATGTGGCCGCTTTGCGCCGGCTCTGGGGGGCTAAGGTACATGGAAAGGCACCACTTGGGCAAGCAATCAAGAAGGCTGAATGAGTGGCTTGCCGTCGGTGCGGCCGTGGGTTGTCGGCTCAGCTGCCGAGTGAGGGCATTAACACGCGACATGGTTGTTGGGTTGGTGGCCGGGTCAGACGCAAAAAGAAACGAGAGATAAAAAGAGAGACTCGATGCGCGCGAGGCCTGGGGTCCAGCGAAAACTCGTTCCCACCGCGGCGGCAGCAAACTCTCGAGCCTCCTCCCCACTGATCTACCGGTTCCAGGGATCACAAACGTTATTATTGTGGGCTCTTTCCAAATTAGGCCTAGGACCTATATACACTCTGCCGCATAGAAAATCGTACCAAAATCTATGTATCTGAATCAACGCTGGAGCCTCCTAGAAACCGACCTTTGCTGACGGAGTCGGCGCTGCAGACAAGTGCCGCGATAACCACGGCGATGCCTTCAAACGACGCCGGCAATCTGCACCGCGATGCCTTCAACTCCAACGCCCGCGATCGTACCAACAATGCCCTCCCGAGTTTTATGATCCGGAGGTTGCGAAAGGTGAAGGCAAACGGAGGTGTATTGCTTATTGAAGAGTCTGTTGAAATAGGTTGGTTTGTGCTACAATAGCGTTTTCTGATCCCTGGAACCCTGTACCGGACGGCGACCTTGCACCCCCAAATGCCCTACCCTAGGAGCGGAAAGGCCTGTTTGCAACGAGGAGGGGAAATGGGAAGAAAATAGGAAAAGAAATGGGAAAGGAAATAAAAAGGAAACAAAAAGGAAATAGGAAAGGAAATAGCCGCGGGCCTCGGCATCAGTTAACCCCAGTTGGCCCCCTTGCCTGGGCGAGCAAATCGGGTGACTGTCACCAAGTCCAGTCCGGTCACCCAGTGAAGCGCCTCGTCAAGCACTGCTCAGTACCGCCCACAGCACGCATGCGGTTATTCACAAATGCCAAAGAGTAGCCAGGCCACCCAGCAGCGTCGGCTTTGCAGGTAAGCGACCCGGCTCAGGGAAAAAAAAAAAAAAAAAAAAAAAGCCGTTGTTTTATTAAATGTCTTGCCCGTTCGTCTTTCTATGCTCGCCTTTGCCACACCGTCCATGATGTGGTTGATTAGTGCATCTCTTGTGTTGGGGCCAACGGAGCTTTATCTCGCCGTGTGTACAGGCAGCGGCCGTCGGCTGCACTGCCCCCGCGCGGCGTCGTGTCGCACACTCTGGCGCGTCCACGCAGCACTCCATGGTCGTAATCCCGGATCGCCGTTACAGCGTCACCGACGCCCGCGGCCTGCCGCTTTATGCTTGTGTCCGATCTTGTGCGCCAGCACGCAGCCTCGTGTGTACGGCAGCCGTTACTTTTTTGTTTTCTTTTCATGTAAAATGGACGAAAAAAAAAAAAACTAGGGTGACGAAAGGTATAACACATATAATATTATAGGTGAAAGTACATAGAGTTCGGCCCAAAAATAAACGCTACTAGAAGGAAACTATATTTTATCATTAAACCACACGGCCGCGCGCCAGACAGTCGTCGGCGGCCAGCACGACCAAAAAACAGATTTGGCTTTTTTTTCCTTCTCAAGACGCTAATATTAAATAATGGCAAAGTCAGATACAAAAACCGACGACATGTCGCCTCGAGGTTTCGTCTGAGGGTGGTCTGTGAGTGGGCTCTATGTCTAGGAGAGGTTCGCACGAAGGAACCTGCCTTTAGCTCCTGCCCGGAACCAGGAGGCTGCTGCTGCTGTTGCTGCTGGCTGCAGCGTCGGGTTCTTTCCGCCTTTCCTATCACTCTTTTATAACACCGGGCACGGCGCCCCAGGCGACACTGGTAAGCTCTGACCGAACGCCGCCCCGGCTTAGGCCCCGCCGACCCCGACCCCTGAGCATGGGGTGCTTTGTGTTTCGGCTCGAGGCTCGGTCGTTCCTTTGACCGGGTCCTTCGGCGTCTTTTTTTTTTTTTTTTTTTTTTTTTTTTTTTTTCCATTGGAGAGTTTGTCCACGATCCATTGTGCGGTCAGTGGGGTCATCAAGAGTCCGGGGCCGAGCGCCAGGATCTGGGTCGCTCGCTTTTTGTTTTGCCTGGTACCGCCGTAAAAGTCGACTTCTTCAACCTTTTTTTTTTCTTTTCTTTTCTTCTTGTTGTCTTGTGAAAGCTGCGCGGCGGAGACAAGGTGATTAGTATTTAAGTAGGTAACTAGTTTAATTAGCACCTTGCGAGCCCCGGGGATCCGTGCGCGAGCAAGTAGGTTATCGTGGGTAGGTGTCATCTTCCTGATAAATAAACGCCTAGACGCCCCTCCGCCTGAGGAAGCCCGGCATAGATGTCAAGCCCAAATGAGAGCATCCGGCTCTTCTCGCCGCCAAGGCGCAGAGCCAGCCTCAACTACATCCCAGAACAGATCACCGTGCCCAAACAGGGTACCCACCCTCTCACATTGGCCAAGTGATACCGGGACAATGGCGTATTGTGGATTCTATATAGGAGGTCCGCGGTATTTTTTGGTCAACATGTCTCCCTATTTCTTTCCCTTTACTGTTTCCTTCCCTTCCCTTTTTCGTTTCTTTTCTTTCTCTGTTTTCCTTCCGGCCTTGTTTTTTTTCCTATTTCTCTTTTTCCCCCTTTTTTATTTCCTCTTTTTCTGTGTTTCTTTTTCTATCCTGTCTCCTTTTTCCGTATTTCTTTTATTACTTATTTCCTTTTTTCCTTTTTTTCCCCTTATTTTTTTCCTGCTTCTTTTCTTTTTCTGTCCCCTTTCCCTTTCAGTTTTTTCTTTCCTTTCCTGTTTCTTTTCCCTTTCAGTCTCTCCTTTCCCGTCCTCCCCTTTCCTATTTCCTTCCCCTTCCCGTGTCCCGCTTCCTTTCTCTTCCCGTTTCCCGCTTCCCGTTTGCTTTCATGTGCGTGACACCGGAAATGCCGGCCCCCAAGCGGTTACGTGACTGTACCACGCCAGGCACGGGACTTGCAGACTGTAATAGAAGACGCACCTGTCCCTGGGCCGGCCTTTGAATATCACCATTTTGTCTTGCCCCTCCCGGTAGCTCGTTCCCCGTATCCCTCGATGAACTGTCTTTTAGCCAGCGTTGCAAAACCTTCCGGGCTCACGCACCATTCTCCAGCTTGATTTGCCCAACACAGTGACTGGCGGCCCACAAGGTCGCCTCCTCTGCGGAGAAATGAGCCGCAGAAAGCCATATTTCGAGAGGGTCACGTCGGTGGAGAAAATCTTCATTTACATCAAGGCGCACAAGATCAAGGATGCTGAGCATCTTCGGATGTCCAAAAGCATCGATGCACCAAGCAACTGGGACACAAGGTACCTCTACAAGACCCGAGTGATCTGCCGCAGATTCAGCGGCGACTTCCTTGGCATCACGATCAAGGGCGAAGAAGACAACGCCGAGTGGAATGAGGTGATAAACCCCTTCCCAGAACGGCTCAAGGGGCGCCTGTACAGCCAGTTTCACCAGTACTTTCTTTCCGGCACGGCGGCAGAATACTGGCAGGCGCTCTGGGTGATTAACATGCCCATGCCCGACGAGCCCATGCCCGGCAATGCCGGTGCCGAGCCTCCGGCTCCCGCGAGCAAGCGGGTCAGGTCACCTAGAACCCCGCGTCAAGCAACCAAGAGGCGCCGCATCGCCCCCGGCTTCGTCAATAGCGAGCACATGACGGTCGACGACAGCCCGTCGAAGAAACCTGGGTTGGATGGCGATGACGACGGCTTCGACAAAAACGACTCCACCTACGTGTCGGCAGACGCGCACGACGAGAGAGACCTCCCAGAGGACGCAACGGTCAACCTGATGATGGCGGCCATCAAGCACGCGCTGACCTGGTACGGACCGCAGAAAGGCAAAGGCCTGCGCGACGAAGCCCTGCACGACGGAGCCCTGGACAAAGAGCTTATGCTATCTGGCTCGTCGGTACGGTACACAATAAAAGGCAAGATCCCGAGCTTCAGCGCCGGGGTCACGGCCACCCCTGATGGCGAAATCCAGGCACACATGCCTGTTTCCGGCCAATACACCAACGCCCGGGACGCCGTGGTGGCTCTCCTGGAGGCTAAAAAGAAGTTCAAAGTCATGGACGTCCCGGACGGCAAGGCCGTCATCCCGGACAACGTGCTCGCCCAGGTGGTGGGCGAGGCGTTGGCCCTTCGGGGCACGAACTTGCGAATCGGCGAGTGAGGAGACCCCATGCAGGCCACCTGCTCAATAATGTAAACCCATACCGACTAATGTCTTCCAGCACAATAGTTGTCATCGTTGCCATCCGCCACCTTGTTTGTTTCTTGTCTGTTCAAATCCCGGCTGCATATTGTCAAGGACCAGAGGGTGGTGGTGTGAGGGACGCGGGCGCTGACTGTATCACCGTCACGTCGACCCCCTGGCTCGACCACAACGATGAGGGTGATCGCAAGAACATTCTCCACAATGTTGCACGAATCGTCATATGGTCAAGGGAGAAGGAGATGGAACGGGAGAAAGTGACGGAACGGGAGAAGTGATAGTTGGGCAGTTACAATGTAGGTCTTTCTGCGGCGAAAAAGAACATTTTTTCATGATCATGGATTCCCTCCCAAAAGTCCACACACCCCAGTGATACGCCCGGCCGCGAAAGGGTCTCCCCCGGAAACTAAGAAACGGCCTGGTCTCGCCCATCCGTGATGGCCGAGATGACGCGTTGCATCGTCTTGTCGAGGTAATCGTCGTCAAAGCTGACGCGATATCGGTGGATCTTGACGGGTCCCGAGGGTGGTCCGGAGCTCGGCGGCGATGTGAGGATGTCGATCCAATAGGCAGCACCCCAATAGTCACAAGGTTGCTTGACAAAAAGGATGGCCGGCTCTGGCCGAATCGCACCGAAGAAGGCGGCCGCGTCCGCATAGGCCTTGTGTGCATCCTTCGTCTCGGGAAAGCTCACGTCGATCCCCGGGGGAAACTCCATATAGCAGAAGATGGTCGACGATCCCGACTTGATGAGACTTGTATAGTAGAAGACCCGGTCGTTGACGCAAAAGCCGCAGGCCCTGCCCCATGGTTTCCAAATGCGTCAGCAGCTGCCCTTGACGATCATGATGGGTGCGTTTCCCTTACAGTGGGTCTTCAAGCCTGCACAAGTTCGCAAGGGCGGCGGCTGAGATTGACGGTGAGACAAGTTGCAGTGCGCGGATCATGCTGCTGAGAAAGCTCCGATGCCGTTCCGGTTGACATGAACACTTGGACGGTATGACTTCAAGCGTCTCGATCGAGAACTCGACATCCTTTGCGGGATTTTCCTTTCTGCCCGGGTATTTGCTGCCTGGGTCCTCGTCCAGCTCCTCGTCCAGCTCCTCATCCGGGTTCTTGTCCAGGTTCTCAGCTCTCATCTCGGCTCTCTTCTTGGCTCGCTTCTTGGCTCTGTTGGCTTTGTTCTTGGCTCTCTTTTTGGCTGGCTTCTTGTCCGGCTTCTTGTCGTCTGGATGTCGGGGCTCCAGATGCTGAGTGGTACGCACGGGGAGGCAGCCGTGCAAGGACGCCATTGTGCCTGCGCGCCTTGGACTTTTGCCGGAAGGATGGAGAGGAAAAAAAAAAAGAAAAGAGAAGTGTCAGGAATTTCCTGGGGCGGCGTGGTCTAGTAGTGGCGGGGGAAAAAAAAAGCCACGGCGAAAATCAGTGGAGACTGACGCGCTGTGCCTGGGGTAACGCAGCAGCAGGGAGCTTGCCACCGCCACAGTGTCAGCACCATCCATCGTGTCACCCTGGGTCGTGACTGCCGGGCCGTTTCCGAGACCCCTGGGCGAGCCTCCGGTCCCCAGAGTAGAGGACCTCCACCAGGCCCGGGGGTTGGCATATCAAGCATCAAGCTGTTGTGAATAATAAACTCGGGCCAATTTTGTATCTACTGCAAGTGACGGCATGCGAATAGCTTTATTTTTGATCGAATGCGGCCCTCTTGAAGTAGGGGCTTTGGTGGTGGTGAGTGTGGCCCATGCACCGTATGTCTCATCAGACGGCTCACACGGCCGACACACGGCAGTCACACGTCGCCTGCACGAGAATGCACGCATTGCTGATGCTGATGCGACCGTTGGGTTCAATTAGCAGCCGCTGCGAGGATTGCAATGAAACAGCCCAGCCCCTTTTTTTTCCTTTTCCGAACATCCCTCCCCGCCTGATTGGGCAGCGAGCACGCAAATAGAGATCAACCGTGGTGTGCATCATATCATATCAGCGTCTCCGTGTCCTGCATCAGTTGTCGTGTTCGGGCAACCACGGCGCTATCACTGATTGTGCAACCTCCCCGCCATGCCATCACTTTGCATTACTTTGCATTACTTTGCATTACTTTGCAGGCCCTCAATCGAACGAAGCGGCGTCGTCCATGTTGTTGGGGTGGATCTTCTCTCTCCTATTGACAGAAGTGACGTGCGATTTTACCCGCTCTACGTACTCACTGTGCGTTACCTACAACCGAAAAAAAACAACGGGCAAACTGGGGCAGGACCTGACGATGACAGGACATAACGAGGACGGGGAAAAAAGCTACCGCAACAATAATAGAGAACAGGGACAGGACATGACGAGGGCAGGGCATTACGAGGACAGGAGACGAGGATGAGTGAAGAAGCTGTCACAAGGATAACAAAAAAAATTGGGCGTGACATAACAAGGACAGGGCGCAACGAGAACAGGTAGAGAAGCCACCGCAACAATAACAAAGAACTGGGGCATGACATGTCGAGGACGGAAACGAAGCCATCTCAGGAGTAACAATAAAACTGAGGCGTGACGTGACGTCCACAACAAAGACAGGGCATTACGAGGACAGCAGAAGAAGCTGTCACAAGGATAACAACAAACTGGGATAGGATGTGATGAGGACAGCCATTACAAGAATAACAAAGAACTGGGGCGTGACATGTCGAGGGCAGGGCATTACAAGCATGGAAAAGAAGCCAGGGATAACAAAAAAAAAAACTGAGGCGTGACGTCAAAAGGACGGGCCACAACAAAGACAGGGCATTACGAGGACAGAAAGAGAAGCCATTACAAGAATAAGAACTGGGGCGTGACGTCACAAGGACAGGCCATACCAAGGAAGCCATAACGAGGACAGGCCACCGCGAGGGCAGGACATAACTAAACATGAAGAACCAGGCCATAAAACTAAGAAAGCAAGAGAAAAAAAGGCAACCCACCACTACCACCTTCGGGACGGCGCTCCAACTTCATCACGTCTCCGGGCTTCACATGACATGCGGCTGGGGCATGTAGGCATGCGGCACCTGCGGCCGCTAGATCCTGCGCCAGTCGACAGGATCGCCCAGGTCGCCGGACCACGTGAGCAAGACCAAGGAGACGAGGGCGGTTTCGCTGCCGTAATGGTACTTCTTGTCCATCTCGGCGAGGTCGATGGTGCCGAGGAACCTGGGCACGCAGGATCCCACGGGGACGTCGACCTCCCTCTCGAGTTCGGTGACGAGCTCGGGGCGGACGCCCTTGGCGACAAGAGTGTAGCCGTATCCCTTGAGCGTCAGCTTGAAGGTGGCGCCCCGGCCGCCTTGATGGGTTATGGGCACCAGGCCGTCGTCCAGGTCGCTCACGTCGCCGTCGAGCTGGGCGTGAAGGAGGTTCCGACACTCGTGCAGGGTGATGGCATGAGTCCTGCTGCCGTTCCGCTGGTGGAGTCGGGCATTGGGGCACGACACGTCGAGCGCTTGGCCCTTGGCTTGACTCTTGATCAGGCCGCCGAGGCAAGCTTGTGTGCAGAACGGGGGCCCGTCGGTACGGGGCGGGTGCGAATGCGAGTGCTGGGTTTGCGTCTGAGAGGAAGATCCCATCTGCGAAGACGAGCCATTGAAGCCGGTGGCGCCCGAAAACGGGCCCTGGACATACTGGGGCTGTGGCTGGGCGTTGTTGGGCACCGGCTGCTGCTGGGGACCGCGGGAGAGAGGGAACAAGAACCACGGCTGGAAAGCAGTGAACTGCGCGTCGACAACAAAAGCCGGCTGAGGAAGCTGGGGCTGCACGTGGTAGAGTTGGGCCGGGAAGACATGGGCCGGCTGGGGAGCATGGGGCTGCGAGCCCGGTGCCTGGGTTTGCTGGGGGGGCGGGGCCTGGGTGGAAGGGCCCGGGTGACTCTGCCGGGGGACCTGAGTGGCCGAGGCCGAGCGAGTCTGCGAAGGACGGACCTGAGTGATCGAGGACTGCGCAGGAGGGACCCGAGAGGTCGAGGCCGCGTCGTTCTGCGAAGGAGGGGCCTGCGAGCACGGTCGGGGCTTCTTGGAGGCGGGGGCAGACGAGCCCGAGGCTCCGCCGTCGTCTTGGTGGCTCGGGGTGCTTGACATCTGCGCCTCTGACGAACCGGTTCCGTTCGAGCCATCACGACTCGGCCGGTCTCTTTCTCTGCTGGGGGTGGGGGTGAGGCGACCCGGCGGGCATCTGTGCCGGCTGAGGCAGAGGTTGGCCGGCCGGTCCCTGCATCGGCGGAGGC
>GL876975.1:979596-995714 GCA_000193285.1 Magnaporthiopsis poae ATCC 64411 | reverse complement strand
GACCTGCTGCTGGGGCGGCGGCGTCTGCATGTCGGAGGTTGGCGGTATCGGGGCCTTGTCCGTGGTCGAGTTGGAGCGGCGGAAGATGCTGAAGGAGCGCCTGCCAAATGAGGGCAGCGGGTTGCGCGAGTTGCGGCGCGAAGGGGAGGTGGTCGGAGTGGGCGACGAGGGGTGGTTGGGAGCCGAGGCGGCGGGTGAGAGGGGCGTCGCGGGAAAGTGGTCGGTGGAGATTGACTGGCGCTCCGAAGGCGTCTCGGAGATGGCGGATTGCGGAACGGACGACTGGTGGTGGGAAGTCGCGGTCGCGGGTGTGGTCTTGGTGTTTAGTATCAGCGGGATCTTTGCGACAATATTGCTGTTGTCGACCGACGACGCCGAGATGGAGCTGGGATGGTGTACTACTACTTTGTGGCTGCTCTGCAGCGCGTGGAATTCCTGGGACTGGCGGCCGCTGACGGGAGTGACGGGCTCGTTGGGCGAGTCGCTCTCCGACTCATCGCCCTCGATGATCGGGCTCGAGAGATCTGTCGGGAACTGGCGTGGCGATGATGACAGGCTGCCGTCGCCCGGAGCCGGCAGAGCGTTGGCCTGGGTGGTTGGGACTGCTGATTTGTGGGTTGCGGGCGGGCACCGACGTTAGCGTCTGGATTGCCGAGGCAAATGGGAATCGGAGTTGGGGAATTGGGGACGACAAAATTAATATGGGCGGCCGGGACAAGGAAATGAAGAGGCGCACCTTTCTTGTTGCTGCTTTGTTGTTGGTGGTCGACAATGGGAATGCGATCTATTGTCCGAGATGCCGAACCGGCTGTGATTGTGGTAGTGATGGCAGGTGAGGCAGCAGCAATTGCAGCAGGTGAAGTCGCAACGCCAACAGCAGCTGGCGGCAATGAGGTCGCCATTGTCCGGCTTTAGTGTGCGGCGTGGTTGGTGGCAGGTGCGGCGTCAATTGATTGCGTGCCGCCTTCAGAAATACGTCAGGGGCTGCAGGCTGCGGCGACAGGGGTGTGTCGGGCGTTTCGATGGGGCCAGGGCCACACACAGTGACAGTGACAGCCCGTGGGCAATCAATCAATCGGACAGGCCGATCGGGGTGATGCACCTGACTTTTTGAGTGTCCGTCTCTCTGACGCCGAGCGAGTTTTGTGTGTCTCTCTGACGGCGCCGAGCAGGTGGTTTCCTTGGTCCCGACTGTTCTCGAAGCTGGTTTATCGACTTCTGGAAGCTGGAGAGACCCTTACGTCTGACGGAATCTGGTTGGCCGCCACTTGGTTGGTGGTGGGAAAGGCAAGCCAATCCCACGAACCTGTTTTTCAGGGAGGTGAGAGCTGCAGCAGGACCTGCGCTGCCAAGATCGGGCGTCGTCAAGGTTCGCAGTCAGACCTTGCCTTTGTCCAGTGTCGTCGGCTCTCTTTGCAGATGGATCGTCGGCCTCTTTTAAAAGGTGCAGATGCGGATCGATGATGGCGATGGCGACCGGGGTTCATCGAAAGCAGTGAAACAACCGCCGGGGTGGTCCGTCGAACCCTTGTTGGTTCCCGTTGGTGATTCACCGAGATGGTTGTGTCAATCGCCGAGTGAGAAGAAAAAAAAGTCGAGTCTTGGGAGTCCGGTGGCGGTTCCCCAAAGGCGTGAAAAGGGTGCGGGTTGGAGAATTAGGTAGGTGCCAGTCTCCAGTGAAACGAACCAGGACCCAGAACGAGAGGGAAGAGGAAACCAGAAGCAAAAGGGGAGGGAGGGTCTATCGCCGTCTCTTTATTTTATTTTATCTTTTTTTCTTTTTTTTTCCCCAGTGAACTTGACGGGTAACGGACGGACCCCGACAAGGGGTTCTGCGTGGAGGGCGAGGGCAGCGATGTGGGAAAAGGTGGAAAAGCCGGCGGGGCGATATTACCTGACACCCCCGGGGATTTGCGCGCCGTGATTTGCTGGCAGTGTACACATCCCGTCCTCTTCCTCTCACTCTCTTTCGTTATGTTGTCTGCTGGCACAAACCTCTTGGCTGAGACGCGTGTATCCCCAAGCGCCAAGCCAGACGGTGCTGTTACAAGATGGCCGTTAGACAGAAGAAAAAGAAAAGAGAAAAAAAAAAAACGTCTTATTGAGGTTTCTTAAGATACGAGGCGAGGCGCCCGCCGCGATCAGATTAGGTCAGGTTTATTATTAAAACCCGTGGGCGTGGGGTTTTCCTGGTCTAGCACAGTGCAAGCCAAGAGGCTGCAGATTGACCGACAGCCTATCCCCGTCCCAAACTATAGACGACCTTTGCTCCTTCGGGCATCGGTCTGGACGAAAAAGCAAGAAAAGACTTCTCCGTGCCGGCCTCTTGGCAGGCAAGTTTGACGTGCCACGACAGAAACAGCACTCTACGAGGCTTGTCCTGAAGGCACACACGGGAAACGGTCGTAGAACCGTTCTCCCAGCGCTTCGCCTCTGGCCCGCCACCTAAATTTGAGCGATTTTCTGGCAAAGGGACCAAAAAAGAAGCCAAGACCAGGGCGGGGTCTCCACTGGTCGTTCCCGATGGTTGCTCCCACTGACGCGATGGCGGGTGGGGTGTGTCTGTTGCCAAAATAAGCCGCTTTGTCCCAGTGATTGGTGGGGTTGAGGTTCTTGTTCATGTTGTCAAGAGATGGAAGCTTATGACCCCCAAACATGGACCTGTGCGCTTCCTTTTGTTCTCTTGGCGTTTCCATCTGGATTAGGTAGCCGTGCTCGCTCTTGGCCTTTTTCTTCTCGGCAGTGGGAACACCTCGGCAAACCATTATTGCATCATAAGCCGGACTGAGCAGGTGCACGCGGCTGTTAGTAGTGCGGATTCATACTGTTCATATCCATGACGCCATGCTGGCCAAGCAAGGTAGCCACTCGCTCGAGTCAGCGCCATCCGCGGCAGGCAATCGAACAAAAGGCCAGCAAGCTGCCCAGCCCCTGGCATGGGCGCTTCCAGTGAGCCAATCGCCGGCTCTCCAAATGCCTGACATGGACACAGCCGAGGTTTTGTTGTCGATGGCAGAGTTCAGAGCCACCGGGCTTGGCGTTGACCACAAAGGCAGAGACACAGCCTTGGCAGTGTATCAGAAGAGAAACAAACACGGACGGCATATTACCTGTGCCTTGTACTATATCATTGACCTCCGGACAAAAGGCCACTGCCGACGGCTTGTGCTTTTTTTTGCTTTTCCAAGATTGGCATTGCATGGCACACAGCCATCATGGGCAAATGAGAAATCCCACCGGGGAGGGGATGCTACTTGCTAGTCCTCAGGTCCGTATTCATCCGGTCCTTGATCATCCGCTCCGGGGCAGCGTGACGCCGTCGCAGCCACAAGCGACTCTTGGCCTCTTTCGAATTGATTGTCGCTTTTTCCTGGTACTCCCTCTTGGCGGCGGCTTTCCTAGTACTCCCTCTTGGCGACGGCTTTTCGAGTGCTCCCTCTTGGCGACGGCGTCGTGTGATGAAGCGGTCCAGTCAGACTTTTGCCATCACCACCACCCGTCTGGGCAATCAGGAGGGCGGGGCCACAAGTTGACCGCCTGCAAGCCTTGCCCGGATAGTTGGCCGTCGTGTGTCGTCCGTGTGAGTGGAGTACATAGCGATGCTTGGTGGCACAGCCAATGCGATGTCGCCGTCCCCTTTTGCCCAAGGAGGAAAAACACATGTCCGCCCACAGCCTGGTAGCAGGCACGGGATAGGGGCGGCGAGGCGGTGAGCCTGTGTTCAATTGTTTTCTGGCCTGTGCTCGGTGCCCGGTCCTTGGCCTGTGCGACTCCCGCTGTGGAATTCTTTCTCGCTAGAGTTAATGCACGTACCCGGACTTTTTTCGACTCTTGGCATTTGTCCTTGGCCAGGTACCGGACAGCGGGTGTGCGCCTCGTGATTGCTTGACGGCAGAGATGCCAGTGGTGATGTGCTCTTTTCTGCCATATACCTACATATCCTTCAACTTTCCGCTATATACCTGATATCCGCAACTTGTCTGCTACAACCGCATAATCTGGAAAACTGCAAAAGGTCCAACCCCCTTTTGGCCGCTGAAGTGTCCTATCAGGTTGTGAGAACCAAAGGAGCGAGAGGTCTGCGCTGGATCTCCATCGAGTTCTTCCAGTTGAGCCTTTTTTTTTTTTTTTTTTCGCAGTTTTCCAGAGGTACCACATATCCTCAACTCGAGCATCACTGCTTGACACAATAAATTCCACCAGAGGGTGACACGCTTGTCATCGTTTCGTCATGTTCGAGAATGGCCTCCCCCGCGTCAAAAAAGCAAGTCGGTGGTGGTCAGTCAGCGAGATCGACACGTTCTCGGCTTAAAGACCTGCTGACTGGCTGGCTCTTTTGCAAAAGGGTGTGAGGGAATAGAGGGATTTTCCTGGGGAAGGATCGAGTGGCGCACTGCGGCTGAGTGACCTTGTTCAAGTCAAGCTTTTTCGACCACCGTGCCGTCTTTTCCGATCATCACAGCCCCCGACTCGCACCTTGCATCAGCTTGCTGACGACGGGACTTTCACATTAGCGACTAGCCCGAGACTACGGGTTGCATGCCGCCTATCGGGCGCCAAGGACAGGCACCGGGCAAAAGGGTCATGGGTTGCTGAGTGGAAGCAGGAGAACAGAACCGGAAAAAAAAGCTTGTCTGGTAAAACCGCGCGACGCATCACCATCCTTGCACCCACTCACTCATCTCTCTCTTCCCCCACCCCGGCTCGTCCGGAAACGGTAATCCTTATTGCCTGCCCCAACGCCATCTTTCCCACCCTTCCCGCTTCGGAGGGTCACAGTCGTATTTCGCGTCTTTCGCGCTTGTCAAGAACTCTGGTTCGCCGACGGTGGGGCGACAATCACAAAACGGCAAGCGGGGCTGCGAGGAGGAGGAGGTGGTGATGGTGGCAGCGGTGACGCTGTCTGCTGCAAGCTGCTGACCAGCCAAAGACGAACAGGAAAACACCAATGCTTCACACACACAGGGGACGATGCGCTGACTGGCGGCAACCACCCAGCCACGCAAAACAAGCAACACGCCCCCTTGCCTAGACGCTCTTGGCGCACGAGTTTGACAGGCTCGCTCGTCCCTCCTCGATAGGGTTTGCCCGGCTCACGATTCCCGCCCGATGCCAAGAGCGCCAAAGCGATGGCGGGAGGAGGGGCCGTGAGCTTCTGATTCCTTTGGTGAGGACAGGCGCTAGGGGCCAATCCCTTGTCTGCACCCTGGTGAGCAAAGGCCAACTTTGCCGTGCCCCCTTTTCTCTAATTCTGGCATCCCACCCCTGGCCCAATGTTACCGCTCACCCAGCTGAAAATTTCGTTTCAATGGTTGCCCGGATTCCATATGCATGCCACTCGTGACCAAACTAGGTAAGGCCGGGGACAAAAGCCCTGGCCCGGGCGACAGGATGGATTGGAGTCGCAGAAGACGCATGCAGACCAAAACGGAGAGGGCGACGCGCAAGCAAAGCTGCACTGCACGTCTGACCGACTTTGGTTCGTCTTGTCTGCGCCGCAGCCGCTGGAAGTTGTTTCCACCTGACCGTGTGCAGGCGTTTTGGTTGGAGTTTTGGTTGTTGCCCACCATACGCAAAGGCCTAAGCCGATTGATTGCATGTCGAAGGATCTTGTTGAAGGTCGTAATAATACCCAGTCGAAACATATCGTACAGGTAATGGTAAGAATACTTAAAAAAAGATCCTGCATGGTTGGAGTTGGGGAGTTGTTTATAAAGCGCGGCGAAAAAGGGGCTGTGTGGGTATGGACCGCAGCCCCATCGGGATGTTTGCTGCCTGCTCCTTTCCAGAACGCTGTCCAGCGAGTCTCGGATCTCCATGTCAAGGATGTTGCGGCATATTTGCGGAACTCGAGGTAGTCCTGTGGCTTGCAAAGCAAGAAAATAGTCCGACGTTTGCCACGTAGAATGGCGTGTTGAACTACTGGAACTACCAATGGAACGCCAAAGCGGTTGATGAGCTGCCCAGGTCGCATCAAGGTTGGTGTGCATAGCTGTACCGATATGTACTCTTGCGCCGGCTGTGCGGCCTGGGAAAGGGAAGAAGCTTCAACAGCCCAGCCCAGCGAAAAGTCCTGGCCAGAGGCGGTCCAATGAAGAAAAAGAAGCCGAAAAAAGGCTGGCGCGTGGCATAGCCAGGACAAGGTCTGCAAGCAGGAGAACCAGCAAGGAGCAGCCGCAGAGAAATTTTTATTTGCTTTGATACATCCTCCAGTTTCCTGAACCCCAACATTTCCCACCAGCCCAGTCGATGAACACTCGCTCACCAACCGTCCAACGTCGCCGGCCATCTGCATTGACGGGGCCCCGGCCAAGGTGAGCTGAACTGCTCTGCCACGTCGATGTCGCCGCGGTACAGGTGGCTGGCCATCTCGTTGGCAAAAGTCCCCTCCTGGAACAACAACTCGGCCTTCCGCCGGCGACTTCGTTGGCAAAGTCCCGCTCCTGGAACAACAACCCAGCCTCTCTGAACGTGTTCTTGTTACCACTCAACCTCGACGTGGTAGTAGCTGTGGCCGTAGGTCCACCAGCCCTCGCTGCCGGCGACGCAGACGCGATACTTTGTCCGCGATCTCTTTGCCGCACCCGTCGGGTGGCGGGCGGCCTCGTTTGCAAAGTCCCACTCCTGGAACAACAATCCGGCCTCTCTGGACGTGTACTTGTTGCTGCCCAACCTCGACGTGGTAATAGCTGTGGCCGTAGTTCCGCCAGCCATCGGGATCCGGCGACGCGGACGCGATAAAGGTCTGGCCGCTGGCAAAGTTGACGCCTGTCCTCGTGATGGTGGCTGTGCCCTCGAATGTGATCCGGCCCTTATCTGTGTCGATGTATCTCCTAAAGTCGTTCAATTTACTTGTCCGTGGTCTCCTTGCTGCGCCCGCCGGCGCGGCTGGCTGGCGACCTCGTTGGCAAAGTCCCGCTGCTGGGACAACGACTCGGCCTTCTTGAACGTGTTCTTGTTGCCGCTCAACCTCCGATAGGCGCAACGTGGTATAACTGTGGCCGTTGTTCCACCAGCCCTCTGGATCCGGCGACGCAGACGCGGTCCTGTCCTCGTGATGGTGGCTGTGCCTTCGAATGTGATCCAGCCCTTGTCTGTGTCGATATATCTCCTAAAGTCGTTCAACTTGCTTTGTCTGTGATCTTCTTGTCGCGTTCGTCGGCGTGGGCGTCGGCGCGGTTGACTGGCGATTTCGTTGGCAAAGTCCCTCTCCTGAAACAACAACTCGGCCACCCGCTGGCCATCTCGTTGGCAAGTCCTGCTCCTGGAACAACAACTCGGCCTTCTTGAACGTGTTCTTGTTCCCACTCAACTTTCAATTAGCGTGCGACGTGGTAGTGGCTGTGGCCGTTTCCATCAGCCCTCGCATCCGGCGACGTAGACGCGATACTTGTCTGCGTTCGTCGGCGTGGGCGTCGCCGGCGCTTGGGCTGGTCGGTTCTCGCGTGGCCACCGTCGCTGGCGGAGGGTATATTCGTACCGTTCCATGATTTCGCTGCCGCGGTTGTGCGGGTGCGTGGTCTTGTTCCGGAGATGGGGTGCGTGAGGAACTGGCAACCAATTCCAACGCTGCTTTGTGGCATTTTTATGGCCAGAGTTTACCCCAGGCCTGGACAGTTTAGTTTCTGGGCTGCTGGCGGGGCCCATATGCAAATCGACCGAATAAGAAACCTCAATAATCGACTCGGCAAAAGGCATGGCAAGGAATTGGTGCAGGACACGGAGACGCTTGCATTTTTTGGTGGAAAAAAAAAAAAAAAAAAGAACAGAATTCCGTCTTGTTTTGCCTTTGCCCGAGGATGCACGCATTACTGATGCTGATACAACCGGTCGGGGTTCATCTCGATGCAGAAGAACGCCCGTAGGGACGGTATCGAAGCAGCGTACCGGAGAAGTCTCCGCATCGTTAATCCGCAATACGTCATAGAACAGATCAAAAAAAGCAAGTACGCCTAGAACCCAGTGCTCTTGGAGCCTTGGAACCACGAGTTCAGGGGCACAGAGTCTGGGCACTGCCGCTTTACTCGCGGCAATTTTACCCGAGTGATAAAAACGATATCAAAGCTCAGCTCAATCTAACCACTTGTGATCACCCTGTCTGTACTACCTGCAGCTCAGGTTACATCGGCGGCGGCTCAGGACCGGGACTCGGTCCGGATTTGGGGGCAAATGGTTTTTAGGGGGAGAATATTTAGGTAGGTATCCCCACTGTGACCATTGACGCGTTGCCGCCATCAGGTGGGTAGCAACTCCAACACAACGATAGGACTGCGCATCGCACCGCCCATTGAAGCTCAAGGTGCACATCTTCCGATTTGTCGGTAAACTAGGGTAGCCAGCCGACAAAGACTCGATAAAATCACAGGCAAGCTGGCGGGGAGGCGGCCACGGCGGCCAAATACACGCTGATAGTTGGAACCCCAGTTGCCCGACTGTTCTATCGGTCCGTCTCCTTTCTAGGTCCTTATAATCTTCCATTTTATTTCCTATATTCTGTCTTGCTTCCCATCTCGTCTTGCTTCCTATGTATATTGTCTTGCTCCTACTTGTCTTCCCATATCTAGTTTTGTTTCCTATATCTCGTTTTTTTCCCTGTGTGTTTTACTTCCTTTATTTTGTTTTATTTGCGGCTGCTCGGACGTAACTACGGATGACTGCGGATCCTCGCTTTCCGTCTCTACACGGAGTGCAGGTTTTTAACGTGGCGGGGACGTCAGGTTACCAGGTTAACCATCGTACGTAAAGGCCCAAGCCCGAGGCACCCCCTTGCGCAACCAAATCAGATGACTGTCACCAAGTCCAGGCCAGTTGTCCAGTGAAACGCCTTGGTCAGTACCTCGCCTGGCATGCATGGGGTTATTCCCGAATGCCAAAAGGGATAGCCGGGTCAGGAAAAAATCAGCAAAAAAAAGGGGGTGCGTGCCCGTAATACAAGCCGTGTGAGGGTTACGGGCTCGTGAGGTGCCGCTTCTTCAGGGGAGGCTCGTGAAGGTATGGCTTGTAGCCAGACATTTGCACGGGTTGCTGGGCATGGCACGTGCGCATCATTGTCCGGCCCCGTCGAGGCACCTCCTCCTCCTCATCCTCCTCTTCCTCCTCCTCCTCTTCCACCTCCGTATCGCCATCGTCCACCTCCTCGGGGCCTCGCGACCTCTTTTTGGGACTCATGCTCCGCGTTTTGAAGGCGGGGAACACGGAAGCTCGCGCCCTGACGTCCTCGCCCGACATGTTTTCGTGCACCATGTAGGTTTTGGCCTCCGAGTCGAACAGGAGCGTGGTGTAGCGCTCCCGGCCGATGAAGAAGGGCATGTGCGTGTCCGTAAAGAGCGTCCAGGCCAGACGCGCGAACAGGAGCTCGACGGGGACGCCACGCACCGATGGCTGCAGGGCGCGGTTGTGGTACATGGCAACGAGGTCGGCAGATGAATACGTGCCCGTGACTTGCACGACGAGACAGGCTGCTGCGGACGTCGTGTCGGACGGGGAAGTGGCTTTGGCGTTGAAGAACAAGCGGCGCGTATCGAGGAGATGGTGAAGATCACGGCGGAGCACGACAAAGTTTTGTACATCATTGACGCTAACAGTGGCCACTTGGTTTTGGCAGTACCTGCGGCCGGGCGCGTTAGTCCGGTATACGTAAAGGTGCCAAAACGGTGCTTACCGGATCATGTCGTTCTGGATGAACCAGTTACCATCCCCGACCGGCACGAGGTGTGCCGATTCCACCGCGTCAAAATGCCCGGAAATTTGACACCTAACGTCGCGGGCCCGGGCAGCCACTTTGCCATCCGTCAACGTCAGGCTGGACGTCGCCGGTGGGCTGTAGGGCTCGATGCAGAGATTATTCCAAGGGGTGGGCAGCTTGTCGTGCGGAAACTCCCAATGGTCAAAGGTCGGGACGACTGGGTATTTGTTGGTGGGAGTATCTCCGACGCAGTAAAAAACGGCTCGGTCGCGGAGGACGCCATCGTCGGGACGAGCGATGCGCTCGAAAGCGCCAGAGGACGACTTCTTGGCCAGCCAGCCGTCGGCAAAGGTGTTGCCGGTCACGATGCCGCAGGCGGTCAGGGCGAAGTCGAAATCGATGCCGCCGCCAGGTTCGAAAGCGCCCAGCCGCAGGAGCTCGACGGTCTGCCGGTACGCGGGATGGAAAATCTTGATGAAGCATGAGCTGTCAAAGCGGTCGCTGTCGGTCACCCGCGGGGGGGTCAGAGGGCGTTTTGGAGCCATCGCGTCGATGGTGAAGTTGGTCGATGACGTTCTGTGGGTTCGGAGGGTGCACCTGAGCGGGTGTGCTAGGCCAAAAAGGTTTGGACCCTTTTTTTTTTTTTTTTTTCTCCAGTTTTCCAGATAATACGGCAACTCCGGCCTGTCCCCGCTGGATCTCCAGTTTACAGGGCGCTCACGGGCCAGGGGCTAAGCTGAAAAGGGGTTGGACCTTTTTTGCAGTTTTAATTTCGCTGTCAAAATTTTACTTACGACCACGCGCAAGGTAATCACATCCTTTTTCCTATTTCTTATCCTGCTTATTCAAAAAGACTCGCAGGCGTTTTTATACTAGGAGCGTAGTGCAAGGCAAATTTGGGCAGTCCTGCCATTTGATGCCGGCACGCAGCATGTTTAATTTGTATTGGACAGTGGGGAGACCCGGCCTGGGAGAGTTTGACCGATAGCGAGGCCTCAATTACCGGAGTAACGCTTGGTACTACGGTGAAAAGCCATTTATCTAATTGAATTGGCACCCGGCTCCCTTTCCGGCTTGCTCGTGGCGACGTAACCACGGTCACTTTTGTAAATCGAGTACCAGCGCCAGCTACCGCATTGGAATCGGCGGCGTCGTCCCCTACATCCGAGCCCTCTTCCGGCCACGCCGTTCCCATTCCCCATCGCTGCTGTCCGTGCTCTTGGCCGAATCTGGACCAGAGTCGCACATCGGCCTATACGGACGGCGATGGCCCTTTTTATCGCCGTTGTTTCCACCCCCGGGAGAATGTGCGCTCCGCTTCTTCGGACTCCTAGACCGAGCGGCGCGCAGGATCTCCCGGCAGCCCTCCGGGCTCTCCCTCTTCACCTCCTGCTTCCGGGTCACAGGATTCCGGACGCAAAGGCGCCGAGCCACGGTGGTGCTGGATAGAAAGGTCGAGCAAAAGACGGAGGGGCTGAGGACCGTGTACGCAAAGCGGGCAATAAGACACTCCTTGGAAAGGCCCAGAGGGAGGGCGTGCAAGGTGCGGTTGTGCCAGAGGCCGGCAACCTGACCGTTGGGAGAAGGAACGAAGACGTGGATCAGCAGGCGGGTTTGGGCGTCATGGGTGGTGGTGGTGGTCGTCGTCGTGGCGGCATCCGGGCCTTCGATAGTCTTGGGCGCAAAACAAAGTTGGCGTTCGTCGAAAACACGGTGGAGATCGGCGCGGAGCGGCATCAGGTTTGCGGGCACGTCCTGGGGGTTGGTGGAAAAGCGACGCATCGAGGGCTTGGCGTAGCGGGTCATCGAATTAGAATCCCACCATTCGCGCTCGTTGGAGGGGACGCAGTACGCGACCTCGACGCCGTCCGTGTAGTTGCTCGCCACACAGGCATGCTGGCCGGCGGCCACGGGCGGTGGTATGTCGGTGCTCGTTTGCAGCTGCAGCCGGGCCCAAAGCGCGGGGAGGTTGCGGTGCGGAAAGTTCCTGTCGGAAAACCGGGTGACTATGGGGTACGGCTGGGGTGATGACGATGAAGGCAAACCCGACGGGATGGTGAGGTGGAAGTAGTAGTATGGACGGTCGCGCAAGATGCCGTCGGCCGGCCTGTCGACGCGAGACCTGCCGGGCTTGCCTGTGGATAGGAAGCCGGACCACTTGTTGCAGGCTGTAAGGCCGCAGGCCACAAGGGCCGTGTCGAAACGAAACAAACGCCGCCGTCGTCGAGGCGGGGGAGGGAGAGGAAGGTGGCCGAGATGGCGTCGCCGTCGTAGCCGGGGTAGACGAAATCAACATACTCGGCCGCCGACGCGATGAGCGAAGGCGGGATTGTGCCCGGTTCGTCAGATGCCGGGCGAGGAAGCATTGTGGCTGGCCGAGGGCAAGACGTTACATTTGCAACGACGTTCACACGAAGGGTCGAGCTCGGCTTGCTCGCCGCGTGGCTTTTTGCTGTTGGTCGCCTTCTGTTTATTGTTTCCTCGAAATTGGTCGGCCATGGGTTTGAGGATCTGTTCCCGCAGCAGCCAGGCAGCCAAATGCCATGGTCAGTGTCCAACCACGTGATTTCAATTGCCCGGCTGTTCTATCGGTCTGTCTCCTTCCTAGGTAGGTCCTTGTAATCTTCCATTTTGTTTGCTGTATCTTGTCTTGCTTCCTACTTGTCTTGCTTCCTATATTTTGTCTTGCTTCCTATATCTCGTTTCTATTCCTATGTGTTGTCCTGCTTCCTTTATCTTGTTTTATTTGCGGCTGCTTGGCCTTTACTACGGGCGACTGCGGATCTTCGCTTTCCGTCTTCTCTATCAGTCGGTACACCCTGAGTCGGCCACCTTCCCTTCGATTTGTTACGCCAGGGTGCTAGGCATAAGGGCTAAGGTGGACAGATCACTGGGTAGGGTAGGTAGCAGAGCAAAGCGTCAGGGGGATTCTCCTGTCGTCCCTGGGTCATGGGTGCAACAGGAGTGCAGTAACAGCTCTTGCCGAAGGGTTGTCAGGAAAGAGTTGCTACCAATTGCCCGGCCGTCCGGCTCCAAGGAGCGCACTCGCGCCCAGGCCGCCGAGTCGTCGTCCGCAAGCAAGCGGTCCCACCTCGACGAGGCCGCTGCTGGCTACACAGCCACCGAGGACGACGAGAACGACGAGTTCACGATGGAGGAGATGATTGAAAAGCTCCGGGCGGACCCGGATGTGCTCCGCAAGGCGGGCCTGCAAGTGGCCAACGCTCCGGGCACCTCGGCCGCCGCGCCCGTGGATGTGGACGCCCCTTGAGTCGGCCTCGGTGGTGGCACTCGGCAAAGCGACAGCTGTTTCGACGATCAAATCACCTCGTCCATTTACAACGCCCTCGGCAACGGTCTGAAAAGCAACATGGTGCGCCCAGGACCTCAGGTTAGTCCGGCCGAGTACCTCCAGCGTCTCCTGCAACAACAGGAGATGTGGAAGAACAACATCGAGGCCCGCAAGCAAGTGGAGAAGTGACACTACTCGGTTTCGTCAGCAGCAGCTCGACTTGCTCTGAGAAAAGGGGCGGTTCCACCCCTCGCCAGGCTGCTGGTTTCCGACGCCGTCCCAAACGAGGTTCCGAGGCTGGGCGGCGACGCCTCGAGTCCTCCTCCTCGCCGTAGCCCTCTTCCTCCTAGTCGATGCTTCGACCCGGAGCGCCGTCGCCGCGGCCCAGGATGGGCTCTTGTGGAAGAGCCCCGACGGCAGTCGAGGGCCGTGACCGCTTCTTCGGGCTCATGGCGTACGGCGAAAACAGCTCCATGCGCCGGCGGAGTTCCAGCGTCTCCAGCGTCTCCTGATCTTGGCGCATCTCGTCATTATTCCACAAAGCCACCGTGAACCTGGCCACGGTGTCGAAAAAGGGGTAGACGGGGTCGGTGAATATCGACCGGGCAAAGCGTGCGAACAAGAACTCAGGGGCCAGTCCTCGGATCGGTTGCAGGTGGCGGTTGTGGTACAAACGCACGAGCTCTCCGGAAAGATGTGGGAGAAATACGTGTAGCGTCAAGACGGCCTCCAAAGGCGTGGGCGGGGGGCTGACAGAGACGTGCGTCGAGACGGGCAGCAGCAGCTCGCGGCGTGCTACGCGTGCGCGAGGCTCACGGGGAGCCGGCTCAGGCTTCAGCATCACGTACTTGGCAGCAAAGGTGAAGCGTCGCGCATCCAAAAGCTGGTGGAGGTCGGCGCGGAGGAGGAGCATGTTCCTGTCGTCGGTGATCCCTTGAGCTGCATCCTGGTCCCGACAATACCTAGAAAAGCGCGTTAGCGTTGCCCGACGAAGCCCCTTAACTTTTCCGAGTGACCACTTTCTCCCCACGCACCTGCCCATTCCGTTGGATTGGAACCAGTACTCGTCCGCCGCGGGCACGAGGTGGGAAGCCTCCAGGCCACTGCTGTATCCCGTAACGCGACATGTGCGGTCAC
The DNA here is from genome assembly GCA_000193285.1 of Magnaporthiopsis poae ATCC 64411. Taxonomy (NCBI): domain Eukaryota; kingdom Fungi; phylum Ascomycota; class Sordariomycetes; order Magnaporthales; family Magnaporthaceae; genus Magnaporthiopsis; species Magnaporthiopsis poae. The sequence goes on along the minus strand of GL876975.1, from coordinate 981,600 downwards.
GATTATCCACAGTGAAGGCGGGCTGCTCGACACCCTTTGGAGCTTGGTCTTCGATCCGAAGGTCTTTCCAAGGGGATGGCAGGGCGTCGTGTGGGAATCGCCAGTGGTCGAAGGACGGGACGACGGGATAGACGTCTGTGGCAGAGGATTGTCAGAAGAGCCAACAAGGGGTAAAGCAACAATGAGGGGAACCAACGACGTCTGGGGTTCTTGTCTCCCACGCAGAAAAAGTACTCGGTCCCGTGCAGCAGGTTGTCGGCAGGGCGCTGAACGAGGCGGAACCCGCAACCGGCTCTCGTGGCCAGCCAGCCCGTGGCGAAGGCATTGTTGGCAACGATGCAGCAGGCGACGAGGGCCGTGTCGTAGTCCAGGCCGTGGCGGCCGTCCTTGGCCACGTCCAAGGGTTTCAGCCGCAAAAGGGCGGGGGCGGCGTCGGGGTAGGCAGGATGGCGGATATGGACTTGGCTTGCCAAAAGGCCCGGGGGCGGGGAATCTGGGCGGGACGGAGGTTTGAATCTAGGCTTCAGATCCATGGCGGCTGCTGTTGGTGCGTATGAATGGAAATATAGCGGGGTGTCGCGATAGTGGATAATGGCCCCTCCCTAATCTACCGAACTTCTGCCACTACGAATCAGGTGACGAAAGCAGGATAGGAAGTAGGATTGGATGGGACAGGATATGGGATAGGAATGAGAGGAAGGGAATAGGACGGGGTAGGAAGGGAAAGAAGGAAAGGAATAGGACAGGATATATGGTTGGGAAAGAGGATAGCGGAGAAAGGATAGGTACCTCTCCCACATGCTGAAAGGCGCCTCTCCCATTTGCATCCTGACATCATATGCCTTTGGGCTTTGGTCCAGGCCTCACGCATTGTCGTCCCGATCACGCACCGGTCCCAACTAAAAATGCGCCAACACCACCACAGGCAAACATCTGGAGCTCCGGCTTTTTTAAGCTTAAAAGAGGCGCGGGCATTTTTTCCTAGTATTGATTGAGTTCGAGAGGACTAGTCAGGGAGTGAGCACGGGCCTGCATTCGCTACTTTAGGCCTTTCTTCCCACTGCGGATCCGTAGGCTAGACTAGAAACGATCATCGCACTTTTTCCCTACATCTTCTTCTGCACCTTGTTTTGACAAGGGACATACCGCTTGACAGCTAACTGCTATGCTGCGCATTTGCATTTGGGGACCGTGCCATGTGACCTGTCAAGCACTTCCAGTTTTTCACTCACCTCAGCTCACCACTTCCCCTCAATCATAAAAAGACCAACCACAAGGACCTCAAGCAGACAAATACATACCACCCCAGCACCAGCCATCATCATGACGACCAGATACAGAGTCGAATGTGGGTTGTGCCATGACCACCTCTACGTGGGCTGTGGCTGACACCACCCCGCCCGGCCAGATGCCCTCAAGACCCACCGGCGAGACCAGTTTATCGGCAAGTAGCCGCCCTTTTTTGTTGAACAAGACCTCAATGCCAAGCCGGGGGATCACATCACACAGACGGGAATTGACGCCGCTGCCCAGTGACATCACCCCAGGGGAGTGACCTAGTCACAATACATCACAGAGACGGGAACTGACGCGGCATACAGAATGGATCAAGGGCCTCCTCGCCGTGCCGTTTGTGCTCTACTCCCAGCCGGCCGGCGTCTACGACCGCAGCAAGGACGTGGCGCGCATGTCGCAGGAGGAGGCGCACCGGCGCTACGCCGAGATCATGCGCGACGTCGAGGCCATGATCGACGACCACATCGCGCACCAGCACGACGACCAAGGCCTGCCGTCCAAGCTGAAGCTGCTGGTGCCCACGGTGGGACCCTTTTTCACGCGGCTGCCGCTCGAGGCGGCCTTCAAGTTCCAGGACCGGAAGCGGTACATCTCGTCGCGGCGGTTCGTGTCGCCCTCCTTCAACGACGTGCGCCTGGTGCTCAACTCGGCCCAGCTCATGGCCGTGACGACCTACGGCGCAGGCGGTGGTGGCCTGCAGCTGGCCAC
>GL876975.1:964989-975563 GCA_000193285.1 Magnaporthiopsis poae ATCC 64411 | reverse complement strand
CGGGTCCCACACGGGGGAGCGGTCGCGGTTCTGCCACGGCCACTTCCAATTGTAAGTCTCGTCGCTGGGCTGCGCATTCTCGGCCCTGTCCGGGATGCCCCATTCGGGGTTCCAAACCCCGAGCTTCTCCCAGCGACGTTTGATGTTGCGTCGGGCCATGATGTTGAGCCGCGCCTCACCCGCACGGCCGGCTGCTGCGCTTCCGTATTGAACAAAGTACTTCCTCGTGTTTTCGCACGTGGCCCTGGCCGAACCGGCCAGCCGGTCCCTTTCGAGCCTAACCTCGGCGTCGTAACGGGCTCCGGGGTGGTACGAGTCTTCTAGACTTGAGTACACCGAGCGAAGTTCCTCGTCGTTGAGCGGCTCGTCGAGGATGGCCCTGATGTCGTCGAGATGAGGCGGGTTCTGATAATCATCGTCGTCGTCCTCGGTCGACGACACGTACGGTGGGGGCTCGTCGCGATCGAAGCGCCTGAGGTCGCTGTCGAGCAGCGACCCGTTTTCGGCGAGGCGTTCGAGAGCGGGCACAGCGTCGCGCCGCATCGCCGTGGCGATTTGGTAGTTGTCGTTAAACGGACGGTAAGGCATGGCGGGTGAATGGGAGTTGGAGGGTTTCCGAGAAAGGGGCGTTGGTTTGTTGTTGCGCCGAATCCCAAGGGAAATAAATGGTGGTTGTGGTGCCAAGTATAGCCCACATTCCGGCGCCGCCCCACAGCCTGCTTTCGGAGTGGCAAGTGTATACCAATCTGCCCACGCATGCGGCTGCCTGCCAACCGACAATCATTTTTTTTTGCAGGCTGGAATCTGAAACTTTGTAAAGCCTTGGGGCTGTCGGCCGGACCGTAGGTCGGCGTTTGGTTGCGCCCAGATGCGCTCATGTTGGTGGGTGCCCGGGGGCCTGATCATATTCCTTTGTCGCCTTTGTTCTCATCGTCAGCCCTCTTCCTCCATCTTTGCCGTTTCCCTTCCTCTCTTCTCATCGTCAGCCCTCTTCCTTTGTCGTTTCCTCTCTTCTCACCGTCGCCCTCTTCCATTTGTCGTTTCCCTTCTTCTCTTCTCATCGTCGCCCTTTTCCATTTGAGCAGCTCCTTGGTCTCGTCGCTCTTGTCTCCTCCTATCGTTCTTGCCCTCTCGCGCCTTATGCCCCACACCATGGCCAAACCTGTTGCTCTATTTCACCTCGTTCCGGCGAACGATACGGCCCGCCAAGCCCTCAGCCACCCCGACAACCGCCGTTTTGTGTCCCCTGCTCGAAACGACAGCTTGGGACTCGAGATTGGGTTCCACGTCGCGTCCGTGCCGGGCCGTGTTATGGCCAGGCTCGGCCGGGATGCCGACTTGATACTCCAACAGCGGAACGTGTCCGGCGTGCACGTATCGTTCGAGATGCACCCCGAGACCCTCGTCGTGATGCTCTCGTCGAGGACGAAGCGAACCTCGTCGGTCATGGTCACGCCCACCAACGGCTCGGGTGAGCTGATCTATGGAGATTGCGTTTTGAGCTACGGGACAAAGTACACCATCGCCATTGCGGACTACAAATTTTCTCTCCAGTGGCGGGGTGGCACAGCACTGTCGCTGAGGGAGCTGTCCATCCGGGAATACAACGAGGCATTGAAGCGACAGGCTCAAGGCAATGTCCACTCGCGCTACCTCCCGACCGAGGCCGACTCGGAAACCCACACCTGGCACAACACCAGGATTCATAGCGCCCGACGAGCTCTTTTTCGGGAAGCCGAGGGCGCGCGGCGTCAACTGATTGGCGGTGGGCAGTTTGGCGAAGTCTATCGAGCCGTTGACGACTTGACCGGCAACAGTTTTGCTATCAAGGTCCTTTTGCTGGACAAGTGCAGAAATCCAGAAGACGCGCGTTCCCATGCTCACCGCGAAATCAAGGTTCTTGAAAGGCTTGAGCATGTACGTCCCCTATCCCACGCTTCCCTTTGTTCTTACCCACCAGCATGCTGACTCCGGTTATAGGAGAATATTGTCGAGTTTTTGGGGCACGCCAAATGGGGAACCATGCGCCCCGAAATCTTTATGCCGCTGCGCATGGGGAGCCTGAAGGACCTTGTCACAACGAGGGACGTGGCTGAGCTGTCCGACAACAAGTTGAGCCTAATGGTGCTTGGGCAGATGCTGTCGGCGCTCGATTATTTGGCATACAACAACGTGTGCCACCGCGACGTCAAACCCGACAACATCATCTATTTCTGGGTTCGGGCGGACAGCAAGGATCCTCCCGACGACAAGGCGTACACCTTCCAGCTCGCAGACTTTGGCCTCACAACCTTCAACCGGCTGGCCCTCACCAGGTGCGGCAGTCCCTACTACATGGCGCCCGAGGTGTACTACGGCAAAGGCGCCCAAACACCCAAGGTCGATGTGTGGTCCCTCTTCGCCACCATCGCCGACATTCACGCCTGCTTCAGCTTCCCTCCCGCCGCTGCCAACGAGTACGAGGACGTCCTGCGGGCCATCCGTATCGCCTCCCTGGTAAAGCACCAGCTTACCCCCATGGTGCGCGAAGATCCCAACCACCGGGCCTCAGCCGCCCAAATGCTCGTGAGCGCCTTCGGCGGCCGCGGCCTCACGACGCCTCTCAGCAAGGTTCCACCCATCCCCGACGCTCAGCCGCCCTGTTTATCGTAACGACACTGTATGAGCTATCTGGAGGTACCCTTGGCCCGGCACAACCCCCGGTAACACGGCTACAAGTAGAATTGGTATGCCCCTTTCTGCTGTGAAAGTGAGATCTCGCATCGGCTATTTGACGGGACCAGAAGTCGGCGTCACGAAGCCGGATCGACGCGCGTTTCCTGCCCAGCTGCAGGGACAAAAAGTGCTGTTTGGGGTTGGGCGCGGCGACCCTACGTCGTGGAGATTGTTTGCCGCCCCTCGCTAGCCGCCGCAGCCGCCGCAACCGCAGCGCTCTCCACTCCCGGCTGGCCACGTCGCGAGGGTACAGGACTTTTTTTTTCTTTTTTCTAGTTGCTCCGATTTTATACGGCCATCGCACGGATCAGCAAAGCAGCCCAGCTCTGCTGCGTGCATCAAGCAAAGGTACGGAGAACTGGCAGGCCAGGCAGGGTCTGGTTGCTATGTTCGGTAAAAAAAAAAAAAGCCGCCCGTCCGCCCGCCCACGGCAGGAAAGAAAAAAAAAGGACCGCGAATGCCGACGCGGCTGCCGAGGCGTCGCGCAAGACCACGGGAGACTACTACTCGAAACTTGTGCAGCAGACCAAGGACAAGGCGCGGCAGCGGTTCGAGCGGCTGTCTTGGCGGGTTTGAAGAGGCAACAGTGATTACGGGGCTTTTGAACTTTGCCAGGTTGGTGATTGAGAGAGAAAATCAGGCCTACAGCCGTACAAAGGGACATTTGAACAGCTGGATTGAGCCTCCGCTGCGCCCGCCGTCTTTTGCCTTTGAAAAGGGTATATTTGTTTAGATCGGTATTTATTTACAAGCACGATAATTTGCAGCGCTGGCGCGTTTATTATCTCTATTTTGGTTCAACAGGGTGGCGATGGCTGCTTGATAGTGGCACTTTTTTTTTTTTCTGGTGGCTCCCTTTATAACACCATGTCCGTCCTATTGAGAAAAGTAATTAGGCTCACGACCATAAAAAAAAAAGAACACATTCGTCGTTTGGTTAACTGACGCGGGCTCCGTTTGCCTGATTTATGGCCGCTTAGTGGCGGAACCTTACACGACGGCGAGTCTTTCGACGGTGGACCGAAAAAGGAAGCCATCCACGGCGGCTTCACCTGTCTAGATCGGCGTCTGCTCACGGTCGTAAAAAGGAACATCCCGCCGTCTGGCTAACCGCGCGCTCGATCGACTTGCTTGCTCTTGATCTTTTATACTTATTGGTGGAGCCTTTGCCACAATGTTTAAATGAACGGCAAATCCTTACGGTCGTGAGCAAAAAAGGGAAGGACCAACGTGGTTTTCACCGCTCCCGTTTCTAATTTCGGCTTCTTTTTTTTTCTCTCCTCGCGATGTGCGGGCAATTTTTTTTTTCAGATGATCGTGGTATCTATCCTAGCTATGGCGTTTACCTCACAGCCTCTTCCTAGGCACGGCAGACTCTGCCCTATGCTTGGGTGATTTGGCCATGTCTTGTGATAACGAGGCCTTGCCGTTGCTGGAGGTAGAACCATGTGTGGATGAGGGGGCCTTTGACGAATGCGGCGTCGAATGCGAGTGGTGCCATTTACTGTGCTTGGGCTTGGACGTGTGGTTCGACGACTTCGTCTTCGTAGGCGTGCAGTGGTTCGGTGCCCGGTACAGCCAAGGTCGGCGGCACCCCTTCGGTGGTAGGGCGTAGGCCACTGCTGCGCTGTTGCTTGTAGTGCTCCCTCAGCTGGTCTCTCAAAGCACATGACTGTCTCATCGCATGATCTTGTTCGTTCCTGAGCAGTTTTCGGGCCTCCTTGTGTTCTTGGTGGGAGTTGACCAAACTCTTCGACGTGATGGGATACTGACGGTATTTAAGTGTACCGTCCTCGGCTGTGGTCGTGTAGTGCGCGAAAAGGTTGAGGGTCTTCCCGTCTGTGGTAAAGGTCGTGACGTTCGCGTGACCCGGGGGATCTGACCGGCCCATGGATGAAAGAGCTTGTGTCCTGGCGAAGACGAGGGCTGCTCCAGTGTAGGCGCTCTGCAGCTCTGCCTCTCTCATGCTCCCGTCGGGCCCCTTCATCTCTCCGGCGATGTGTGGTAGTGTCACCGAACATATGTCTTCCTTGTAGAGGACGGCGCCGCGGATCTGCTTGTGGATCAGGACGGGGTAGAATTGTCCCATTTCGAGTCCCTCGACATAGTCCGGCTGCGGAGCCGACAGGCCGTTGTTAAAGCCTACGTCCTTCGGGAAGGCTGTGAAGGCCTGGTTGACCGTTCTCTTGTAGCCCTTCGGATACTTCTTCAGGAGGGGCATCATCTCGCAGATCACGGTGTCCTCGTTACTGGCCCCGCCGATCCGGTCGGCGTAGTCTCCGTATGCCGACTCGGTGGGCGAGGCCGTGCCGCGAGATCTGGCGATCCGCCGGCGGATTTCCTCCAAATTCACGGGAGGCCCAGAGTTGAACCATGGGCCGAGGATGCCGTTCTGGCAAGCTCGGGAGGCAAATCTCGGCGATATTATCGATATGGTCTTGGTCTTGGTCGAGCCTGAATCCTCGTCTGAGGTCTTCTCCTTGCCCGTCTTATTGACCGCCTTGTTGAACGCGGCGAGGTTCCGTCGTGTCAATCGTGCTGGCCTCGTCCGTGGTTCGGCGTCGTCGTTGCTGTCTAGCTGTCGTTTTCGTGACGGTGGATTTGCTGGAGCTTGCTCTGCTTGCAAGAGTTCCGGGCGGGTTTGCGTCTCATCCATGATGAAGAAGGAAAGAGAAAAAGGCTGGATGTCGAGGTGGTCGACTGAATGGGTCTTGATTGCTTGCCCAAAGGGATGCCTTGGAGCTAACTTGGGTTACGGGGCCTCCGTCAAAAGCTACCTAGGACAGTAGGAAACCTCCTTCTTTTATACCTGTGCCCTAAGCGCACTCCTTTGTTCCTAGCAGCCATATCACCCTGATATGCCTGCTTTGTTCCTAGCAGTCATATGACCCTGATATGTTTGCTTTGTTCCTAGCAGCCATATCACCCTGGCTTAGGTAAGTGCCTTTGTCACGGGACCCCCAGCTGCTCACGTTGGTGCGGGGTCGAGGCGTTGCCCTGGGCCTTTGCTTATCAATGGGCTGGCGCTCGTTTAAACCATCTACCCCGCTGGTCACCAACCCAAGCCCAAACCACATTCATGGCTCGCAAAGAACCACGGGCCCATGTTGCGAGTTGCCACCATTTTGGCCGCCCAACGGATCCGGACACGCGTCTTTTCAATCTCAAGCATGGCTCGGCAGCAGCGGAGCCAGGCCATATACGCGCCTTCGGAGGAGGCTCCACGGGGGCTCCTGTCCGTCTTCCTCGCCGGCACCACAAGCAGAGTCGACACGACCGACTGGCGGGAGACGCTATCCTCGCTGCTTTCCGAAACCCCCGTCACAATCTACAACCCGTACCGCGCAGATTGGGACAGCACGTGGCGCGAAGACATCAACTTCGCGCCTTATCGCCAACAGGTCGAGTGGGAGCTCGACAAGCAAGAAAAGGCCGATATGGTGGTCGTGTACTTCCACCCGGCCACCCAGGCGCCCATTAGCCTGCTCGAGCTCGGCCTCTGCGCGCGAGCACCGGGGAAGGCCGTTGTGTACTGCCCCGAGGGTTACTGGAAGCGAGGGAACGTGCAGATCGTGTGCCAGAAGTTTGGTGTTAAAATGGTGGAGAGCGTCGAGGGACTCCGGGATGCCATCGTGAAAAGGATGCCTGCCGATGCTTGAACTCGCGCATTTCGTCCTCTCTTTGAACAATGTTGACCGCGGTGTAGGAATTATTAAACGTTTGCGCACTTTTGTGGGAGGATGCGGGACTGCAAGTCTGGACCTGAGGTTACCAGGCACTCGAGTACATTGGGACCATGGCACGCAGCGCTTAGGGCCTGATCGGCTGTACCGGTCAGGGAGCTCGTGATCAGGTAGAATGCCAAGGGACAATGTTTTTTTTTTTTTTTTTTTTTTTCACCTCGACGCCCACGGCGCCACGATCCCCAAATAAAACGGGCAGCACAGCAGTTAGCTGAGCTGTGGCTGCCCATTTGAGAACGCAACCACACAAAGCCACATTCCCTCGAGCTCCGCTTGCTTTAATGACCATCTCTCGCCGGTTCCCGTCCCCGATTCTTTCTCCCACGCCCCAACGAGACGCGCCATGGCTACGATTCCGCATTCCTTTCGGAGGAGCCAAAGGTCGGCGATCCCTCCTACGAGTGGGAGAGCTTTAAAAGTCCGAAGCTGAGGGAATATCCCAAACCACCTACATCGCTCCGGTTTAAAAAGTTCATCGGTGGCGGCGAAGAGGGGGTCGTGTTCCGAGCACGGACAGAATCCGATGTGCCGGTGGCGGTGAAAGTGGTAAGATACAAACCCCACGCTGGCGAGGTAGGTGTCTGTCTAATCGACCCATATTTCAGTATTTCATCAACGAGCAGCCCCCACAGCCGGATTACAGCAACTGGCCAGGCGCCCGCTATTGGCCGTTCCAACACGAGTCCGTAAACTGCGCCGTTCTCGACATGATGAAGACCAGCCTGCGGGTGGCTGCCGAAAACAATCGACCTTTATACCTCCATCCCAACCCCAAAACCCGCAACGACGCCATCTAAAACATCCGGGCGTTTTCAAGAGAATACGCCGAAAGGTACTAGACAGAACGGCCCCCAGGGTTTGAGGCCTTGGTTCCCGAGGCGCAGATCAACGACTGCTTGGGCTGGACGCGGCTGGACGGGGATTTTGTTTGGTCGCTCCTCGGTTCCTTCAAAGTCGGTCTCCATCGCGGCCTTCAGACGAGGCAGCCGTTCTACTTCGCCATGATGTGCAACTACGTCCCCCGTGGGATGCATCGGGACGACGTGATCCAGTCGCAGTACGATTCTTTTATCGGGCCGGCTTTTGCTGTGCCGCGTTCAAGGAAGACAATTGGCGGGACTCGGGTGTCATGGTGGATTTTGCCGACCTGAGGCTTCCGTATCTGATGTAGTGGCACCAGTGCGATTATGGGCGCATGGTGAAAAAGGGGGGCCTGGGGCGTTATAACCTGGAAAGATGATCAGTAAAGTTGTTGGCCATGTTACCAGTCATCTTGATTGGGCTTTGAATTGCAGCAAGTCTGCGCACGCTCAGGTTGAAGACGAGTTAACATGCTCATGATGGGGCTGGTGGTGCCGTCATCTACATCTCTCCACACCTCGGGGAAGGGCGGTGGTCGATATCGGGCATTTGGACCTACCGTACGAAACCGGCTGGACGTACGTGGACTTGCCGAACGTGGACGCCATGTCGTCCGTGGGCCGTCCCTCATGGTGCACTGGCTCCGTTCCCCACCTGCGACCCTTTTCGTTCTGAACGTACGTACCTGCAGCCGAAAACCTTGATGTTCGAGTAAGACAAAGCGCGTTGATGACGCCCACGTGATACGATAAGCTGAACGGGGATATCGCGGATGTATGCCAATGGAGGACATGGTTGTTATGACATCCGAATACGTGATGAACTTGATGTTCTTGTTTCTCTCGAGGTTGCTTGATATCAAAACGTTGGGAATCCACCGCCATGTACGAGAAGCTCCCCAGTTTCATGACCTTTCCTTGCCGATGATGCGTATGACTGGGCGTCATCTCGTACCCATGGCCCTCACCCGGAACGACAAGGACGTTATGTCAAACAGCAGCATGCTCATCTGCTTAGTTGTCGGCCCGGACATCGCTGCCCCACATTTTGTCCCAGGCTCCTCAAGGCCACAGGGCTTCCTAGCCCACTCCCGATCTGGTCGTGACTTTGGTCGTACTTTCTGCCTAGACTAGAAATGATCATCGCACTTTTCCCTCCACCTTCTGCACCTTGTTTTCAACCTCGCTTGATTGGTGCCTACGGCATGCTGTCCTCTGTCGGTGCAGCCGTATCGTTATAAACTTTATACGTGTTTCAATTGTTGGCATTTGTCTGCGTCGAATCTAGGCGTTTTTTGTCCTCCCACTACACGGTCGGCGTCCTCAAGAGGAACCATCAAGGATGGCCTGAGCATGAGCCTGAGCTCCATCGATGAATCACGTAAGCAATCCACTCATTGCGTCAAGCCCCCAAAAGCGGCAGTCGAATTGATCTCGAGCCAGCCAAACCCACGACACCCGACACCCCAACAGATTGTACTTTACCCTTCCCCCAATGGAGCCAGTCGCAGTTTTCAAAAAGCGCGGGGCCAAGGCCAAAGCCAACATCAGAAAGCGGGCTCCGACTCCGGCGGCTCCTGGCGGCTCCGACGACGAGAGCTCCGAGTACTCGTCGTCGGACGAGACGGGCCAGCGCGTGAAGCGGCAAAGGAGAAACAATCACGGCACAGGCGCGTCCTCGTCAGACACACACAATGACAACAACATCTCGGCCACCGTCTTCAAGGCGGACAGGAGCGTGCCCATCAGCGACTCCAACGACGCCACCAAGCGGAGCAACTGGCACGAGGCCGACACGGTCTCGACCAAGAAGCTTGCCGACGATGACGGACAGCAACAACAACAACAAGATGGCCTGTACAAGGGGCTGGCGAACAAGACAAGCTTTGTGCAAAAGAAGCCTGACGCACCCTCGAGGACGGTGGGACCGATCAAGGCGCCGACAAACATCCGGACGGTGACGGTGACAGACTTTGCACCGGATGTTTGCAAAGATGTGAGTTTGCGTCTGTCGCTCTCACTTGCGCTTCTTGCTAATCAAACTCTCACTTGCACAAACAGTACAAGCAAACAGGCTTCTGCGGATTCGGCGACAACTGCAAGTACCTACACGCACGCGAGGACTACAAGGCCGGGTGGCAGCTCGACCGGGAGTGGGAGAGCGTGGCCAAGGGCAAGAAGAACATGGGGGGGACGGTGGTGGCGAGCGCGGGGGGACGTGATGCGCACGACAAGGCGAATGACGATGATGATGAAGACGATGATGCACTACTCGAGAGCATCCCGTTCGCGTGCGTCATCTGCCGCGAGCCGTACAAGCAGCCGGTGGCGACGCGGTGTGGTCACTACTTTTGCGAGGCGTGCGCGCTCAAGCGGTACCGGAGGGATCCCACCTGCGCGGCGTGCGGGTCGGGCACGAATGGCGTTTTCAACCACGCCAAGAGGCTGCAGAAGCTCCTGGACAGGAAGCGGGAGCGGGCGGCCAAGAGGGGGGAGGAGGTCACTGAGGAGGAGGAGTAGGGGGTGAAGGTGATGATTGTATTTGCACCCACCAAGAATGGAGCCGTGACCTTGCTGACGCATTTGGATTGTCCCTAGGTTTTGGAGGTTGCCCCGCACCGGCTGGGTGGCTGGGACAAGTCTCAGCTGTGCAACGATAAGATACCAGCGGGGGCTTTGTGACCCGGGCAGGCTCCAGCCCACCATGTGACGGAAGGCATCATCTGCACTCTTCAGACTCATCCTTCTTTTCATCTTTTGCATCTCTTCATTTCGTCGGAACTGCAACACAAGCTCCCTCCTGCAATCCAACGCAAGCTCCCTCCTTCCCTCCAACACACGCTCTCTTTCGTCCACAGGCTTTCTCTTTCATCCACACAAGCTCCTTCAATCCAACACGCTCCCTCTCCAATCCAACACACGCTGCCTCCCTCGATCCAACGCGCTCCCTTCAATCCAACACAACCCCCCTCAATCGACAGACCATGATCAACCTCTACTCGGTGGTCAACACGCTCCGGGACCGGTACGCGCCCGTGTCGCACACGTCCACCTTCCGCGAGACGGGCGAGATCACGCCCGAGGAGTTCGTGGCGGCCGGCGACTACCTGGTGTTCAAGTTCCCGACGTGGAGCTGGGCCGACGCCGACTGCGAGTCGCGACGAGTGAGCCACCTCCCCGCCGGCAAGCAGTTCCTAGTGACGCGCAACGTGCCGTGCAACCGGCGGCTGAACGAGAACTTTGCGGGCGACGCCGG
>GL876975.1:944067-961732 GCA_000193285.1 Magnaporthiopsis poae ATCC 64411 | reverse complement strand
TCTCTCTCTCTCTCTCTCTCTCTCTCTCTCTCTCTCTCTCTCTTTCTCTCTTTCTCTCTCAACCGGTCTCTGACGACTATCTAGGCAGTGACAGGTGGGGCTTGGGGCGGCTCCGGGGACACAGCCTCCAGTTCCGCGGTTGGCAAGATGCACTGCGATAGAACCCCGCGGGAGACTGTGGATTTTGCAGTGCATGGCCCAGGACGAGCGAGACACGCCAGTGCCGGAAGATGGCCAAAACGAAAAACCTGCGCACTATACGGGTCGACCCTCAGCGCGACGAGGGGCGTCATCTGCTTGTCGAGATAGCTAGGTAGCGAGATGTTGGAAGCCGCGCCCCAGGTGGGTCCAACACTGAGGAGCGATCAAGGATCCAAGGCTAGGTGGTTGGGTGCGAGCGGTGTCGATGCGTCTCGCCTCCTCCAAGTGTCACACAAAATAGGGGCTCCTGGGCCACAGGCGTGTTCCGCAAAATCAAACCATCGACGTCTCTTTGCCAACCCGACCATTCCAACAAGCACAACAAGAGCAGAGCTCTGCCGTCTCACCATGACGACAGCGCTCGGTTGGGCGGATTGGTGGTGGTGCCTTTTGCAGGGCCGCCTGGTTTGTGGAGGGGCAAGTGTGGGACCGCGAGGCAACATTAAGCAGGTACAGTACAGTAGACGAGAATACAGCATTTACAGCCAATTACCGCGCGCGCATCGTGTCACGGATTTTACCGCAGGCAACCCCTGGCGCCTCCGCTACCACCGAATACAACCTTACACCAACACCCCCAGCACACACGACCCGGTAGATGTGGGGGCCACACTCGTCGAAGCGAACTCGGCGGTCGTCGACATCACAAATCGTCAGAGCAGACTCGGTCGCCGTTCGACGCCCGCGCTCTTCGAGCTCGGCACCACAAACCGTCCCGGTTCCCCTCCTCCGGTCGTCATCCACAACCGTTGCTCGGTCGGTCGCACCGGCGGTTCCATCCGGATTCTGGGTAGGCGCTTCCGGCTGCCACCTTTCCGGGAGAATAAAGGCCGAGCAGGGAGAAGATGACCATGTGATGGGGAGTGCGGTAGGGGCGAGGCGCTTTATAAAAGCTCGGCCGTGATCCCGAGGACCACGACTTTCTCGTCCGCCCTCTTAACCTCTACCGGGCAAGCCCGACACCTCACGAGCACTTGTCCAACTATATGTAACTATATCGGTAAGTGGACACCTCCCCCGAACTTCATTGAAATAGCGTGCTTATCATTTGCGTATAGATCCCGAACCGATCAACATGTCGAACTCGGACGGCGTAACCTGCTGGCCGAAACATGACATGGCTTTGGTCGGGATGGATGGGTGGGATGGGGACGATGGCTGCGGCGATCCTAGTGGGGTGGGTTCGGTAGGTACTCCACCCCCATTCCTCTGCTGCGCCTTGGCTGATCAATGGATGCTAGTGTCTGGGGGGGTTGTTCCCTGCTTCGGCACCCATCGTTACGCAGGGGGGCGAGTGCAAACATTGCTCCTCGTCGTGGACGTGCGGGAAGTGCGAATGTTGCGATGATCATTGCCATTGCTGAAGTGTTGGGATAACGTATGGAGACCACGACAAGCCTGGGTTTCCGGCATTTTCGTTGGCAGGAACGGACGAGGCAATTTCGCTAGGATTTGCCCTCAAGTTACGATTCAACATCATGTTTCGCCCGGATGACCGAATGGGCTTCTTTATTGTCATTATTTTGAGCTCAATATACACAGCCCTTCGACTTTCCCAATGTTCATTCTAACTTGACGAGGAGGCGCTCGGGCGGGATCACACTGTACCTGCATGACGTTGCATCGCGGCCCCACACTTGCTCAGGTAGGCGGCCCCACCAATCAGCCCGACCGAGCGCCGTCATCACGGTGAGACGGCAGAGCTCTACTCTGTGTGCTTGTCGGAATGGTTGGGTTGGCAAAGAGACGCCGACGATTTGATTTTGCCGAACACGGCTGTGGCCCAGCAGCCCCCTATTTTGTCCACCGCCCGCATCCATCGCTCCTCCTGGGGCGCGGCTTCCAACATCTCGTCCTAGGCCATGCACTGCAAAACAAAATCCACAGCCTCCCGCGGGGTTCTATCGCAGTGTATCTCGCCAACACTCCCCGCACGCGAAGCCAATACAAGATACTGGCGGTGGAAGTCGGGATAGACTATCTGTATCCAGACGTTCGGGTTACTTTTGGGCGCGCTTTGGCGACTGGCGTGAGCCCGAGCCCCCGGGCCAGCTCCCAGGCCCTATTATGGCCCGCCCAGTTCGCGCCAATCTTTGCTCTCTGTTGGCCGTGAATGTCTATATACGTAAGCAAGCTTCGGGGTGACGGGTTGTCATGCCAGCCGGCGGTCAGTGCTCTCTTGATTGGTTTGGTTCAGTCGCCGTTCAGTGCCATCCAGGCCCGGTTTGGTTCGTTGGTTTAGTAATAAAAAGAAAATAAAAATAAATAAATAAAAAAAACCACACACAGAGAGACGAGATTATCAGCCACATAGATGTGTTTCTGTGCACGGTGCACGCGGGGTTTGGTAGGGCGGGCTCGCGGAAGGCTCCGACCTCCGGGCGATCTCTCTCTCCCCCTTCCGTTCGTCAGACGAGGCAGGCTTTCCGCCAATACAGTGCATTGCTCAGACCTGGCCCAGTGGATTGTGCCTTGCTGCATCACGCCTCGAATAGCTTGACACGTTGTCTCGGTATCAAAAGTAATCTACCCTGCGAAAAGCTCCAGTGCCATATCCCAGCGGGGGAAGGCAGCTGTTCAGGCAATTGGCATCTTTGAGCGGAGTTTGCCGAGAGCGGGGTATGAGGATAATCAGATTGCCCAGGTGAGTCGTTTCTCTACCTCAGTCTGCCAGACGGCAACAGCTAAAGTAAAATCGGATCAGCAACGCCAATCCCATCACGCCACAGAGTCAAACCGTCTCCTTCGTCCTGCCAAAAGTACCATTTTTATTCTTTCGTCGACGAATTCTCTCAAACGCTAACAATCTCGAATAATTGAGCGTACACAGCATGGCATCCGACGCTCGCAAGCAGCCGCCATGGATCCCTCCCCAAGCTCGGCCTGACGCCCAGCTCCCCCGATTGAAGATCTACAACAGCTTGACGAGGATCAAGGATGATTTTATCCCAATCGATCCTACGGGAGAGGTGGTGACGTGGTACGCCTGTGGCCCGACCGTATACGAAGATGCCCATCTGGGCCACGCCAAAAATTACGTATCGACCGACATCATCCGACGCATCATGAAGGACTACTTTGGCTTTCGTGTCAAGTTCGTGATGAATATAACCGACATCGACGATAAGATCATTCTCCAGGCCCGTCGGCAGCACCTGCTCGCGTGCTTCAAGCAGGACCATGCCACTAAGAACGATTCGGTGAGCGACGCAGTTTTGGCCAAAGCCAAAACCGCATTCCGGCACTACATTGGCAAGAACCTTCCGTTGCTGCCCTCGGATGCCAGCCCAGAGACCTTTTCCGAAGCGGTGGACAAGATATACAAGGATAAGGTCGAACTTCCACCTCCGGCGGACGCTACGACGGCACAAGAGGGCCAAGCTGTTACCGTCGCCGATTTGCTGTTGAGAGCACACATTGGAACGGCACGGTCGGCTGCCGAGGCTCTGCAGGCCCCAGGAACGCTGCCTGAATTTTTCGCCAAGACGGATGATGTTTTGCTCCCGTTTCTCGATTCCTTGCATGGTGCCGAGCTGGACTCCAACGACCACCAGGTCTTCGTGGAGTTGAGCCAGAAATTCGAACGCCGCTTCTTCGAGGACATGAATGCGCTCAACGTCCTGCCTCCCGACCAGCTGACCCGTGTGACCGAGTACGTCCCTCAGATTGTCCGCTTCGTTGAGAAGATTGTGGCAAACGGTTTCGGGTACGCTACCCCCGACGGCTCCGTCTACTTCGATATCGACTCGTTCGAGAAGGCCGGGCACAGCTACTCCCGTCTGGAACCGTGGAACAAGAACGACGGCGCCCTACAGGCCGACGGTGAAGGTTCACTGTCCAAGGGAAAGTCGATGAAGCGGAGCGAGAATCATTTTGCTCTGTGGAAAGCCAGCAAGCCGGGCGAGCCCGCATGGCCGAGTCCGTGGGGTCGCGGGCGGCCAGGGTGGCATATCGAGTGCTCCGCAATGGCTTCGGAAGCGATTGGGAAGACGATTGACATCCATTCAGGAGGTGTCGATCTTCGCTTCCCTCATCACGACAACGAACTTGCACAGTCTGAAGCGTACTGGTCGACTCCAGGCTGCCCGGTGCAGTGGACAAATTATTTTGTTCACATGGGACAACTGAGGTAAGAGGGTTCGAATGCCGATTCCGTCGTGCGGGTGTGCTAAATCGATAGCAGGATCCGAGGTTTGAAGATGAGCAAGAGCCTCAAAAACTACACGACCATCCGGACCGTTCTCTCCCGGAACGAGTGGAGTGCACGTTCACTCCGGATCTGCTTCCTCCTTATGCCTTGGCAGGATGGGATTGAGGTGACAGACGAGCTGATGAAGGCCGTGGTCGGCTGGGAAGGCAAGCTCAACAATTTTTTTCTGAAGAGCCTGGACGTCTGGAAGCGTCCCCGCCCCGAGGCGACAAGGCAAGAGCTTGGAATGGCAGACAAGCAGTTGTTGACGGCCCTGGACAAGGCGAAAACCGATGTCGATGCGGCTCTGTGCGATTCCTTCAACACCGCTGCCGTCATGAGGATCCTCTCCGATCTTGTTACCGAGTCGAATTCGGCAGAGGCGCTTTCCGACCAGACCGTCGTCTCGCTCGCCCGGTGGATGACTCGCATCGTCGCCATCTTCGGTCTAGATCCTGAGGGAGACGTCAGCAATCCGGATCGTATAGGGTGGTCGGGCCTCGACATCCCCGCGCCGGCAAAGCCCTACGTTTACCCCGCATCGCAACTGCGCGACAAGATCCGGACGTTAGCCTGCTCCGGCCCGGTCGATTATGCGGCCGTCGCAAAACTCGCCGACGGAACCACGAACGCGGCGGCGTCAACCCCAACAGTCGAGTCCTCCCGACCATACGACGAGGTGCTGCAGCGGTTCCGCACCGACGTCAAGGCCCTCGCGGCTCGGCAGGCGTCGGCCAAAGACCTGCTCGCCCTGTGCGACCAGCTCCGGGATGTGCACCTCTGGAACCTCGGCATCTATCTCGAGGACCGCAGCAGCCCTCATCCTGCTTTGGTACGACCCCTTGATAAGCTGCTGGTCCAGGCGCGCGCGGAACAGGAATCCGCCGGCGCTGCAAAAGCCAAGGCCAAGCTGGAACAAAAGGCCAGGGAGGCCGAGGCGGAGGAGGAGCTGCGCGAACGTGCCAAGGTTGACCCCTTGTTGATGTTCAAGACTTCGGGCGAGTACTTGGAATGGGACGAGGGCGGCATCCCGACCGTGGACGCGGCCGGGAACGTGGTGTCCAAGAGTAGGCGCAAAAAGCTGATCAAGGAGTGGGAGAAGCAGAAGATGAGGCACGAGGAATGGCTGGCGACGCAGCCGACAGCATAAAAAAAGGGGGCATGCCATTCTCGGATCAAATTGACTCGCAACGGAGAGTGCTTTTAGCATGCGGATTCCTTCCTGAATCCTCTTAATAATCTTCCATTCTTATTTCCCAAGCTGGCCACGGGACCTTTCAGGGCGAACCGGCGTTTCAAGCTGGCCACGGGACCATTCAGGGACACGATGGAGCGTTCCAAGACGGCTATGCATCATTTGGTGTTTTTGGTTCAGAACCTATATCTCGTCTTGCTTCCTGTGTCTCGTCGTGCTTCCTATATACCTCGTGCTGCTTCCTATATCTCGTTTCCCTTCCTGTGTGTTGTCTTGTTTCCTTATGTTTGTTCCTTTTTGTAACGTGCTTTTGCAACTTGGCGGGGCTGCCATTTTGCAGCCTGCCAAGCCGGGCAGGCAGGTTTGCACTTTGTGATGGGCATGCCTCCGGGTCATTCCTCCCGCCGAGCGGGCCGACCTGTTCAAGCCGGGGAGCTGGGTTGATGAACATATTTCTGCCACCCTGCGAACTGAGGATCATCCAACATCTCCGCCTCGCCGGCCGGTCCTGGTCCGCGAAGAGAATGCCTAAATTGTCGACCGTGTCCAGAGTCGGTGAGCTACCTAGGTAGCCATCCCCGTTTTGCCCCAGTGTTCAAGGTTGGATGGCGAGCCCCTCACGATCGTCAGCCACAAAAAAAAAAAAAGGATCATCGGTTGGGCCGTTTCCCACCTCCTTTCCATTCCCTTTCCTTTCCCATTTCATAAACTATACTGTCCACCTCTTTCCATTCCCTTTTCTTTCCTATTTCATACACTATACTCGTCCACCCGCCTTCCAGCTCAAAACTGCGTTTCTACCAGTCTGTCGATTGCAATGAACCAGCAGCCGGTTCATGAAGGTTGGTGGCTCACCCTTGTTGCGGCTAGGCCAGCCTGGCTCTAGCAGCTCCAATCTTTTTCCGGCTCCTTCGGCTGCGGACAGCAATCGGCTGCGAACGGCAATCGGCTACGGACAGCAATCGAATGCGGCTAACAATCGGCTGCGGACAGCCGAGTTCAGCCCCGGCGAAGGAACCAACCCCCGGAAAAGGCAGGAACACGGACCGCCCTCGTCAAATTCCAGCAAAGAGCCATCAAGCAGGACAATGAGCATCGCAAAAACACCACCGCCGCATTCAGCTGACAGCCGGCATCTCAAGACAAAGCACGCTTTTGGCCGCATTTGGATCACGTTCTTTGTAAAGCCACGCCGAGCAAAATAGAGCGAAGAGGAAGAAAAAAATATATAAAAGGAGGCAATCACCCACAAGTGCCGGCCGGAAATCGAGGAGAAGCAAACCATACCCACTCGGCCCGCCTCGAATCGAGCAAACAACCAAGTGTTTGCCTTGTTGCCTCTTTACCTCTTTACCTCTTTGCCTATTTTCACCATGGACAAGTCCTTGGAGCAGACTCAACCTCTGCCACAACAAGAACGGCAAATTCTACCGGTACGAGCCGCGCCACTGACGAGACAAAATTTGGCAATCTTCGACGCCATGGCACGCCCCCAGAAGTCAGCCGCCGCGGGCGACCCAGAGTCACCAGCCAATACAACCACATCGTCATCGAAGTCTGACTTCGCCGTCAGGGCCCGGAGCAACGGAATCATCCAATACGTCCACTCCAAGCCGCCTGCGAACCTCGGCAAGATCCTCAGACGGCACGCCCGGTCCCGCCGCACGCCCTCGCCCTCGGGGTCGGAACATAGACTGTATGCCAAAAAGGTCATAAAGGCAGGTAACGAGGCGACCATGGTCCACGAGGTCAGCACGCGCATGTTAAAAGAGCACGGTGATACCGGCTACATCCGAGCGTTCGACCGACCTTTTAACGGTCTACCACAAAACGTCGGGTATAACGACGACTTGTCGGTGCCGCAGCCCGGCTTCGTCGAGGGGTTGGAGAAGGAGGAGTTCCAGCCGTTCCCGGTCGCGGACCTGGTCCCCGGGGCCGTCCTTTACAAAGACGACGCCTTTTCACTTACGCTGCCGCACATAGCCGGAGAGTGGAAAGCATGCGGGAAGGATATGCACCAAGCCGCGCTCCGGGCCGCTTACGACGGTGCGGCCATGGTGTACGGCCGAAACAAAGCCCTTGCCTTGATGGGGAAATCGGACCCCCCGGGGCACGCGGCCGTCACAACCTTTGCCACGGACGGCTCCACGCTTAACATGTATGCGCATTATTCGACCCCGTCGCCGACGGACGCGGACAGGCTCGAATACCATCAATACGAGTACGCGTCGATCAACATCAGGTCGTCGCACCAAGAGTACAAGAACGGGCGAAAAGGTTTCAGGAACGCCCAGGAGCACGCAAGGGAACAGGCATACGACCTGAGAGACCAGCTCAGGCAATATTGGCGGCAACGACAACAACAACAACGCAGCATCGCCGAGGAAGAGCCTCTACCAGTGCCGGAGGGGGCTGCCCTCGGAGGAGCGAGCGGACAGGAGGAGGAAGAGGGAGAGGAGGAGCCACCCGCCGCTGCTGCGGCTGCTGCTGCTGCTGCTGCGGCCCCTAGAGGATCACGCAAAGCGCCCGCACCGAAGCAGCGCACGGCCGGCGGCGGCGGGAAGAAGCGCAAACGCAAGGCGTCATCGTCGCCACCGCGATCACGGCCTCGGGCGAACCCGAGGCCACGCAGGACCACGGCCAAGTACCACTAGGTGGTCAACGAGGAAAGCGGGCAGATGCTGTCTTGTTGCGAGCATCCCCGATGGCGAAAGTCACCCGGGGAGGACCGGCGCGCGTTTCTTTTTGCATATCGTGTTTGCGCAGACAGGGCCTGTCTGTCTGTCTGCCTGCCTGTCTGCCTGTCTGTATTTCTTTTCTTTTTGCCTTTACCGTCTGCACGAGGATGCACACATTTGTTAGTCATTCATTTGGTGTGTCTGATGTGACCGTCGGTTCAACCGGCAGCTCTCCTGAAACAATAACTCGGGCCTTCCTGAACGTGTTTTTGTTTGCGCATCCAACTTTCGGCGCGGTAGGAAGCTTTGGGGCCGTGGTTTCTACCAGCCCTCGTCGCCGGTGCGGTTGGTTGGGCCGGGCCGAGGGCGAACTCGTACCGGTCCATAACTTTTGTTGCTGCGGTTTTGTCGCAACCATTCCAAACGCGGCTCTGTGGCATCTTATAGCCAGTTTTACCCAAGGGCCTGGCCAGTTTAGCCCAGGGGTCGGCTTCGGGGCTGCCTCGCAACCTCGTGCCCCGGCTGTCGTCGGTGGCGGAAGCGCCTCTACCCTCTTGGCGGGATCTTGATGTCGGACAGCATGCAGAGGTAGGAAGGAGATTGAAGAGCCTCGGGCTGCTTAGTGATCTTGTGCCGATGCCGACCGGAAGCAGGGCGACGACGAGCTCGCGGCGCTCCCCAGGCTCGATGCGGCCAGTGCTATGCTGAACAAATAACAAGTTTTGGATGCCGGATGACTGACTGTACGTTTTTGTCTGTTTCCATGCGAACGTGTGCAGGCGTTTTGGTTGGAGTTTTTGGATCCAAGGCAATCGATGCACACCCGCTACCTCGAGGCCAGAGACCAACGCCCATCCGTTGGTCCTTTCATTTTTGGTTCACGGCCTAGAAAGCCTCTCACCTGAACACTGGGGAAAGAACGCCACCTACCACGAGAGCAGGCAGGCAGCCACGGAAGTGAGTGGCATTTTCAAGGGCGTGAAGCTAGAAAAGAACAGCAGACGCCAGGTACCCTCCCTACGTAAAAGCAGTGGGCTGGCTACCTTTCGAAACAAGAGGTGGGCGTGCCAGTGGAGGAGAACCCTTCCATTTATTATATATATATATATATATATATATATATATTTTATTCTTATTATTAAAATTCTTTTTCGGTTCACGGTTTAAAAGATGTGCCACCTAGCCACTGGCAAATGCTCCACCAACAAGGCAGGCAGTGTCTTTTTAGGGGCGTGAGGCATAAGAACAAATCCTGGAACAGACAGGTACACCCTCCTCAGGGGCAAGCTGTTGGTCCTTTAATCGCGGGACCTGCATGTTCGCTTCCGACGCGCCGAAGGACTTTCCGGTCAGCTTCGTCTGCGTTACGAGCAAAGAGGCCCGGTAAAAAATGAACGAAACGTTGGCTGGTCGTGTTGATCTGGTATCTGCTTCTTTTCTTTCGTGTCATATGGAGGGCCCGGGAGGATCGAGAGATAACTATTTGGTTGCGACCTACAACCCGTGATCCCCAAGGCATAAATTCAAGCAGCAGTACTCTCTGTCCTGACGAAGGGTTTTGATGCCTTGAGCCGAAAATACATGCCCAAGTCAACAATATGGCCCACGATGCAGGAAGAAAAAGAAAACATGCAGGATCATCAACTTGTTCACACCTGTCGGCTTTGGGCTCGCTCCTCGCGGCTGATTGAGTGGGGCACCTGACCCAGGCGGCCTGAAGCATCTGGATTACTCATCATTTCCAAGAATGGAAGGGATCGTGTAATGGAATATGACCTGTTGGCAAACCTCCCTCCTGCACCGTGGAAACCAGTCCTCAAGCAACGCACCAAAACGCCATGGGTTCCGAAAACCAGCAGTATGCCGTCGACAACGAGATGGCCACGTTTTTCACAAAGACGCCCGTGAGCCGCGAGGCATGCGACAGCCTGGCCAAAGAACTCGTCGGCGGCGATAGCGTCGTCCCGGTCGCGGTACAGGGCGCTTGTTCATACACCGTCTACGCCGGGCATGATCTAAACTATGTCGTTCAGTTTCGCCTCAAGTCCCTCGAGCTCAAGGGACAGACGGCGGCCCTCGCCCGACGCATTTTCGGGGCCTTGGTGCCAGACGTGTCCTTCAGGCGGCAGCTCGGCGACGAGTCCACGGCCGCGGCTGGCCAAGAGCCGCTGCTCGTCTACACCATGACCCGCATACGAGGGATAAGCCGCCTGGACTTTGTGCTCGCACACGGCTTCCCAGAAAATTCACCGACCAACAAGACACGTCGGAAGACGCTGATACAAGATGTTGCAAGGTACGTTGTTTGGGTTTTCTTCCTTTGCTTGTTGCCTCGGGCAATACTCATACAGTTTGACACAGCTTTTTTGCCCTCGCGTGGAAAACGCCGCAGACGGTCGACAAGGCCTACCACGACCACATGGCCGAGACGTTCGAGAACGAATTGCAAATCTTGCTCCTCGCCCTCCCCGACCGCTTCCGGCCCATCATTCGCGCCACGCTGAGATCTCTGCCCAACATTCTCGCCCTTCCCATGGTCCTCCTCCACAAAGACTTTGGCGACTGCAATATCATGGTAGACGAGGAGTCTTGCCACCTGGTCGGTGTCATTGACTGGGCCGAGGCGGAGATCGGGCCCTTCGGCACAAACCTCCATTCCCTGCAAGACTTGATGAGCAAACTGCACCTCAAGAACGGATGGATCAGGCACGAGGACTACGATGACTTGGTGGCTTGTTTCTGGGACACCCTGGACGCCAAGGTCGGCGGCCTGGACCAACACACCACCGAGGCCATCAAGGCAGCGCGAGTCTTGGGCTTGTTGCGGTCCTGGGCCTTCACCAGCCGGCTTGCGACCGAGCCCGCCCCGGTGCCCATCAGAGACGACGAGAGCGGGAGGTACAGGATGATGATCCTTGAAGGGTTGCTCCTGGCACCCGCGACACGATTCGAGGGGTTGGAGGAGTGGATCAGAGCAGAGGGGAGGGAAGACCTATGAGTGATTCTTGATATTCGAACGGTTGGAGGAGTGGATCAGAGCAAAGGGGAGGGAAGACGTTTGAATGCACGCTACGAAAACTGCCTCAACAAGGGCAGCCTTGAGGTCCTCCACATTCTCCAGCTTGGGCAGGGGCTTGCCTGCATTGAACACCTTGCGGTTCGTTGGCCATGCAGGCCCGGGAGGCTTCCGTTGGACGAGCCAAACGACCAACCAGTCACGCGAGTGGGCTCACAATTCTTGACCAGCGAAGTGTCCAGCATGATGGTTCCTTGGTCGAGGATGAGCTCGGACATACCGTGAGAGTTGCAGGGCTCGTCTCCGAGTACTTGCAGACCAATGACGTCGGCAAGATTGTTGTCCGCGAGGTAGCGAGAGAAGTCTGCCAGGAAGTCCCGCCCGACATGGCTGAGATCGAGGAGGGGACCGTCCTGGAACTCGTAGGCACGGAAACCATTCTTGGTGAGGACGAAGATGTGGCCATGAATCGAGGAGGTGTCGAGTTTGTCCAAGTCGGTGGTCTTGGTCCAACGCATGTCTGGGTTCTGGAAGTTGGTGCCAACCATGACAGTGCCCTCCGGGATCTGAAAGTGGCCGTGGACAAGGTGGATGCCGAAGGCCTTCTCGGCGCCGTGGCGGGTGAACAGGGCGGCGAGTTTTTTGGATGTGCGTCTCGGCGACGTCAGGCTGGGCCTCATCGTCCTTGAGGCTGTTGTAGCTGCAGGGCGAGTGATGATTAGCAAAAAGGCCAAGTCTCGTCCGTACTGGGGGCAAAATGAGTCGGGAGAAGGGAGAGGGGAGAGAGGGTGTGGAAGGGTTTACACGTACAGCACCCGACTCTCCTGGAAGTCATGGACGCTCAGAGCCCGGTCAAGGGCTGGGAACGCGGGAAGGGTTGTTGCAACCAAAGCCGCCATGCTGAGGTTGGGTCGGCAAAGAGTTTGCGCGATAAGCTGGGCTGGGCTGAGGTGTTGTGAAGCACAAGACGCGAACGAGGAGGGCAAAGGAAGAAGAAGAAGAATAAGAAGAATAAGAAGAAGAAGAAGAAGAAGGGATGCAGCGCGGGCGGAATTCAGGCGGCAACAATCGGTGGGAGCCCGTCCTTTTGACGGGGTGGTTGACCAAATAAAAACACGTACCAATGACGCAACCGTGAATGTCGTGTAACAAACACATGGGAGTGAGGTCCGCGTAATTTTTCCGTCAACATGCCTGGTCTTTCCCGAAAAGTGGCAGCGCCGCCTCCAAGCTTTCCCAGTCGGCGGCGCTTGTCGGCGTGTTCGCCGAGTGACCTCCTCCCCGCTAAAGCCTGCGGCCATCCCGACCGTCTCGAGGTCGGTGCCGCCGGCCACGACGGGAGCTGGCACCCACTTTGAAACAGGTGAAATCTGGCCGAAGCGTAAAGGACGTCCCGGGTCCTCGGGCTTCGTGGTCATGGCCCGTGGCAGCGTCGCAGCTCGACGCCGTCAAACCCCGACTGTCAGCCCCGTCTACTTGCCTGTTTGGTGAAGCCTTTTGCCCCAATATTCCTTTACATAGGCCGTTGAACCAAAAAAAAAAAAATACCAAAAGCTTGCCCCTGAGGAGGGTGTACCTATCTGCTCCAGGATTTGTTCTCACGCCTCACGCTTCCTGCCTTGCTGGTGGAGCCTTTACCCCAATGGCTAGGTGGCAGGCACATCTTTAAGGCCGTGAATTGAAAAACGAAAGAAACCGGGGCGTGGTTCTCTTCCACTGGCACGCCCACCTCTGGTTTCGAAAGGTAGCCAGCCCATTGCTTTACGTAGGGAGGGTACCTGGCGTCTGTTGTTCTTTTGTAGCCTTACGCCTTTAAGAAGCCAACTCGCTCTCGTGGCTGGCCTTTTTTGCCCCAGTGTTCAGGTGAGACTCTCTAGGCCGTGAACCAAAAACGAAAGGACCAACGGAAGGGCGTTGATCTCCACTGGCTCCGAGGTAGCGGCATATTAATCAGCTAATAATACAGACCAATGGCGCAACTTATGGCTTCTTTTTTGCATGGGGGGTCCGCGTTATTTTCTGGTTACTATAAAAAGATGTTTAGATCGGGGCGTCTACGCCAGTATTTGTTCTTTAAACCTCACGGCCGCCCAACAAGGTGGCGATGGCTGCTTAATGGTGGCGACGGCGGGTGTCCGTCCCTCCTTTCTTGTCGTTGCGATGCGGTCCCCGTACGCCGTCCGTTTTGCTCTTTTGCTTGTGCGCTCCCTTCCAACCAGACCAGATCTAGAGCTGGGCTGCTGCTGCTTTACTGATCCGTGCCATGGTTATATATAAAAATCGGAGCAGCCGGAAAGAAATCCGCCTGTCGGCTGTAACACGGCAGGAAAAAAAAAGGAAAAAAAAGGGGGCCGCGAGCAGCCTCGTGCCTATCGCTCTGAAGAGAGCTGGCAGTCAGGGCAACCAAGTTTGGCGGTCGGATCCAAGGGTTGGTTTGGGTGCGTTGGGCCGTTGGCGAACGCTTCCAGCATCCTGTCGAGAGAGAAGAAATCAGGCTTTCGCGGCCGTAGAAAAGGATGGGCTGTTGGTAGAGTCTTGGCCCCAGCATCCAACAGGCCCAGCACGACGATGGCCAGGGGATCGATTTGGTTGCTGCCGTTCGTCCGCCCCCTGTGCTACAGCGCCTGCCCCCCTATATTATAACGCCTTCCCCTTGCGTCACAGCGCTAACCCCTTGCACTACAAGGCCAACCCCTCGCATTACAGTGCCTCTCCTTTGTATTACAACGTCTGCCCCCTGTACTACAACGCCTGCCTTTGTGCTACGAGGCATGCCCACTGTATTATGACGCCTTCCCATTGTACTACAACGCCTGCCCCTTGTATTACAGCGCCCGCCCCCCTGTATTACAACGCCTGCCCCCTATACTACGACGCCTCCCCCTGTGCTACGAGGCTATCCCATTGTATTATAACGCCTCCCCATTGTATTACAGCGCCTGCCCCTTGTGCTGCAACGCCAACCCCCTGTATCATGACGCCCTCCTCTTCTACCACTGCGCCTACCCCATCCTGCTACCCAGGACTTTTTTTCCTGGTCGCTCCGATTCTATACGGCCATGGCACGGATCAGCAAAGCAGCCCAGCTTTATTGCGTGCGTCAAGCAAGAGCTGGCCGCTCACGTTTTGTAACACAGCAGAAGAAAAAAAAAAGCTCTTGAGGTTGGGCAGCACTAGCACACGGCGGGCGGCTTGGTGGGGGTCGAGCAGCAGGTGCAGGTTGCTTTGTGGTCCATCTGCCTGCTCCCGATCTGCCTGCTCTCATACCGGGCTGCTTTGCCCCAGTGTTCAGGGGGATACGGTGAGCCTTGCGATGGTGAGCTTTTAGGCAGTGAATCGAAAAAAGGAAGGAACCAACAGTTGGTAGGGCGTGGATCTCCATTGGCACACCTTCAACCTCACGCCCGTAAAAAGGACACCTCATTCTTGTGGCTGCCTGCCTGCTGATTTTTCTTTTTGCTCCAATATTCAGGTGGCATGCCGTGAGCTCTCCTCTCTTGGGCCGTGAACCAGTGGTCTCCACCACGACCGTCTTTAGTTTCGACATGTACCCAGCCCACTGCTTTTACGTAGGGAGGCTAGGCACACCCAAATTCATCCAATGGGACCTCCATTTAGGGGCTGGAAGAACTGTCATTTTTTCCTCCAGGTAACCTGTCTAGATCGTCTGCCCCAGGTTATTTTCTTCAAGCCTGCCCGCTTTGCCCCAGCATGTCTCTAGGCCGTCCTGAATCAAAAAAGGAAGGGCCAACGGTTGGGCGTGGTCTCCACTGGCACACACCCCGACCTCTGGTTTCGAAAGTCAAGGTGACCAGCCCGCTGCTTTTGCGTATGGAGCTACCTACTTACCTTTAAATGAGCGTCTGCTCCAGGGTTTGTGGCCGTAAAAAAGGACACTCACCCTTGTGGCTGCCTACCTGTTTCTTCCTTTCTAAGCCGTGAACCAAAAAAAAAAGAAGAGGCCAGTGGCACACTCAACTTTCGTGGCTGCCTGCCCGTCACCTGGTTCTCGTACTAGGTGGCTGTGAACCAAAAAAGAAAGGGACTAACGGTTGGGTTGGGCGTGGATCTCCATGGGCACACCCGCCTCTGGTAACCAGCATACTGGGAGGGTGCCTGTCCAGATCGGGCGCCTGGCTGTTCTTCTAGCCTCACGCCCGTAAAAGAAGACACCTCACTCTCGCGGCTGCCTGCCATGGTAGCTGGCGTTTTTGCTGGTCTCCACCGCGCCCGTTCTCTAATCTCGAGATGTACCCAGCCCATTGCTTTTACGCAGGGAGGTACCACCCGTGGCTGCCTAGTTTTTTTCCCAGTGTTCACGTGGACGGCGGTGAGCCCCTCGCGATCGTAAGCCAAAAAAGGAAGGACCAACGGTTGGGCGTTGGTCTCCACCGCGCCCGTTTCTTTTTTTTTCTTTCCCACTTCCTTTCCTCTTCCCTTTCCTCTCCAACTTCCTTTCCATTCCCATTTCCTTTCCCTCCACAGCCTATTATTGCCGATGCATCTGATGGATTGCCGTTCGGTATACTGTCCACCCGCCTCGTCTACCTGCTCCCAGACCTGACCAGCTCATGCCCACAGTCGGCCGCGGCCAGCTCATAAAGGTCGGTGGCTCATTACCCTTGTTGCTTTTTCACAATCCAGCTGCTACTTCCCTGCGGTTGATGGAACCCTTCCCGTCTGTCGCTGCTCGCCCCTGGAAGCCCTCAATCCGCCGAGTTCTAGCCGTCGTGCACACGCCGAGGTCTGGCACGCGTCCTTAATGCGAAAGGGTTTTGGGTAAGCCGTTTACCCTTCACATCCTGTTTCTGTTTACCGCTTACGTCCATTTTTCTTGGGACCAGCCCACGCCAAACGAAGAACCAGAACAAAGTCGAGGAGATTCTCCACCACGGCGACAAGGACCACACAGAGTGAGCAAGCACCTTTTTCTTTCGAGTCTCCAAGCCCTTTTGCACGCCCATCCTCACACCTCACCACCTTGACCCATATCTCACCACCTTGAGATTATGGACAAGAAACAGACTGTGTAATCTGTTTACCTCTTCACATCCCATTCTTCACATTCCGCTTTTGGGCCGGAACCACGGCAAGACAAAGAAGATTGCGGGGTCGATTCTCTGTCACTGCGGCTAGGACCGCAAGCGGGATGAACATCAAATTCTGCGACAATGAGACGAGACGCATTCGGCCGACCACCCCAACACCCAGCCTCTTCCTCTTTCGAGGGTTTCGCGCAACCCGTTTACGCTTCACGTATTTCACATTTCGCTTCGGAACCAGCACCACGGCAAGGACAAGACTCCATCACCGCGGACAGCGCCAAACACAAATCCCCGACAACGAGACAAGACCCATCGGCCGACCTTTCCTCTTCCTCCCCTTCACCACGGTCAAGAAACAAACCCCGGTGGCGGAACGGGCACCGCCGACGCGGAAGAACTCGGCCCCGTCGACCAAGGCGAACGGGACGAAGAAGAAGACGTCGGACCCCACGGACGACTCGGAGTCGACGTCGGAACCCCCGGTCTCCTCGGAGGAGCCGACCGAAAGCGCGTCGACAGTCACGCCCGGCTTCGCCAATAAAACCTACGAAAACGGAATCCTCCCGCCAATCTCCTCCAAGCCGCCCGCGAACCTCGACCAGATTCTCAAACGGTACGCCCGATCCCGCGCCACCGCCTCGCCCCCCACGTCGGAACACGGACTATATAACAACAACGTTTCGACGGCAAGCACCAAAACGACCGTACTTATCGAGGTCAGCGAGCCGCTAAAGCGACACGGTGACCGGGGCTACGGGCGAGAATTCAACCAACCTTTCACCAACATACCACTAAACGCCGAGTATAACAACGGCTTATCGGCGCCGCCACAGCCCGATTTCGTCGAAGGGCTACGGAAGAGAACGTTTACGCCGTTCCCGGTTGCCGACTCGGTCCCCGAGGCCGTTATTTACGAAAAGGACCCCTTTTCGCTTACGCTACCACACGCGGCCGGGGAACGGAGGGAGCGTGGAAAGGATCTAAAAAAAGCGGAACTTCGGGCCGCTTACAACGGCGCCGCCACGGTTTACGCACGAAACAAGGCTCGCGCCTATACGGGAAAATCGGATCCCCCCGGATATGCAGCCGTCACGACATTCGCCACGAACGGCACCATTCTTTCCACGTACGCGCATTACGCGACGCCGTCGCCGGAAAACGAGCTCGAGTACCATCAGTACGAGTACGCATCGACGCACCTCGGGTTCTCGTACAAAGGATATAAAGAGGGTCGGAGGGGCCTCAGGAACGCCCAGGACCACGCAAGGGAGCAGTTGTACGCCTTGAAAGACCAGCTTGTGGAGTATTGGAAACAACAACAACAACAACAACAACAACAAC
>GL876975.1:924413-943661 GCA_000193285.1 Magnaporthiopsis poae ATCC 64411 | reverse complement strand
GCGGGGGAACCGTAAACGAAAGCCCCAGACTCACCACCACCACCACCCGTGCCGCACGGCCGCACGGCCGCCAAACCGCATGTTTTGATGGACAGGGACGTTGTCCACCGCGATGCACGTCGTGCAAACGGCGCAGTCGTCTTTCCCGTCCTTCCTGCTGTCGTGCACAGCGTTCCTGTCCAGTGTGCACGCCCGCACGGCCGCCAAACCGGCACTGCACCGCCCTGGCCTTGGTCCAAGCATGTTTCGATGGACGGGAACGTTGTCCACTGCGGTGCACATCGTTGCAGGCGGTGCAATTGTCTTTTTCTGTCTTGTCTTGCCGTCGTGCACAGCGTCCCTGTCGATTGTGCACGCCTGCGCACGGCGGCTGTGGGTTATGAACCACGACGGCGGATGCGCTCCGTCCTGCCAACATGCATGACTAGGCAAGGATTTACACCCGGCTCGGCATGCATGCATACGAATCCGGGGCCACGTTGTGCGTTATGTGCAACGACGCCAAGGTAGAGTGCAAGCTGGGCGCATGCAAGCGAAAGAGTGCAAGAGTGCTGATCGTCTCCACTACGCCCCTGTGGTACTGCAAAAATCCAGGCCATTTGCCAGAGCAGATATCAACATTTGATAACAGACTCCGTGCCTATTCGACCTTAACTTCTCATACTGGCTTTCGTACGTTCACTTCAATCTCCTGGTTCCTTTCCGTTACCTGAACCCCCCTCCCCCCTTTTCAATTTGTTTACCCCACCTTACAATTAGTCCCCGTTACCTCCTTGCGCGCCCTCCCGCACCCTTTCCCCTCCGCCATTTCCAGGCTTTGTTACTTGGCTATATTCCCAGCATTCACGCTTTCATTGGCTTTTCTTTCCCTGACTTGTTTCCTTTTTCCTTTTTGGGCATCTTGGATCCCGCCGCGGCCCCTCAAGCCGCTGCAACCGCCTTTTTGGCCGCCTTTTTAGCTGCCTTTTTGGCCGCCCTTTTCGCCGCCTTTTTCGCCCGCCGACGTTGCATTTCGGCGGGTTCCGCCACACCCCTGGGCGCGTTTTGTGCCGAAGCCGCCGCTTTTTGCTGGCCGGCCGCCAGCCCCTTTCCGGCGGGTTTCCCCGCGGCCTTTTTCGGCTTGCTGGCAACCTGTGATTTCTTCGCGGGCGGCCCGACCGGCGTGGGCCTTGTCTTATGGCCCTGGGCCGCAGCTGGCGTCGCGGTCTGGATCCCCGGGGAACAACGATCCATGGGCTGGGTGGCAAAGACGGAGATAGGCGACGACGGCGCCTCGGTCTTGGCTTTTTGCTTCGGGACGGAGGGCTTTGCATGCTCCTATTAATGTGCACCAGCTGCCGGTTAGCAGGATGAAGCTAGTGATGCTTCCAACACTCTGTGTACAGAGGTCGCCTAGGCTCACCTTCCCAGGCTTGGCCTTGGGGGATGAAGTCGGGGCAGGGGTGCCGGTGGGCTGGGGAGACGCTCCCACTCCCACGTTTGCCCCACCACAGAAAAGGCCAGGGGCATTTTCGGATAGTTCAGCCTTCAGCAGTTCTAGCCACTTGAGGATCTTGGTCTCTCGCCACTTTTTCTCCTGGGTGCACGCCTTTGGGAACGCCTCATACCACTCGGCCGTTTTGTCCTCGGGCCAGATCTCATAGCGGAAATCCGCGGCTCCCGCGACGCCTGGGTGCACGGCGAAAATCTTCAGCTGCTTGTGGGAGCCGCATCTGGTGACGATGGGCTCCTCGATATCCTGGTAGTAGGTTTTGCCGTGGGGGTTGAACCGCGTCGGAGGCGGCGGGCAGAGGAGCATCACTTCTGTGCCCTGGGAGATATGCCAGGCGAACAATGCCGAGGCCCCGTGCATGAAGTCGCTCTTCGACCCGCTTACGGCATATTCCGGATGGCCAGGATCGATAAGGGGCCCTAGGGCAATGGTTAAGGTCTGCTTTTTGTGGTCCTGGGCCCATTTCTGGACCTTGTCATACTTCTCGCCGGTCCATAAGACCTGTTGGTTCTTCGGGCATGCCTCCGATGCAAGGCGCTCGTTTATCTTCGCTCGTTGCTTGTCGATAAGGTAATGCTTAGCTATCTCGTCGGCGAGCCTCAGTGTGACCTCCGTGGGCGCCGCCATGATGCTTGGGCCCCGTCCTCGCTTCTGTGGACTGTGGCTCGTATTGAAGGGCACGACTCTGCCACAACTCTGCCACGTTCACTAGACGTCTTTTTGTTTATGCTTCATACACGTGGACCACTGCAATGGGAAAGTCGTCACGTCGTTCTCCTCCACGAGCCTGAGAGACGCATTCTCAAGCGGCCACTCTTGGAATGCTGCAAACGCCGTGTCGGCTGAAGGTGACGTTTGAACCGGACTGCGACACGGTTGGCTGGGGCTGCTGCGCGATTACCAACCCAGGGCTGGCTGCACTCGAGACAAAAAGCCACCGGAGTACGGTAAGGATTGTCGCACAGCGTTACACAGAGGGGCCTCACTGCATATAAAACGAGATGTTCTGGGGGCGCGTCTGGCTTAACTCGCGTCCATTGTTGCGAACATCTCGCCGGGAGGGATTGCAGATTGCGGCGGTAGGCTACTGCGAGGAGCCTTGCAGAGATTCTGGGGTGCTTGTATGTGCGAGTGAGCCGCGGCCCCTGGTTACTGCCGCGGCCAGAGTCGTTAAAGTTCCTTTCGTCGCCGTCCCCACCGTCGTCGTTGTAATCCTCGTCGTCGTTGTAATCCTCGTCGTCGTTGTTATTGTTGTCGTCGCCGTCGTCTCCGTCATCCTCGTCCGATGACGAACAGGATTTCCGGCCAGCAGTTCCACAGAATGGATTTGTCCTGCTTGGTTTCAGGTCACGAGTTGGAAGTTCTTTGGGGCAGTTGGGCAGGGCCTCTAACTATCTATCCGACCGCGTTTTAAAGGGTCGACACCGCTCGAGGCCGTGTCCAAGTCGGACGGAGTTGCTGGGCAAGACTGACCACCTTACTGCAGCGGAGGTAATTGGGTATTTCGGCGTGTCCAGGCAGATGGAGAATTCGGAGATCCATGCGGGGGGCTTTGTGAAGTCCAGTGACAATTCCGAGGTGACGTATGTTGTGCCACATTTGAAGGTCGCTACAATGCACTCCGTTCGAACAATTCCGATAACGTAATACAGAAACCCAATGGGTCTCAAACCATTTTCAACCTTACTGTAAAAGATAGAACGTCAATCGTTGGTCTCGTATCTGTCCCGACAATGCAACTCCCCGGATAGGAACAAACCAACCGGTGTTATGGCGCGGCGAGCCCTCCCAGGCTTGCGCCCACAACAAAGGTAGGTCGAAGCCCCACCGGAGGGTTGACGTCGCGGAACCCCGCCATGGGGAGTGCAACGCACCTTTGGATCGCCAATCCAACTCTAGCGTAAATTGCAGCATCGCCTCTTTGATTCCTTTACGCATACCGTGATATCTAGGAGCAAATTATCGCAGACGGCCTGCTCGGCATTGTCCCGAAAGTCGCACGAGAAAACGGAGGCTATGGCCTGCAAAAAATACGGGAATGGACCGTGGCTCCGTGGCGGAAGCGTCTAGCTTATATTGTTGAACGGTTCGGGCAGAGGAGAGGCCTTGCAGCCACCCTCGAGAACGGAGGGGCAGCTTGTTCTACCGTCCGCGGAAATTTGTGGGCCCCGATACGTGACGCCGCGTCGACAGAGAACGCATCCGGCTCCCAGGCATCGCCATTTCGTCTTTATTCTTCAAAGCGCAGCTAACCTCCCTCGGCTCTGGGTCGTTACGCTCGATTAATGTTTAAACCCGCCCGTATTCGACCCCCGTTGCCTCTCCTTCACGCGCGAAGGCAACACCGGGGGACCACACGCTCCGGTTCCCGCGGTTAGCAAAATACACTGCGATGAAACCCGGCGGGAGGCTGTGGATGTCGACGAGCTGCAGCGCATGGCCAGAAGAGCGACGCGTCAGTGCCCGGGGGTCTGCGGACAGAAAAAGTGTGATAAACTAGATGTGTTCCGACCGCGCATGGCACCGCTTACGTAAATTGATGCTTTTTAACATCATATTGCCCTTTGTGCTTTTTGCAAAGCCTGGTTCACGTTATTACAGGCGCTGCATGTGGCTCAACCAGGAGCTGCAACTATGCAGCCAGTACCAGCATCGATCATTTGTACCGAATCACCAGGTAACTGTTGCGGAGGCGTGGGGCAGTGAGGCTGGATCCCCCCGGCAACAGAATTTGAACCAACCAGAGGGAGCGCGCGAATTTGCCACCAACAACAACCGCTTCCCAATCGGCACCAAAAGCGAACTGCTGATTACTCGTCAATCTATCTACCTGCGAGACCTGGTGATCCTTCTTATACAGGCTCAAATAGGACCCTTCTCGCGATGCCGCGGTAAAGGACCTAGTTCTCTTCGACCGCGAGGTCGTCGACATCCAGCGAATCCAGGTCGATCTCCTCCTTCCTGCGCTTGTATAGGAGCGTCGCCTTTGGGTTGGTGCGCGGCTGAGTCCCCAAATAAACGGGCTCGGTCTCCGAGTCGGGCGCCAGTTTCCAGTCGTATTTGAGCAGAAGGTGGCAAAGCGCTAGCTTGACCTCGTTGGCGGCGAAAAAGCGCCCCGGGCAGGCGTACTTTCCGTTCCCGAAAGCCATGTGCTCAGGGATCGACGAGACGAGTTGGGCCTTGTGTTCACCGCCGGGTTGGTCGCGCATTTTCCTGAACCGGTACATGTCGAATCTGTCGGGGTTTTCATATCGGGACGGGTCTACCAGAGGGTAGTTGTCCACGCCCACCAACTGTCCCTTGCGAATGACAACACCGTCCGACAGTTCGGTATCCGCCGTCGCTTTCCGCATCATCGTTACTGATTTCCCATGAAGTTAGCTATACCCGTCGGCTTGTGACTGGGCAAAACTTACCCTGCTGGCTCGGCTTTAGCCGTTGGGCCTCTTTAATGGCGCTGTCAAGAAGCTTTAGGTTGTAAAGCGACGACTTCTTCCACCCGTTCACCGGAAGTACTTCAAGCATCTCCAGCCTTAAAGCTTCGACAGCTTCGGGGTCCTGAGCGAGCCAGATCATCGTCTGGGTCAAAAGGTCGGACGTTGTATGTATAGCCGCGAACGAAAGGCCTAGTTGAAAGTCAGTAGGATCGTAGTTCACACCGGCCGCCTCCGACTCGGCCCATTGTATGGCGTCGTTGTATACCGGTGCCGAGATGCCCCGAGCGTGGCATTCCTGCCTTTCTTTGCGCCGGTTGGCAACGATGGAATCGACGATGCAGGACGCGCGAGCCAGCATGTTCTTCATAGTCGTACAGCCAGGGTCTAACAGGTGAACCAGGGGTTTAAGCAGACGCGGATAGAGCCGGAGTTTAAACAAGGACGTTAAGACCTCAGTCGTGAAGCTTTTGGTGATATGCAGCCACTCTTCATCGCGGCAAAGTTCGGGGCCGAGAAAGACCCTTGAGGACATGCGTGCCACCAGGTCGAGCGCTGCGTCGTAAGCAGGCACTTCGGTCCAATCTTCTCTGTGTTAGTTTAGGCGGCCGTTAACTCGCGTGGACGTTGGGACGGAGCTCCTCACTCGTGTTTTCTCCTAGAATCTTCGCAACAGCAAAGCTGGTTTCTCGGGCAAGCGGGAAGGTAACCGTATCTAATGAAAAGTGACAGATGTGAGCGTCATGCCGGAGGACAGGAACATACAGTATAAGACTCGTGATTAAGTTGTTACCTACTCAGTCGTTTCGTCAAATGATTCATGATTACTTTCTGGAGAAATTCACTAGGGTGATTGGCCATGTCGAAATGGCGAAAACCAGGAAGGATGGAGTCGAGACCCTATAACGCATTTAAAATACAAAGTTAACACGGGTTATAATTATTATAAATGGAATGCGGGGAATCTTACGGTTGAAAACACTGTTCGAAAGGTTAACTTTGGGTTATTCCGAAGCTCGTGGGCTCTTTCGACGGGTAAGACGGTCATCGGGCCGAAGTTGCTGTAGATAAAAAAGGGTTTGCCGGGAAAGCGCTCCCTGCCCTCGCGCACAATGGCCATGCCGTTCCTGGAGAACTCGGACTCCTTCTGCGTCGCAAGTTGGAAGAGCTTGGGTGGGTTGATGACAGGCAACTTAGTACCCTGACGACCGAAAAGGAAACTGGCGATGACGGGTAGGACAACCACGGCGAAGAGCGTCAAGGCAAGGGTGGGCTTATCCACGACCGGGCTGCCCAGCAGCCGGCCGGGGAGCGAGGATGTATCGACGCGGATCGAGGTGGCCATGGGGGTTGGTAGTTCGGACGGCAGACTTCTTGAAAGATTGTTGTGTAACGTAAACAGGGATTGTTCTTGCTGAGCGAGGTGTTGAGAAGAGAAGAATCAAAAGATTTCATCCGAAGATGGGGGCTCGATATATAAATGCCTCGTCGGGAATCCGGAGTGACGACAGGTAGGGATTCGGAGGCTTGCCATACACGCCGAAGCCGACCCAGGTGGTATTCAGAACCCGCCTATGCCGGCTATCATCCTGGGGAATCCCAAACATCAAGGCGGATCATCCACAGTCACTATCGCCCGCCTTCCCACGCCAAGCTCCAGTCCGCTTCTTTGTGGGGCCACCCTCAAGTCCCGGCTCCAAGCCCGACCCGAAATCCGCGCCAAGCTCCAGTCTGCCATTTATTTGTGGGGTCTAGCCGAGGCTTCTTTGCGGGGCCACCCTCAAGTCCCGGCTCCAAGCCCGACCCGAAATCCGCGCCAAGCTCCAGTCTGCCGTTTATTTGTGGGGTCTAACCGAGGCTTCTCTGCGGGGCCCCGCCCGAGACCATTAGCCAGCATCCCCTGCCACAGCACCCCCCCGTCAATGGCCGAGCCCGGATTTGCTTCAAAATTTCGAAAGAGACGCATTACCCCACCATTTAGCAGCCAACAATCAGCAGCCATTCCTTTTGGCTGCCCAAAGAAAAAGACGCTGTCTTGGCTGCAGCTGCTGCGTCCGAGTGAAGAGCAAACGAAAAAGGCTGCACCCGAGTAGAAACAGCGTGCATCCAGATAGAAAAAAGGCGTGCATGCATGCAGCGATTGTATGATTGCATGCAGCCATGCAAAGCCGGGGGAGGGGGCGAAGGACTCGCGTTTTGGTAGGTT
This sequence comes from Magnaporthiopsis poae ATCC 64411, assembly GCA_000193285.1. Taxonomy (NCBI): domain Eukaryota; kingdom Fungi; phylum Ascomycota; class Sordariomycetes; order Magnaporthales; family Magnaporthaceae; genus Magnaporthiopsis; species Magnaporthiopsis poae. Next base: position 936,529 of record GL876975.1, on the reverse strand, counting down.
GTTTTGGTCGTCTTGGGTTTCGGCACAAAACGGTTAAACATCCGAGATTCATCGCCGCTATGAAAGCTCTTATTATTGCACGCCAGCCGGGGACCGGGGCAGCGAATAAATCCGCCTATCGTAGCCGGCCGGCGTCTTGATTTTTTGTGGATATTAACTGGTAGGCACATCCCCCTTTGTCTTTTTGGTATCGCCTTGCATTTTTAGGCCAGAAGCAGAGCCCCTCCTGCTAGGACGGCAGCACCGCGTGCTATTACGGCGTTTTTTGTAGCCCGCGGCAGGCCGGCACCCGTCGAACGCGTGCTGACAGGTCCCACCGGAATCTATCAAGGTACCAAATCGTCAGCTCTGGCTTTTCAACGCTTCCCTGTATCTAGTCCCAGCAAGCGCTTGGACTGCAACCAGCACAGAACGCCTAACAAAAAAAAAAAAAAAAAAAAAAAAAAAAAAAGAAAGGGCAAGGACTTACAGTCCCATCCACAATCACGACAGCGACCTGCGTGGCCCTCATGCTGCCGGGCGTAAAAGAGCCCGTGGTCGTCTCGGTCGTCGACGTGGAGCCGTCCTTGGAGCTGTGCGTCGACGACCAGGACCCGGAGCACGACGCCGTCGAGCGCGCCGTGTCGATGGAGCAGGCCGCCGACATGCTGATCACGGCCGTGGCGCGCTCCTCGCCGTTGCGGCTCGAGGCGCCGGCGTGGTTGATGACGTACGCGACCCTGCGGTCGACCTCGTTGTCGTTCGCCAGCGTGTCCACGACCCTGACCGCGTCCCACCAGTCCCCCCGGTAGCCCCGCAGTTCGAGCGGCGGCGTCGGCTGGGCCACGAGGTAGGTCGTGCCGATGCTGTGGCCCCTCACGCTCGCCGTCAGGGTCGGGGGAAACGTGGTGAGGGGGCCCCCCTCGACGAACCAGACGCTGGTGGTGGCCCCCGTCGGAGGCAGCGCCGTGGTTCTGGTGCTGGTGGTACTCTGCGCCGAAGCGTGGCCGAGTATGGCCTGGAGGAGGACGAGCTTTGCGCCAAGCCTCATTTTATCAGGCTGCGAATTTTTTTTTTTCCTGCGAGCGGCCAGTTCAAAAGCGCAATCTGCGTGTGTTTTGCTCGGTTTGGGGCTTGTCAACTTGCGTGCTGTTTTCGAGGATGGCATGGCGTCGCTGACGTTTATATATCATCATCAATCCCTGTAAACTTGCGGCTGGTCGGCGCTTCTGTAATACCTGCCTCCTCCAGGACGACAGAAGCTGACGCCCAGACTTTGGCCGCTCTGTTGTGTCCTCTTTTAGCCAAGGAGGTAAGCTGACGACAAGGCATTCAATTGGCGATTTCACGGACTCCTGCCGGCCTGATGGCCCTATTCGCTCCCGGGGTCTCAAAATGCGAGATCGCGCTGCGGCAAAGTCCGAGATGCAAGTTTCTTTGGATGTGAACATGCCGGGCACCCGGGCAAAATGTACCCACAGATCCGGGCAATGTCATGTAGAATTGGGCCCGCCCCAGGATACGACCTCACTCGGGAATGCGCAGCCGCTGCTATGTCCCGGGTGGATGTGCTCGGCATGGAAGCCGGGGGAGGCGGCTCAGCCCCGTGTGCATGTGGCCCATCGTCCTGGGATTCCATTAACATAATGGGCCGGATTGCTTCTTATCGAGCCAGTCATTAATGCTGCCCTATTCACTATGGCGCAGCTGCCGACCTCGACTCCGTGGAGAGAACGCCGTGGTGTTTCATCGTATGGAAGGCCGGTTCTCGAAACTTCCATGCGAGCCCATCAGTGGAACCCCCAAACAGGCACGCAAAGAGAGGTATAGGAAAAAGTACCGCTAAAAGTATATGCATGTGTAGTCTGGTTGGTTTAATAATGGAGTGCCAGCCTGTGAACACTCCGGCTGCCTGGCACAATCCTCGCTATCCTCCCCCTACTCTCGCTTACAGCCATCTGGGCAGGAACCAACCACTCCACCCCCGCCAGCACTGTTGATCACAGTTTCTGACTATTGTGGCTAGCCCCAGACAAACGGCTTGTGGCTTGGGTATTATTGCACGCTCATATCCAGCATGGACTTGAACGGCTTCCCGCACCGCCTTCCGTTGCCAATGACGACACGCTTCAAGATTTTTTCCCGGCAGAAACGCAAGCACGCGTGGCACCCCCCGCCTTCTGTGGCTGTCCCTCCTGCGGCTTTTCTGGCAATCTGGACGTTTCTCGAACCCAGAGGCCTCTGTTGACCTCCAAGAACCGCCTCCCAGCCCGGCAACGGAGCGCCTATTAGTACCACGGGCCTAACAATGAGGGCGTCCCTTGAAAGGGTACTGCAAAGAGCCAACGCCCTACCTACCGTACCGGCCCTCCGACGGACCCCGCTTAGCCGCCAAAGCCGACTCTGCCCCTACTGCTTGTACAGATAGGGTCCTCGTGCATTGCCTCGCTACCGGGCTTGTGGGTCCCTCGAGGATATCGCTACGTAGTTGGGCCTCCCAGAATCAAGTCCGCTACGCCCTGCAACACGGCTGCGAGCCGGGGTACAACAACCGCGGCGGACGCTTGACCGAGTCTCGTGATTATAAAGAGGGGTGGCAGCTATAAGCAGGCTGTGCGGATGGAAAAGTTGGCCGGCCGCGTAGCTGTTTTTTAACTGGAGAATCTAACCAAATGTTAACAAAGGTTTTTCCTATTTGGGTCGGATTTGTACCCAAAAACGCTGTCGACCAGTCCTGTGATAGCCAAGGCCTGACCAGGCGCTAGCAACGAACCACATCTCCGATTTAGTCAGAGCAAAGTGCAGTGTTATCAAAAGGTTCACTGGCATTGGCGAGGCATATCCATGACTTCCAGGTGCATGTGGACGCTCCCAGCCACAGAGATGTCTGGGGCTGATAGACCCCGCGCGCCATTAGGCTCGGGGTGTTAGAAGGATAAAATTCCCTCCGTATCCTGCGGGATCGTCCCAGCCCACATCTAGTCTCGGCATGGAAGCGACGGCGGTCTAGGTGTTCCGTCGTTTTCTTCAATCGCCGCCTTTGTATCCACACCCGCCGCTTCTCCCCCTCTTCATCATGGTGTTCAAAAACCTCCTGGAGATTGGTCGCCGGGTTCGCGATTCGGTCGCGGAGGGTGTCCAGCAATACCAGCAGCAGCAAATGGAGCTGGCACGACAGCAGAGTCTCCAGGGCGGTCCCCAGATACTCGGTCCTAGCCACAACCAGCCGCTGCCTTACCATCATCTGCCATCACCCCACCAGATTTTCCCTCCCAATGTCGACCCTGTGCTGACCCCCAGCCTCTGCTTCGGGCCGGCGGCGGGCCCGGCATCGTGGGGTCTCCTCATCCTCCCCGACAAAACCACCCCCTCGGCCCACTTTGTCCGTCTCCTCGACGCCATCTTCGCCCTCGCCCTGCACGCCGACAACTCTTGCACCGCCGACATCTTGACCCCGGCCCGTCTCGCTGCCGTGTACGACGAGCTCGGCTACGCGCACGACGACAACCTGCCGTTCCTGCTTTTCCGCCACGCGCACCAGTGTGGCGACGGTTCCCCGCACGCAAGAGTCAATGTGGGTATGGAGATGGCATGGCGCATATTCGGGCTGGAATATACGGCGGCAACGATGACGACCGCCCCGGGTCTCACCAGGCAGGGCTTCCGAGCGATGATGGTGCGTGACGGGCTGATCTGTCCTGTCGGTCAGGCAAAGGCCCACTCCACCCTCCTCGCACGTCACCGCGACAGGCTTTCTGCCCAGGGGGCAGCGGCGTTCCCCGCCGGCCCCATCGGGACGGAGTCGCTGATGCCGCCTGGGGTCCCGGCGACGGGAGACGCGGAAACGCAGAAGGTGTACAAGGAGAGGCAGGCCGTTTGGGCGAGGGAATATAGGTGCCGGTTTGGCGGCGGGCAGGGACAGCAAGGCATCGGGATGGGCGCTGCCGATATGGCCACGGCAATGCAGATGGAGGCGTTCCGACACAACATGACGATGGACGCCATGACCCCGGGCTATAAGGTGCCGGATGGGTGGGGAGGCTACAATTATCATTACACGGGCGGGCTCAACTGGTAGGATCGCGATGCTTTTCAATTTCGGCCAAAATCCAGGCAGGCATTCCACAACGAGTTTATAACGACAGTTTTTGCCGGTCATCACCTCGAGGCCTACCTAGGTACCTACCTACTTGGGTCGTGTCCATCTTTTTGCGGACGCTCGAATACTACGGGGGATCCTGTTCGTAACGACCAACCGCGTCGACAACATCGACCAGGCGTTTCAGTCGCGCATCCACGTGTCGCGCGTGGCCATCCGGCCACCACGCCCGACGACATTAAAGAGCCGGCGCGGTACCCGCTCAACGGGAGGCAGATCAAGGACGTGCTCAAGACGGCGGATCTGCGCGCGAGCCGCAAGCAGAGCGAGCTGAAGCAGAACTTTATCGATACCGTGCTGGCCATTGAGAGGAGGCGGCCAGCGCAGACGCAGGCTTTGAAGGAGTCGGCGCGGATACGGGCAGGCACTGAAGAACAGCATGGACGGACGCATGTTGTCGGGCGGTGGCGTTTTTATGGTTTCTTTTACTTGTTTTATTGGGCAGCGATTTTCCATAGAGCTTTTGACACGAGAACCATTCTTCGCCTATCGTGCCTCCTCTCCCGCCCTCCTTTCCGCATTCGAAGCCGTCGCCAGCGAAAGACAAACGACCTTTGGCGCCACGCAGCTGCGCCTCCCGGCCCCAGCTGCAGCTGAGGATCGTCCGGTCCTGGCAAATCGTTTGCCGCCAGAAAACAGCACTTTTGGTCAGGCTAGAAATTTCGGCTTCTGTCGGGCATCGCCCGTTTATCTCTCCTCTCCTCCTGCCTCCACCTCCTCACCGTGCTTCCACTCCTCTTTCCTCCCGGGTCCCAACCTTCAACTCCAGTTCATTTCCACTTTCATCCCCCATCGTCCTTTTTGCAGCATCTCGAACCATCACGAACCCACCAACATGGCCTCAGTGCCAGCCTCTTTTTCGGCCAGCCAAATCCAGGCCGCGATCGAAGCGGCCAAGGGGAATTCGACCGCCTTGTACGGTATCACCGCGCCGCCTTGGGTGGACAGCCCAGAGTTCCGCGGCACCATGTCGATCCTGACCAGCTGCCTTATCACCCTCACGGCCTCCATTTATTCTGCACTTCATTTGAACCCACCCATGGAACCCGGGGTTTGGCCCGTCCTACGTTCGAAGCTGTCGTGGCTAGCAGTCGGCATCCTTTTCCCAGAGTTTGTTGTCTGCTGCGCGATCTATCAGTACAAGATAGCGCGGGGGCTTGTCTCGAAGCTCAACCGCCTGCACAACGAGTCGGAATCTGATGAAATCGACGAGGAGGTGAGGTAAAGACCGGATCTATTCACAGGGGTGATCATTCGATGCTAACTTCCAGCTAAATTAGTTCCAATTCGACATCACCTACGGCTTCTTCATCCTGCTCGGGGGTGCGGCGGTATCGATTAAGGACATCTGCCCAACCAAGAAAGAGAGAGAGAAGCTTTCTGAAGGAAAGCCTCTAAGGCCCATCGACGAAACGGAAGACGGAACGGGACTGTATAGGTTAACACCCGAAGCCGTATACGAGCTCGCCAAGATGGGCCACTTCCTTTACATACGGCCCGAGATTATTAACGACAAGAGCAAGCATAACGCCATTCAAAAGGCCCTGATCCTCGTCCAAGTTTGTTGGATGCTGGTCCAGTGCGTGGTGAGAAAGGCTTACAACCTTCCCCTGACGCTACTCGAGCTCCACACGGTTGTTCACATCCTTTGCGCCCTCGTTATTTACGCCATGTGGTGGAAGGTATGTGTGTCTTTTAGCCCGGGGAGTTCAGCTACCACGACAAAAAAAACCGCTTGCTGACGCAATACTGGTAGAAACCCCATGATGTTACCACCTCGGAGCTGGTTGATCAGCGCCCATTCGAGGACCTCATCGCCCTCATGGTCCAAGAGAGTAGGCGCTCCACAGAAACTCAAAACCTCATCATCTACGCGGACCCGAGCTCTGCCCCGCAGGTAAAGATCGTTGAGCAAGACGTTGATGAGCGGAGGTACACCTACCTCAAAGGAGGCCCTGGAAAGGATGAAAACGTGCCCGCTGTCGCCTTCGACATATCAAATTCGTCGTGGCTGCTCCCTGGCCAGGTTCTCAAATGCGGCATCGGCATGGCAGCAATGTCCTCGAACGACGGCACCCAAGTTACCCCGAAGGACCTAATCAGGTTCGAGCGGGTTGTCCAGGCGATCCGCCGACTCGATTCGGAGCCGCTCCCAAACATACAGCGTTACCGGGCCGAACGCCATCGCCAAAGATATCCCCAAAAGCAGCTTCATCTTGCATTTATGTTGGAGAGCAAGAACGGTCCTAGCGCAAACGACGCGGAGATTTGGTCCGAAAAGCCGCTGCTCGGGGAATATGGGTTCCTAGCATTGCTCGGGACGCTTTCACTGCTGTATAGCGGAGTCCACCTTTCGGCGTGGTCGTTTATATTCCCGTCTGCGGCCGAGGCTATCGCTTGGAAAGCTTCTTGCTTTGGACCGCAGATTTTACTAATCCTAATCTTTTGTTGCAGCGTTTTGTTAAAATGTGTTGGTATATATGCTTTTGAGTTACTAATGGTGTGGGTATTTCTTCCCCTCGCCTGCGCGAGCAGGCTGTACATCGTTGTGGAATCATTCATCTCTCTCCGCAGCGTCCCGATCGGCGTCTACTGGACGCCGTCGTGGCTGCAAATGTTACCACATATCTAGGTAGATAGGATGACGGGATTGAACGTGGTAAATCCAATGCTTACACGTCTGCGACTAATCATCCTTTGTTTTGCGCATCAACCATTTCCTACCCATATTTTGATAATATTAGCGGCCACTAAAATACCTTTGCCGTCTTGGACACCCACTCCTACGCGACCGAGAAGTTGCCGTACAGCACGCCCTCGGTGATGCCGGGGAACGTGACGGCGGCGAAGCCTAGTAACAGAGCGACAAGGTCAGCATCACGATGTATCGGGGAAGGGGAGGAACTAAAAGGGCTCACCCGTGTCAAGCCCCGGCGCAAAAAGCAACATGCTTATAAAACCCCCCGCCCCGGCAGCCCGCCCTGCGAGATGAAACCGCGCCGGAAATCCCGATACTTGTGTGGTTCACTACTTGTACCCACGTCAGCGCAGCCCGCACACGCAGACGGTGGTACGGATAGACCAGAATTCCTTTTCGGGTGCGCACTTGGGGCTCTTGGCACACGCCACTGAACGCGAGCGCGCACGGCAGGGTGGTGACGTGTGCGGAGGTCGGGCATGACCGACAGCAGCTAGGACAGGCCCAGTCCTGGGTGTCACACGGAGGTGCCTGACAGAGGGGCACGGGCGTGATTGGGCCATGGACCTCCGAGGGGTTCAGCCATGTGCGGGGCAGCTCAGGTCCTCGCACGAGCCACAGGGAGGCCTATATAAACCTGCTGAGGCCCGGTGAAGGGTCCGAGCAATCCTGTTTCCCTAAGCATCTCTTGAATTTGGGGCTGCTCGCAAACTGATTCGGGGAAAAGAAATGAGACATGGCGTTTTCCCGTACGGTCTATGGCCAGCCCAACGATCCATTTGAGTTATATGGTTCCGGGAAATCGCGGCGACAACTGATTATCGACTGTACTGCCTGCTTGTGATTGGCTCGCACCAGTCACCCCTACGCGGCCGGTCCTGCAAGCCTTTCCATTTCCGAACTAACAAGACCAATGCCACACACGCGCAGCTAAAAGGACGTTGTATTAAGCCATGGATATGCACGAGAGTATGCCACAGCCTCACCATCGACTGGCGGTATGATGACCAGGCGTCGTGTAGGCTCGTCACATAGCAGTTACGTCAATGTGTCGAAATGTTAAGTGATGGCTGAGATATAAGCCCCAATTAGTCTATTCAAACGAAATTAAAGCTGTGACTTATTACCCTTTCGTTAGCGCCAAGCTGGGGGCTGAAAAAGCCGCATGTGTTGGGCTCGCTGCGTCGCCCAATGCTCAGGGGGATTCGACATTTCTCTGGTTTGTGGAAGCGTTGATTACGGGGTTCGGCCTAGCCTCCGTAGGAACCACCAGGTGACCGGGAATGCCGATTTATCACCTTACCACAAAGGGATCGCCTGGCGCCGCAAATCTGTCAGCTTGTCCCGGGGCGTCGCCGAAGGGTTGGCGCATTGGCTCACCGCCATCCAATGATCGCTCGTCAACGCTTTTTAATCACGCCATCTTATCGGCAATCGTTTTTGAACTTTTCGTGCCCGTCGCCGGTAGGCGGGTTTGGTGGGGTTGGGTACCGAACCCATTGCGTTACTAGATTTGATAGGCAAGTACGAGGCTTTGGGTTGGAGATTGTGACCCTGCACGAGTCCGTGATACTGCCGATAACAACCTGCCGCGCGCCCGTTAGAGTGCGCAGCCGGCGCGGGTTGGCCTCGAGCCAGGCGCGCACGTCGGGGTCGCGGCACACCTAGCGGAAGTAGCCGTGGGGTCCGCGAGCTCCTGAGACGAGCAGCGGGGCTGAGATGGTGGCGGAGTCGGAGCCCGACATTGAAGGGGTCAGGGAGAGGATGCTGGCGAGGGCGACGCCGAGGCGAGTGCTGGCGGAAGTCCGGTGATGACGTGGTAGGAAGGCGACGACGAGGCGTCCGCAGGGCTGTCGGCGACATTCGCCACGGAGGCGGCGCCCGTACAGAGGGCCTTTCTCTTGGTTAAGCCGAGTCCCCTCTGGGTTCAGTACCCGAGATACGCTCGTCAGCGACAGGCATGCGAGGGACGTACCTCGCACGGGCCATTTGGCGGTTTATATAACGCCGGCCAGCCTTTGCGTCCTCCTCGAGAGGTTTTGCTTCCTTAAGCACTTCTTGAACCTTTAGAGGAATTATCAAATCATTACCCGTAGCCTGCACTGTATCATTTTGACATTGCATCCTGTAAGTCCGCTTGGTTTAGCTTAAAATCACACCTACACCTCTGAAGGGCTGCAGGCTGAAAAGCAGGCAGGCCGGGCTTTACAGGAAGGCTGGCTTTTAAGCTGTTTCCTGCCGTGCAACTTTTAAGTGCTGTTCTTTTTTTTTTTTTTTTTTTTTTGCTAACACGTCATCCTGCGAGGCACTCGTGTTCGCCTGCGAGACGGGTGTAGCTTTTTTTTTTTTTAATAATTAAGTTTCTATAATTGCACCCGGACTCTGCCCTCCCCCCTCTTTGATGGTCCGAATATGCTCGCCCTTCTTTCCAGTTCCAACCACGGTCATTAGCTTCTGATTTGGATTGCTGCGAAGATTGGGGCATATAGTGGTTTGCACTTTGCACTTTTTTGTTCCCACAAGCCGAGTCCCAAGGATGAATCTCGACGCGTCAAGGTGGGTGCTCGGAACTTTCAGGCCATCGTTATCCCGTGCATTTCCCTGTCGGCATATTATGGACCAATTCTCTGTCCATGGTCACCCTACAGCCAGATGTCCACGTATAATTGCTGACACGGTGCAGCCCTGAGGAGTTCTTTTCTCGCTCCTTGGAAGCATTCAAGAACAGCATCCCACCCTCCAAACGAGACGCTCTCAAGAGCCTGCGGGATGGCGACACCATGGTCGCAGAACTGAAGCTGGCATTGGCCCGCGGACAAGGAGGGAGGTTTGAGAATGCCTGCCTGCAGATCTCACGGTTCTCGGGCGCGCTCACTACCTATTTCCACGTCCTGAACACCTTCATGATGGTCTCTCCCGAGACGACCGGCTGGTTTTGGGGCTCCATCCTGCTCGTCTGCCAGGTAGGTCACCTACGCACTCGTATCCAGCCGATGAGGGTCTCGGTATTAATATAACGAGAGACGAAGCTTGGTAGCAGCTACGCCGGCTTCTTCGAGAAGACTGCGGACATGCTCAGCAGCATCGCCCTGGAAATGCCACAATACGCCGACTATGTCGTGACGTGCAATGCGAGGAGCGATATCAAAAGTCCTCGCCTTCTCAAAACTCTTTCGTTCCTGTACACGGACATCATCGATTTTTGCGCGCAGATATGCGACATGTTCTCTCGCACTGGCCGAGGTAAGGCTGTAGTAGACTGGCAGCACTTAACCGACATGTTTATTTGCCCCAGCTGGACTCTTCACGGAGCTAATTAGTTCATGCATAGGCTCAAATCTACTCCGCCGGATGACTTTCATCGCGGAGGTCATGTGGAGGCCGTTCGACGTCAGGTTTCGTGGTCTCATCGAACGCACGAGGCGGCACCGCGAGGTCTTTCTCGAAGAGATGCGGCTATCGGACAGCAAGATGCTCAATGACCTCCAAAAAGTTGCCGCTATAGAAAAAACGCTGAACTTAAGATACAAGAACCTCCAGAAGTCCATCGACTCGTCCTTCCAGAGACTTGATAGCGTGGCGACCGCTGCTGAGGAGAAAAGGGCGGCCAATGAAGCAGGTGAGGCTCCGTCGCCCCGCGCCCCGCGCGCACCCTGGGCAAAAAAAGAACGCTCGGCAAGCTGCGAACTGACGGGCAACATTCACGCCGACCCCAAGAATCTGTCGCCGTCCAGATTAAGCAGTGGATGTCTCCGGCTGAGTACAGAAACATTTTCGAGCACGCAAGGCGGGAACGGTTTGAAGGGACGGGCGGGGCTACTCTTTCATCCCCCCAATACAAGAACTGGCGGGATGGGGGCTTCAGCGACAGGTCTGATGAGGCAGAGGCTTCAAGCGCGTCTAAGACTGCCCAGGGTATCACGTCCAAAATTCTTCTGCTTCGGGGTAAGTTCGGAATCCGATGCTGCTACAGCACGGTACACATTAATGGGGCGTTGACTGGCTACTGCTGCCCTGAGAATCTCGATTATCGCTGCTAACGCTGGGAGAGAAATAAAGGGAAGCCCGGGTTCGGCAAAACATATCTTTCCACAGTCATCATCGATGATCTTTGCGCCCAGCCCAGCCCGGCATTGCCACCAACAACACCGCAGATGGCCCCTCAAGACCCTGCCCGGGTACGTCTGACGGCGTTCTATCACTTCAGCAGCGCCTCGAATTTCCCCGTCGGGAGAACAACAGCCTCGGCTTTGAGGGCCATCGTAACGCAGATGGCGCACATGCTGCGGGGCCATCCGGTCCTGCTGGACCCCGTTTCCGTCCTTCACATGGGCGGCCTGCAGAGCGGTCAGCTGCAGGCGTCCAGCGATGAGGCCGAGGCCGCCCTCCAAATCATGGTGCAGACAAGCCCGACACATCTGGTCATTGACGGCATCGACGAGTGCGAGGACCCGCAGCACCTGCTAGGCGTCCTCGTGAACCTGTGTTTTAACAGCGATTGCAGAATTCTGTTGCTGGGACGGCCAGACATGATCCTTCCTCGGCCGTTTTTGAAATCCAGCCCAGTGATTCTGGATCTCACTAAAGAGCACAACACAGACGACATCCGGAGGTACATTGGCGTGGAGTTCGACGCCATGATCGAGGATGGGCTTTTCGGGACGGTCGCCCTCCCCCCTGACAGCCAGAACCGCGCCTCGCAGCACGCCAACGGCATGTTTCTCTGGTCGTCCCTCTTCATCGGGTATCTCAAGAACCCCGGGCTGAAGCCCCGGGACCGGCACAAATTCGTTGCTGATGTACTCCTGTTCGAAGGACTCGACGGGCTGACGGAAGTTATCCTGGACCGCTTGGCCCAGAGGAGCACGGAGGAGAAGGCTAACATCCGCAACATCTTCCACTGGGTCGTTGCGGCTCTGTATCCTGTCTCCACCGCGACCCTGCACACGGCTCTCGCCATCACCGCGGGCCAGGAGACAACCGAGCTCGACTATCTCGCAAACTTCCCCCAATGCCTTCCGCACCTGACCGGGGCCCTCGTCGAGCTGGACGCGGACGGCCGTCCCGCCCTCATACACCTCTCCATCCGCGAGTATCTCACCTCGGCCCGCTCGGCAAAGTTCGCCTCCTTCTCGATGAGCAACCCGCTTCCCGTCCACGAGGAATTCGCCGCCAGGTGCCTGTCGTACCTGACCCACGACATCCCGAAGCGACCCATACTGCCCCTCGTCAAAGCCGCGCCACGCTCCCTGGTCCGCCGTGGGCCGGCATCACGGCATC
>GL876975.1:900323-916516 GCA_000193285.1 Magnaporthiopsis poae ATCC 64411 | reverse complement strand
CGCCGATGACGGCCGCATCATCCACACGCAAGAGATCAAGGTCGAGTACCACCCCCGCGGGCCGCGCGACATGGCCTCGGGCGACAGCAGCAGCAGCGAGAACGTGGTCGACGTGCGCGGCGGTCCCAGCAGGCCGGGCAGCGGGGAGGAGTACGAGATGGGCCGCATGGCGTAATAATAATGCTTGCTTTGAGCCAGATAGATTAGATAAGTGAGGTCTGTATGGACCCACCCTCGCGGGGTATGCCCTCTGTCCTAGCGGATCCGGCCGTTCGGACCCGCGACCCAGAGAAAGGACCATCTTCTGCTTCCATCCATTTGACTGCCTGAGTGCCCTGACAGGCAGGATGCTAGCAGCTCGCGTTAAGGCAACGCTAGCTTTCTTCAGTTGTATCTCCCCATTTCTCGGCATTCCCAACAGCCGCTGGCATTTAACTGCATGCATACCAAAGGAGGCGAGGTGCGTTGCGGGGTTCCTTGTCGTCTGAGGACAACGGTAAAGTCGAAAGCCGCGTGCAACTATAAAACCCTGCGGACTCTGACTGTGCCTACCAAGCACGATGCCTTCTATCATCACCGCCACCGGTAACCGCCCCCCTTGCCGGCAGCGGCATGGCCGAAACTGTGCACGGCGTGGCGGTTTACAGCCGTCACGCGAGCTAAAACAGAACACAGGCACCAACGAGCAGTACGGCGCCCGGGGGCCGACCAGCCTGGTGGGAGCCTGGCGGAATTTTCGGGTCGGCAGTGATTACCGCCACAGCTACTTTGACCAGGCTCGCCACACCATATCCTCGCCCGACGAGTAACGTGCCAGCCCAGATTTACACCTGCGCTCTGGACCAGAAGAACATCCTGCTCACACGGCCACCACGCTCGGCGCTAGGACGAGATCTCCCTGCGCAATTGGGTGCGTCGTGATTGAACTTTTCATTCCGGCGATTCAAGCGGGGATTTGCTGTTCGTTTTTTTTTTTTTTTTTTTTTTTTTTTTTTTTTTTCAACGCGACCCCCCCACCGACGTCATCCCCTGTTGGTGGTGTAAGGCCAGTCATATAAACTCGGCGGCATGGCAAAAGTAAGCGCAAGTTCTGCCTTATGGCGCCGGTTGAGGGGCCTGAAGATGGCGGCGCGGTGCTCGGATCCTGCCTTTTCGAACACAGCCGCGGCCGGAGCTCCAAAAACTCTTTCGAGCCGCCCACTTTCACATATATGGCTGATGCCATTAAAGGATCACCAAGCCCATAGCTAAATAAGCAGACGCTCGCACCTGTTGTCTGTCCGGCAGGATTGTGGCGGGAGGACACGGGTGTCGTCGTAGACGGGGTACCCCGGAGCTGGATGCCCACATGGCCACGGATCCCCGTTGCCAGCCCTATACCCCACTAGGCGACCCGCCCGAGATCGTCAGAACCAAGTTGCCCGTCGTTGCCCCGCCTAAGGAACGCCCCCGCGCAATGACAATCAATAGGAGCGGTCTCCCACTTGAGACTTATGGTCTGAGTGACAATTGACGATGTAGTATAGCATTGCCCCAGTGCCTGACCTTCCCGTGACAGTTATACCAAAATCTCGAAGCTGCCGCCGCTTGCCCTCACATCAAATCCTAGGTGGAGCAGGAGGGAGACTGAACTTGACCCACGTGTCGAACCAGCTGAACCAGCCCCAAACCAAGTTCCAGAACCAGTCCCGGACGCTCTGGACGTGCTGGGCGACCTTGCTCACGAACCAACGGATGAAGCCGAAGACGTACTTTCAACGGGCGGAGTAAGCTACGGCGCCGACCGCGAGGCCGGTGAGGACGGCGCTGCAAGGCGGTGCCCAGGAACGTGGCCGAGGCCTGGGTAAGGTTGTGTACGGTAATTAATGTTTTGCTACTCTCCCTCCACCAGGGCGCTGCCCATCCGCCACAATTAAGCCACGCCTACCTAATTAAAAGAGAATGGGTCACGGGTTTGAGCACCTGTGACTTGGCTCAAGGGTATTTGGCCCGGACCTCCCGGTAGGTAGTGTTAAGATTGTACTTTCTTCGTGACGCCGAGTCCTTCGCATCACTTACACATGCGACGCATGGGCGGACACGATGAGGAACGAGCGGTTTCGACGTCCAGTCCAGTAAGCTGGACAACGCACGGACTGAGAAACATGCCTGCTCCGGTTCTGCCGGCCGTGGATTCAACTGCCCCACTCCGAGGCGAGCCGGGGCAATTGGAGCTGGGGGCTGGACCGGCTATCCTTTCGCGGACCTGTGCTTCATTGCGGCCGATCGACGAGCCTGACCCTGACCCTGCGACGGCTCTGGCTTGAGGCTGGCCCACACGGAACAATCCGGTTAATCCGGTTGGGCACCTCCGGCTCCTGCGGGGCTGCCTGGCTTGGCTGGGCTCCTTCGAGCGCGATGATGACTCGGCCCCTTTTAGAAGCATAGCGGACCACGATTTCAAATCATTGCGCGCCATCGCGACAACATCCGTGGCCCCGGCGGAGGGCTAACGGCTTCCCCCGATGAGGGGAAGCCGCGGGAGTTGTTAGGGACGCTTGACTGGTCCTATTTGCAGGGAAGCCCCATTGATACCAGCGCCGCGGCGGCCTTGGTGGGGAACAGCGCCGGCACTTGCCGGGATGAGGCGGCAAGAGAACTGCCTGTGAGCAAAGCTTGGCGCCAGCATCACTTGCATGCTGTCAGTGGCGTTCGTTTAGAGTGAAGTTTAATCCTTTGCTAGATTGGCTCCTGTCGCTTTCTATTCCTTTTAGGTGCCGGTCCTACCGGCTTCGACTCCTTTGAATTTCCACATGTTACTAGCGAAGAATGAGTAAAAATAAAACCCGCATGCCTGCATTGATAGTCGAAGGTGAATGAATTATGGCGTATACGCTACTGCACACGCCAACCCCCCGAACTAGGTTGAAGATCTGTTGTTGCACGAGGGAGGAAAGTCCGCTGGCCCCGGAGGGGGCTGGCGGATCACAGGCTAAATACACGTGTACGGACTCGGTCCCGTGACAGCGGCAAAGGAGGTGGCCGTGGAGGGTGCAGGGGATAACGGAGGGGGGCGACTCCGGGGCGTTAAAACGGTTAAGATCGTTGGCTTCCTGGCCCTCCGACGAGGCTGCCGGGGTTCCCGCGACGTGATCTGGGCGGCCGGAAGACCCTCCTTTTCCCCCGGCAGAGGCTACGGGAGACCAGGGGGGGGCAAAAATAAGTCGCGGTTTCCGTCTTCCTGGCGCCGGCGCCCGAGACGAAGGGATAATTAACGAGGCATGGTACCGGAAAGTAGGGTTGGTAGGTGGATTAGCCTTTGTGATGCCTTTTCTGTACTTGCATCCGGACTGCCAAAGGCTTCCTTTTATATATTACGAAAATCTCTAGCGTCTGGGCTCCCGAACGAGCCTGTCGCCCATGGACCCTTTAGATCCGCCAGAAAGTGAGGCTATTCAGGCCTGCTTTGACCCGGGATCACGGGAATAGCGTCTATTTGATCGTCTGTACCGTTCGCTTTTTTATAAATAGACGTTCCTTGTATTTCCTGGATGTGAACCCACTGAAAATCAGGCCCAAATTTACATGAACGGGCACAGGGGTGCCGGGGTATGAGGCTTCGTGCTGGGGTTTTGGCCCAGCCCTCCTGACCCCTGGCATCCCGTAGCGTTGGTCGTAACACATTCATCTCCGAGACCAGCAGGAGCAATTGCATGCATAGGCATGGGCGAAGTTTCCCGCGGGTGGGGGATAAGCATGCTCCTCGTCCTGACGCGGTATGAAGATAAGAAGCCCTTATCTCGGCTTTCGTGTTTTGCTCTTCCGTTTCGCCGGGTGGTGTCTCTTGGCTGAGGAAACGGAGCTTCGATTCGCCATTCGATGGTATCCCATTCCATGTTCTACACATGGGCTCCAGGTAAATTGTACCGCGAGGGTGGGCGGCGAACAACCGTCCATTGTAACGCGCATCAGGACCGCCTCTCCGAGCGGCCCATTTCTCGAATTTTGCTGCGGGGACCCTGTCCGCCTCACTCTCCCTGTCCGAGGTGGGCCCTCGTGACGATGGCGGGCTGCAAATGCCGCGCTCACGCCGGCGCTTTGGGTGTTCGGAGAATCTTTGAGCCTCTCGTGATGGGGAGTCGCCGAAGTACGGTCGTGTCTGCTGCTGAGAGGCTGTTCCGCCGGCTGTAACGATCATAATGCTCATCTTGCGGCGCGACGAGCGGACATCATCATCATCATCGTAACTGTGCTCGGCGTTGCTGCACACACTAGCCACATAGCATGCGGGTTCCCCATCTACACCACGGAGACTGAAATTTATCCATCCCTTTATCTAAATGACCTGCGCCCTGCGTTCTCGTCCCGCTCGCTCCATCAGCCTGCCGCTCACCCTCCCAGCACCGATACGCTTATAGCGCACAAGCCCAATCTTGGAACGGAACGGGGCTAGGACAAGGACGTAGTAGTCTCCGTCCTCGCGAGGCGTCTCATTCTTGGTGCCGTTCGCTGTCGTGTCTCTCCTACGCCAGAACGCCCATCGTCCTCCTTCCGCCGGGTTGTCGTCCGCCCTGCCGCGCGGCACCAGCGAACGCCTCCCAGAACCCCAACGCCTAGCGACGACGGCGAGCACGACTCCTTCGGTTGGAAAGTTGGCGCCGTCAAAGATCACGCCGCCCCTCCAAGCACTGCTGGAGGTTGGCGGTTTCCTCGCCCGGAGATAGAGGCTTGCGCCCTTGAAGCAGACATCGTTGCGTATGTCGAGGGGTTCCTTACACCACTCTGGGAAGGTGATTGTCCCGTCGTGGGCCATCCAGGACCACGTCGGCAGCTTCCCCTCGACCGGCTGCATGCTCTGATCGCTCCCGCGCTGCCAAAGAAGGGTGCGGTGCAGCCAACCGTCGTCGGTAAAGGTGCCGTATCGAGCTTCAACGTTGAGCTTGGTCGAGAGGCGCTGCTCCAGACCGGAAATGGCCAGGGGACGGTCCGAGACGACGGTGATGCCTAGCGTCGTATAACGGTGGTAGAGGCTCATGACGAGGTCATACCGATTTTTAAGGAGGTCGCCAAGTTTGTCGGGGAAGTTAGGGTCGCTCATGAAACCGGATCTGTCGCTGTAGTGTCGGGGGTTAGCGTTGACAAGGAAAACAACGACACAGAGAAGTGCCAGTAGTCGGCAAGTATGAAAGCTGTTGCTCACTTTGTCTTCCGCTGATCCGGTACGCTCTCGCAGCAACTGCCCTCCCCGCACTCCCAGTACACCTGGCTACCCGTAAAGTGCAGGGTCCTTCTCGACAGGGCCCTCTCCTGCAGCACCCACGCCCGGTTGTTGAGCCCCGCCTCCTCGACATCGGTCGCAAACCTGAAGCCGGTTCCTCGTCGGTAAGCGTACGACGTCGAGCCCGTGGTATCCCGGAAGACCACACAGCGCCGCGCCGTCAGGATCCCCTCGCTATTACCCTCAGCGGCGGTAGCTGCGACGGTGAGGTAGGCATGGCTGTAGTAGGCCTCCATCTTGCGCGCCTCGGCTAGGAAGTCGTCTGAAGGTAGGCCGCACTCGTTTGAGCACCCGGCGTGTCGCTGGACGATGCAGAGCGAGTCGATCCAGAGGTACTGAACACCGAGCTCTCGGGCCACCGTAATGACGTCGCGGAATGTTTTGGGGAGGTCGTCCACGGGGAATCCACGGAGCCGGGACTGCATGTTGCACTTGTATGTGCAGAACGGCCTGTGCACTGCCTCGTCCCCCCACCGGTGGGAAACGGCGATATACTTGCCTCTCTCGCCCTTGGTTTCGCGGAGACGGATGGTGGTGCCGGACCCCCCGTCCCCTATGTCGAGCACCCTGGTGGGTAGGGGCCCTCCGGCCTCGGAATTTGGCCAGCATCTGTGGTTGCCGTTGCAGTCCTGCACCCAGCTTTGCAGCACAGCGAAGTACGCCGGGCTCCCTGGGAGAGGGAACCGGGGCTCCCCGCCTGCGGACACGATGCTCAGCGTTATCATCTCGTCCCGGGGTTGCCGTTCCGCCTCGATGTAGAAGTTCGAGCCTTCCCTGCGGAACGTAATTCGAGCCTCTGTGGTGTCCGTCCCGGAATCCTCTAGGCAGTGGTGGGCCACCAGGCAGAGCTCGCACGACGCCGACGCCTCTTGGATCTCTGACAAGGCTGTTGAGGAAGCACTGTCACTGCGCGACAGGAAGTTGGAGCAGAAATCGCAGAGCCTCGATAGCGCGGCATGCTGCGGGCGCCAGTCGGCGTTGCCAACGGACGCGAGCATCTTCGCCGATTTCTTTGCAGGACTCCAATCGTTGTCCAGAGACTGATCAGAGCACACAGACAAACCGCCCCTTCAGCGTCAGCCTCGCCCAGCTTCTAGCAGTCACCTCGTGTTTTCTTTCAGCAGGTGTTAGGGAACTCACGCGAAAAAACTCATGCTATTTCCACATCGTGTTTTTTTTTCGTCAGCATTGGCTTATCGGCTGTATCCTTTCTCAGATGGATCCAAATCTGACATCTGCGTCTGCGTCTGCCCACGTCGAGTGATAATCCCAGTTATCTTCCTTGGTGTACAGCTCTTCCTCATGCCGGCGGCCTGTGATCAGGCCGCGGCCGAACGTGGAAAGCCTTTTGGCCTGGGCCGGCTCCATGATGGCGGATTCCTAGGACAACCGGCTTCAGGGAGCAAAAACTGCTCAGGATCCCCTAAGCGTGCTGCGGCAAAGGCACAGCGATACCAGACTTGTATATTTCCAAGCAGCGAAAATGTCTGCCGAACAGGTGGCTGTTCGGCCCGCGGATGAGCATCACGTCCTGTAAAGGATTGTTTCCCGAGATCTAACATTACTTGGGCGAGCTGGGATCGATCTGCATGCCGATCCTTGCGACGATCATCCCAGGAACTTGCATGCTGTAATTATAAGGCTGAACAACGGACATTTGCTAGCAATCACCGCAAGAACACCGCCCTCGGCCGTGCCGCCATTTGGTGCTTTTTGGCATGTACTTTTGGGAGTGTCTGTCCGCGCCAGCCAAAAACGGCGGCAGTCCAAACGCCAACACACGCACTATGGGTGAAATGTTAGAGGGGAAATGGGTGGATAAGCATAGCACAGCGCATCCCCTCGCATAGCGCATCCCCCAGCACAGCGCCCCCTCCTAACCAAACAATCGATGGACACCTTTCAAGTACCTTTTAAATGGTGCACACCTTTTTTAAAGCGATGCACATCTTTTTCATGGCGATGCACCTTTTTTTGACCCTTTGTGGATGGATGCACGCTTTTTTGGGTTCATGCACACCTTTGTTTGCGCCATTCGCAATCCGGGCGCAAGCGTTTGTATGTAAAGATAGATTCCCTAGAAATACACTCGCGACGGAGAGGCCGGATCCTCGCAGGGTGGGTGGGGTTCCATGAAAATTAGTACTCGTAGCACAGCGGCCCGGCCTTGGTGCTCATGACTTCGGAGACCTTGAGGTCGGGCGCCATGCCCATGAAGGGCATCACGTCGTCAAGGGCGGCGGGCGGCGGGGTCGGGCGGTCGACTGAGGTGTCGTTGCCGGCGAGCTCTGTAAAGGTCTTGTCGCCCGAATAGTCCCTGGTCCGGGCCACGACGTCGGCCTGCTGCCATAGGTACCAGAGGCGGTCGATCTGAGCGTGGTGCATGAAGAAGAGGGGATCTGGGAGGCCAGAGGAGGATTAACAGGTTTTCGTTAGTCTTTTATTCTTTTACTCTGCTGTCTTTCTTTCAATGTTACCCGCCCTGAGCGGAAGGATAAGCGTACCGTTAGGCGACGACGACGGGCTCATATCGCCGCCGATGCTGGCGTGGATGGCGCTGTGCGGGCCGCTTTCGAGCTGTATGCGGAAGTCGTTATAGTTGGACAGCTTGTCGACCTTGGCGACGGCCTCGGGCGAGTAGGCGGACGACATCATGTCGCCGGGCCACTGATAGCCGTTGTTGAAGTTGCGCGAGAGGCAGTGCGGGTTGTAGTTTGTGCCGACGTAGTGGACTTGCATGTCCTTGAACGGCCCGTCCTTGACGCAGTTGTTGAGTTCGCGGCTTTCAAGCCGGCCGGACACGCGGCCGTTGCCGCCGAACCCCTTGACTGGGTCGAAAATGGGGGAGCGGGGCACGTCTGCAACGTCCAGGGTCCAGTCCCAGAATCTGTGCCAAGTGTTAATTAGGCATCCTGTCGGGGGGTGTGGTTGTCCTGAACCGGGTGGGCGCCGGAGGCTTCAGCAAGACTTACGGCATCGGCCCGGTGTAGCCACATTTCCTGACCTGGTTTTCGTAAAGCAGCACGAAATATCTATGCCAAGGCAGGAACTGTGCGACGTAGTGGACTGAAGAACGCGTATTATACCTCCATGTCAGCCGAGCCTCTTTCCGGGGAGTCACCAAGTCCTGCTTTACGTACTCTCCTTGTTGAGGTGCGTGTGGATATAGGTGAAGTCGTCGTAAAGGGTCGTGTTTAGGCCTTTGCCCAGCTCGGAGGGCTTTTTGGTCATGCACAGGACGGCATCGGTGTACTGCTTTTGGACCGCGGCGTCCAGGGTACGGAATTCGGCACGTTTCTGGAGGTTACGACACGAGCTGCCGCTATCACCACCACCCTGGCGCCGGGCGACCGCGGCGGCCGCGAGGGAAGGGAAGAGAAACGAGGCGATATGCATTTTATTTTCCGGCTGCGGTTCAAACTCGGGAGACAGTAGACGCGAGTTCACCAAAGGTTCTCTAAAATGATAGGTCGGTGAACAGGAACAAGAAGGACTGAGCGAGTGTGTCTGTTAGCCGAAGCGGAGAGCGTTAAGGCTGATAACGAATGTGGTAGACCTAGGTTTGAAGGGAGGTATAAGCGAATGTGTTGGCAGCAATGAGGCTGGCTGTCCTATTTAGCGAGAGGCATTGGAGGGAATAAAGACGGCATTTTATATGTCGACGAGCATCACGACGTCGGCCCCTGAGCCGGAGTACACCCCTGCGTGCGAGGCTCGGCTCGAAGTTGTTGTCTGGCGTTTGAGCATAACCGACAGATGGGGCGGGACGCACAGGGAAACCGTGTCCAGGAATCCCGGCGAACATGGCCACGTCCGACAACATCTCCTGTCGATCTCGGAGGCGCTCCTCATTCGGTTCGCTGCAGCGCAGCATTTACGTAAAAGTCCCCGTCCCTTCCTCTGACGCTTTTAGCCGGGTAAGGCTACCCGCGTGGCCACGTCCCTTAGTTTGGCAGTATTAAACAGAGTGTTGCGTGCACATGGCCTTTTCGTACCGCAGATACCTAGATAATTACCTAGCCGGTGCTGCTTTGGAGGGTTTTCAACTAGCAAACTCACCATGCCTGTCATTGGCCCCTTGCCGCATATTTTTGCGTCATTTTCATATTTCCTTCAGCCTGCTTACGAACTCCTCGTTCTCTCGTGTCCGAACTGCCGTCATGTTCCCCTTGGAAAACCTGATAATTACAAATGTTTGTGAATTCGAACTTATTTCGCTCCATTTTTGTCTCCATATAGCAGTTCGTGTTTCAAATTGGCGGTTTTCCTAAAAGGGGTCAGGTCATGCACTAAAGCGCCACACCGGGCTTGGTGGAGCGTGTTACGACCAGCGCCACACCAGGAGCCAGGGGTCAGGACCCCGCACTGAGGTAAGCAGGAGGTCACGTGACATAGGATCTCTGGATCTGTGGGCAGGGCTGCAGATCTAACAGAGCCAGGAAAAACCAGTGGACAGGCATAGAGTATAAAGCCAGGGAGGATCCCACTGCTTGAAGTAGTTCTTAATTGAGGCCTCGGCATCAATCAACCTAAGTTAGCTCCAAGATACCCTTTTGGGCAAGCAATACAGACTATTGTTCTACCAGACCATCCAGATCACGTGCAAGGCGACCTTGCAACCCAGCACTGCTTAATACCTCTTTTAAATGTTTTACCCTAGGAATAAAAGGTTTATTTATAACATCGTGGCCAAATTCGCGGGTAACCCGATGGTGCACATGCCGGGTGACGTTATTAAAACGGCCGCGCGCATTATAAACGTGATTAAGCGCGAGGGCATGGCGGGCAAATTGTAAACGGTGCGGGTGGCGCTTGGGTTCAACGGGCTTGGGTTGGTACGGCAGCGGTGCAAGGAGCAGCTGCGGCTCGTGGACGGGTGGAAGGACTTAAGCTTGAACGTAAACCGAGAGGTGGCTGCGGATGGTAAATCTGCTGCCGGCTAAGCGATGTTTGAGTTTACCACGATCTTGGAGGAGTGATTAGGTAATTAGGTAGCCAGTCGCTCGGTCTCCCGCTCCCCCGCAGCAGCCGCTGTCGTGCATCGTCCGACGGCTCATCCAGGCGGAGCCGCCAGACGTCGGTGGTAGATGCGGGGTAATGACTGAACTTTGCACGTCCCCTGTCTAGAAGTGTTGCGAGCGGTCTTGGCCCTACGAGATCGGGGGATGTTTAAAACAGGGAGATGTTTCGAATGCGGAGATGGATGCCACCGATTTTGTCGGTAAATTGACTAGGGTTAAAATTGACTAGGGTGCTACCGAGAATAAAATACCGAGCGACAGCTGCCATCCCAGCGTTCCCGGTTTTAAACATTTTGTTTTCGCATTCACTTCTTTCAAACCCACATTCCGGCATTAACTGCGTCCTCGGCTCTGGTAGCCATTCTTACTTTGTTCCACTTTAAGCTGTGGTTCTCTGTTCTGCACTGACAGAAAATCTCCCTAATATCCCCATATCATCTTGGTCTAATATATCAACTCCAACTCAGCCACGAGATCCAGCTTGCACAACCTTACGGCTCATCTAAGATGAAATTCGCTACGCTCTCCGTCGTCGTCGCCAGCCTGCTTTCCCTCGGCATGGCTGCCCCCCAGCGCGGCAGAAACAGGCAACAGGAGGCCGCCGACAAGCAGGCGCTTATCAATCTTGACGGCAAGCCCGTGGATCCCAACCTGCCACCTGGCAGAACAATCCTTTCCAACGGTCAGGGCAACTGCGCTGCCGTCCAGGGGGTGGCGGTTTGCCAGGATTTGAATGGAAATTCGATGTGAGTTATTCTTTATATAGATGCATATATTCATTTCTCCCGCCGATGCGCAGCCAGCGGCATGGGATTGAACTAATATTTATCTGGCCATTCTCCAGTAATTAAGAAGATCCGGTGGTGTTCTGGGAGGGTTTTGGCGTAAGGCATGCCGAAGCAGATTTTTAGTTTGCTAGGAGGCCATGGCTAGGAACGACGCGGAGCAAGGACAGGCGGGTACTCTGTGTCGAACGTGTAGGCTTTAAAGCGTGTTTTTATTGAAATAAATCGAACATTATCATGCCGCCTTTCTTTCCTTTGCTGTCTCCCCATTGCTGCCCTCCCCTCCTTTGCGCACACCTCCCCGGCGTCCGCCCCTGTGCTGCTTGTCACCATGAGTCGGATATACCGTTATGTTCCCGTCTCTAGCCCGCGGCACACGCGGGTCCTGCGTTTGGAGCCATCGCCAGATGCCGCATCGCCTCTCCGATGCAGCCTCTCCGAAGTCTCTCTCGACGCCCTGGAGGACCCGAGCACCGGCTACACAGCCCTATCGTACACGTGGGATGCCCAGTCTCCGTCCCAGATCGTCGAGTGCGACGGCGGCACCCTACATGTTACTGCGAACTGCGAAGCCGCCATGCGCCGCCTCCGCAGGCCCGACGAGACGCATGCGCTGTGGATCGACAGCATCCGCATAGACCAGAGTGCCGCCGCCATTGACGAGCGGAGCGCGCAGGTCGCTGTTATGGGGGAGGTATACATGAGGGCGAAACAGGTGGTGGTTTGGCTTGGAGAGAGCGATGAGAAGTTCGAGGTATTTTTGCGACGCTTGGCGGAAATCTTCGAGTCGCTGCGAATGCCTTCCTCTCCCGGCCGATTTACGAACATTACGGAGCTTCGGGACATTCTGCTGGGAGTCCTCAGGGAAAAAGTGCGAGCTATTGCCCGTGGTGAGTCGATCAGTCAATCCCTGCAACAGCTGGAAAAAGCAAGGGGGCTTGGTTGACATAAAGCAGAGGCGCCCACGGCTTCCGACGACCCTTTCGCTGCGGTATTCGAGCGATCGTGGTTCCACCGCATGTGGACCATCCAAGAAGTCACTCTATCACTCCCAGAACGGATTGTTGTTCGCTGTGGCGAGCATACCTTCCCTTGGCAGCCCTTCCTAGGAATTGTCACAGTTTTAAGGGATGCCGAATATCCATGGAGAGGTTGGAAACGGGCGATGGGGCTGCGGCAAGCACTATGGTCGTACCTTAAATTAAAACGGCATCCGGGGGCCAGGGAGCTGGTGCGCGACGGGCCACTCTTCGAGCAGGACCCTCACATGTTTTCCATTCTGCAAGGCGTCCGGAATAAGTGCTCGGGCGACCCGATGGACAATGTCTTTGCTCTGTACGGACTCTTTCAGGAACTTGGCATCCCCATGCCCACCCCCGACTACAGGAAATCGGTCGGGCAAGTCTACAAAGAGGCCACAGCCGCCTGCATCAACTACGACAGAAGCTTGCGGATTTTATACCACGCGTCGTCCGACCTGCGCCGCGAGGATCTTTCTTCATGGGTACCAGATTATAGCAGCCCGGGCTGGGAGGACTCGGATATGAGATACGGCCTTATCGGCATCCATGTTGCGGCAGGCGGGTCCTCGAGGGAAGCGCTGCGACGGACGTTGGTTATAAACCACCTTGAAGTTCTTGCGGACGAGGCAGCTCCGGGGAACTTTAGACACTGGTACGACGTTCTAACCGACGAGCGTCTGGATTCGGAAAGCCTCGTCCGCACGCTCATGGGCGGGCCTGGCATGAGGTTTCACCGGATAGCAATGGCATTTCCCTTGTAAGAAGTGTCTCTTCTACACGGAAGCAGCACTCGAGTTTTCCGTGCACTCGACTGCACCCACCAACCATTGCTGCAGACTCGACTCGTGCATCCCAACTTGTATGCGCCCACCCTGACTCAGGTCCGCGTCCGTCTGATTGAAAACCCCAAGAATAAGGGGAAACAAAACAGTTGACAGGAAGCCCTGGTGCCAAGGGTACAGCGCAGCGCATCCCCCCGCACAGCGCATCCTCCTAACCAAACAATCGATGCACACCTTTTAAATGGTGCACACCTTTGTTAAAGCGATGCACGTCTTTTTTATGGCGATGCACTTTTTTTGGACGTTTTATGGGGTGCAACCTCTTATCCCTGATTTTTCTTATGCCCAGGGGAAGGAGACCCGTAAAAACCTGTATATAGATGGCGATCTTAAGGGTTTGCAGGGGGAAAAAAAAAAGGGGGGACTCCACGTCGCGCGGTTTTCCCCCGAGGTCGCACCAACTGCTGGCCATGGCCGCCTCACGGTAAGCCAACGGTCGACGACTTGATACTTCTGCCGCTGCGTTGGATCTCGTCGCTTTGGGCTAATTGGCGCTGGCGCCTCTTTTCCATCGCTCATTCTCAATCTTCCATTTTTCCACACGACCACACACACACACACACACACACACACACTCTCTCTCTCTCTCCGTAGGAGTCACTAGTTATACAGTAAACAACATCTAGTCCCTGTCGAGGGCGTCGGTTTTAACTGTGACCGCGATGTCCTTTTACTGTGTGCCCAGCCCAGGCTACATCCAGCTCCATCACAAGTGACGGGGCTGATGTGAACTGCATCATGCCCCACGTAGTCTTAAGGCACTGGATTGGCATCTGAAATCTTCTACACACACACACACACACACACACACACACACTCTCTCTCTCTCTCTCGACCGGCCAGCCACCATGCCAAGGCACGATGGCCGCGCCAGGAAACCCATCGGCTACCGCTCAACGGCGCCCAAGATAGGCTGGCTCCTCGCCATCGCCGGCGCCAGCTTCCCCTGTGCCGCTGATGCTGCCTACCTAGAGCGGCTTATCTGTGACGACCAGGCCGGCAGTGACGCCAATGTCGCAAACGGATCCGCCGATCGTCCACTTGGCGTGGACTCACTCTCTGCGCGCCTGCTTGGGGCCGAAGCCGGCGCCGGCGGCATTCTCGAACTGATATTCGTGCCGGAATGGAGCGGCAACGTTTCGTGCAAGGAGCTTGCGGAGCACGACTGGGATTGGGACTTCAGCGTCAGCGCGCTGGGGTTTCGGGAAACCGGCCGTGGCAGGCCCGAGAGCGCTTCGTGTAGGCTGGCGGACTCGGTCCCCGTTAATTCTTCCCTGTCGTATGGCTCCCCGTTCCGCTCCTCTCCTTGCCTTTCCCACCATGGGGCCGAAGCTGATCTTGCCTTGTTGTTTCTGGCCAGGACCCCGGCTCCGGCCCAGCGGGTGCGGTTGGAATTGGCCTCTCGCCACCAACTCGGCCCTTTGGGCATCCTCCCCGCCGCGTCGACCCGACTTTCGTACAACCTGAGCCGGCACGGAGTCCTGAACGCTTCCGTCTGCGTGCAAGCCGAGGTCACTCCGCAGCTGCCGAGAGGCACGCTGCTGGCGGCTCGGATCGCTCCAATATGCGTCCTCGCCCTGGTGGTATTTTCGGGCTTCCTCACGACCATGTTCGAGCAGCCGTTGATCGCGGAACCGTCGAGGCGCAGTTGGCCGGCGACGCTTTCGCTGCGGGAGAATCCCGCGCCTCCCCCGGCACGGGCCATCCTCCCCGGCGTCGGAGACTGCCTGCTGCATCTGCAGTTCATCTTCCTCATGGGCGCCCTCACCGTCCGCTACCCGGGCTTCTATCAGCCCGTCACCAGCCAGGTCAGCTGGGCGTCGCTTTTCAGCCCTGTCGGACCCATCGGTCTGGGCGACAGGTACGAAGGGGTCGTCGACGGAATCTACAAGCTAAACGGCACGTTGACCGGGACCTACGGGATAGAGCTCCTGTCCCAGGTCACGGGCGGTCCCATGACCAAGAACGTCTTGTGGAACATGCTGCTCCTGGCCGCCATAGTGGCCATCATCACCACGATCCTGGTCAAAACATCTCCGCTGGTGCCTTCCATCCGCGCCAGATTCACGGCCACACAGGAGCAGGGCGCAACCCGGCCCCGGCTGCCCGCCAACCGAACCACCTGGAACGTTTTGAAGGTTGTGTTGAGCTACTTCCTGATGCCCGTCGTGGCCATCCTGGCATACCAGCCCAACAACCTGGTCCTGCCCTCGTACCAGTTGATCGTGGCGGCGATGCTTATCCTGCTCGTGATATGCGCCATCGTCTGGATGACGAACGCCGCGCCCTCCAATCAGCTCGGGACCCTGCTGCTCAGCGGCGCCAAAAAAAACAGCTCGCTTGACGACAGCGAAGACGAACCCGAGCCCGAACCCTACCGCAGGTTCGACGACCGAGCCGTGTTCACCATGATATTTTTCGCCATCGCCTTCCTGCGGGGTGCCGTGATCGGCGGTTTTCAGTTCACGCCAAAGAGCCAAATCGTCATCCTCGCCACGGCCGAGCTCGCCGTCCTCGCCAGCTCCGTGGTCCTCCGCCCTTTCCCGAGCCTGGTGGGCGTCTTTGCTGGCTCGTGCGTCGCACGGCTGGCCGTGGTCCTGCTCACCGTCGCATTTCTACCTCAGCTCCGCGTGGATATTATCCGCAGGAGCCAGGTGGGCTATGCCATTTTCGGCATCCACGCCGCCGTGCTGCTTTTGGCGTGCACGCTGCCGGCCGTGATGCGTTTGGCGCGTTTGGCATTCGATAACCTCTCGGTGCCTGACGAACCCGAGGTGAGCGGCGACCCGCGTGCACTATTGCTAATGATTGTGAGAAAATGAACGCGAACGTCCTGTTAACTCTTCACTTGTTAGATTTACGGCCTCAGTCAGCTCACGCGGCGCAGCACCAACAGGCACAACAACCTGCGTGCTCCAGACCATCACGTTGACTCTGGCCGTCTCCAGCCTGACGACCCACGGGCCGCCTCTCCTTTGTTGCCTTCACACAGCGCCCGCAGCCCCTCGGATGGAGATGGTGGCATCTGTGTTTATATCAGCCAGAATCCGAGAAGTGACGGGAAACACATCCGCAATGCCTCCTCGAACCCCTACTTCCGGGCGCCTCGCACGCGTCCTTCGATGGGCTCGCTCGCGTCTGCTGCTGGGAGCGTGACCGCCTCGCTACTGCCCCCATCCCCGGCCATCGACGGATCCACGACCAATGTGGTCACTAGGCAACAACCGCAATCGCAGCCATCTCGGTCGAGCGCGACCAGGCCCCGG
>GL876975.1:861658-890626 GCA_000193285.1 Magnaporthiopsis poae ATCC 64411 | reverse complement strand
TTTTTTTTTTTTTTTTTTTTTTTTTTTTTTTTGGTTAATGGTTCCAGCTGTAGGGGGCTAATATCTCCAAAACAACAACCGCCATCCACGATGAAAAACCGTAAACCAGCAACACCCGGCAAGCCGCATCAGCAGCACTCCGGCATTCGCCCACATCCAGACCCGGAAGAACCAGATCTTGTGCCAATAAGGGTCCCCCAGGAAACTCAGCGACTGGAAGCTGTCGTTGAGCACGACGGCGCACATCAAGAAGTTGGAGAATATGTACACGCCCACGAGCTTCGTCCGGAAGCTCTTGAAGTCCTCCTCGGGCGTCGTGTTGCGCGATTTCGCGCCCCCGTCCCCGTACTCCTTTGTCGGCGGCACGTAGGGCGTCAGGGCGCGCTTGACGACCGCCTCGAATTGTGTGTCGATATCCTCCTGTGGCTTCTGCACCTCCTCGATCACCACGCCGCCCTGGCTGCTCGCAGACGCCCGGGCTGGAGGGTGCAGTGGGTGCTTAAAGTCGTCGTTCAGGTCTTGCCGGCCCGACTTCCGGCCCCAGGTGATGTCGTGGGTGTTGCTGAAAGCATAGATGCTGAGGATGTTGATGTAGGACGCCAGGACGAAAAGGTAGGACGCGTACGACGTGAAGAGGTGCCACATGTCAAGGTGGAGGATTCCGGCGGCGATGTACACCCCGAACACGGACACGCCCGTGATGAGGACGGTCCAGGGCCCGACGTCGGAGTAGTACTCGTTTATATAATTGTAGCTGCTCTCAGCGCCCGCCCCTTCCCGCCGGAAGTCCAAGAGTCGCTTGACGAGGTAGATGAGGTTGAGGAAAAGGTAGAGCTGGACGAAGGAGAAGATTATAAAGGAGAGGAGGTACAGTTTTCGCTCTCGGCGCGGGTGGCTTCCCAGCGCCAGAACGAACTGGAGGACCACGACGAGGATGTAGACGAACTGAATGATGCCGTTGAAGACCGGGGTCGCGGGGCCAAAGGGCCAGGCGTACGCGCCCGAGCCATCGGGCGGGTTACCCGTGACGTCATTGACGACGAACATGGTGAGCAGGTACCCCGCCAGCGAAAACCAGGCGACGAGGAATGTCACGAGGTTGTACGCGAGCTCGACGTGGAAGGCGGCCAGCCGGGCGATACTGTGCCCACTCCGGTACATCTTGTAGAACCGACCGATCGAATAGAGCGTGGATGTAAAGGCGCCGTTGAGCCATCGACGACGCTGGCTGATAAAGTCGGCCGTGGTGCAGGGGATGTCGGTTTCTGCGCGCGCAGAGTTGATGAAGTCGGAGTGCCACTTTTTACCCTTTCCCGCCAGGAGCTCGTAGGCGACGACACGGTCCTCGGCGAGGAAGCGGTTGGCGCCAAAGGCTGTCGCCCTGGCGCCCCCCTTGCGCCATATCCGGGCGAGTGAGGGGTCGCCGTGGAAGTAGCGGTCGAGGGGATAGCCCACGATGGCGCGGAAGCTGTTGGTGGTAACAGGAGCTAGTCAGCCACCGGAGCGGTGAATCAGGGTGCGAACAGGGGATCGAGCACCCACCGATATGCAGAAAAGGCGCCGGGCAACACGGTCAGCCACCCGATGGCGGCCTCAAACGACCTCTCGAGCTGGAACGCGACCACGTACTCGAAATTCTGGCTCGCCACGATCGGGTTCACCAAACCGGCCCTGCTCCTAAACTTGCCTGTGTGGCACCTTATTTCCCCGCACGCGGCGCCGAGATCCTTGTCGTTATAAAATGCTGCCCACATTTCCAGCAGCGCATACCTGCACAGTCTCGTGCCCGTATCGACAGTCACAATGACCTCGGGGTTCAGGATCCGGCCAAAGGCGTTGTACAGCCATCGGTGCGAGTTGATTTTGCCGGCGCGCTTTGTCTTCATGCACAGAATGACCTGGATGGGGGGAAGCGTCGTGCTGTCCTCCGTAACCGGTTTGACTAGCCGGCTGTCGGGCGTGACTGAGAGCTGCGTCGTGTATTCGAAAACGTGCGCCTGCGTCTCGTGTCCGTCGACCACGCGCTCGGTCACTCCATGCTGGTAGACTCCCATCGTAGCGAGGACGTCGAGGACACCATGGTCAACATTGTCCACCCCATCAAACAGCAGAACCACGACAATCTTCTGCCAGGCGGGGCCGCCCCTGTGCCAGAGGGTCGACTTTTTGAGGTTGACAATGTCCCGGATATTCTGCATGACGCTGTGCAGGGTGCGGGACGTGAGCATCTTATCTTCGTTATAGTAAGTGATAGCGATCAAAAGCTCGGTGTGCCTGCTATACATCCACGGGCGCAGGTCGTAGCCGTTTTTGAGAGTAAACTCGTCGGGGTCGCAGGTGGCCGCGGTGTAGCGTATCTTGACGAACTCCTCGTTGGTGCCCTCGAGGTCGCGATACTTGGGCTGGACGGCGTTCCTGATGGCGCTGGGGACGTTGTAGTTGATGCTGAGAACGGATCCCTGGACCAGCTTGACCTTTCTGGTTGCGTAGCGCTTCAGGCCGCCGGCGGGGGTGGCATTGGGCTGTTGGCGCTGGATCCAGCTGTCCTCATCATCGTCGTCACAGCTGACAGGGCTACCGCCTCCCATGGCGAAGCCGCCGTCCGGCTGGTCTGCCACGCCGGCGCCGGCGCCCCCAGGTGAAACGCCATATTCATTCTGAAAGGGCGAGGGCGCCCGCCCGATGCCAGCACCGGGCCTGGTGATCGGGGCGTAGGGCGGACTCCACCAGAAGCCATGTGCTTGTGGCGCTGGGGCGCTGAGGCCGACGGGAAGTATTGCGGGTGCACTGTTTTGTCGGTTTGCGGGGCTCCCTGGAGATTGGGCATCTTCCGCCGCAAGCGATGCCGGCCCGCGTCTGGAGGGAAGAGGGTCGCGGTGGGTCTCTCAGCTTCTCGACTTTGCCAGAAAGAAGCGTCAGGGCTGTAGGTTTCCGTAAGAGTATGCCGGAAAGGCCGCGACCGCGATTGTTGTTGGTCGCGGCTGATGTCACCATTGTCCGGCGAGCGCTGCCTGCGTGAGCTCCCCTCCATCTCTTGCCGTCCTCAAATCGAAATAAACATAGGAGATTTATCGGAGAACGAAATGGCAGCAACGATAAATTACATGCTTCCTGATTTCGAGCAGTTTTGCGCGGAAACCCAAGTTAAATATAAATTTGGGGGGGAGCTGAAAGTGCTGCAGCAAGGTACCTATCTACCTAGCGGAGTGCTGTGGTGGACGCACCCTGGCTAAATATACTGAGTCACGCGGCATTGTTTAGCGTGGTGGATGGTCCATTTTTGACGCCATAATCGGGCGCAGCCGAGGCAGGGGCGCGCTCATGCCTGTCCGCGGCGTTGGCATGGCGGCGAGGGGTTTATACGCGACTTTGGAGCGTTGTTGGACGACGGGATTGCCGATGGTTGCTTTGTTGGACGCCGACGAGGCCAAATCGGCTCCAGCCATCTTTTCCAGAACATGTTTTATGGCGCAATTCAGCAGCAACCTAACGGAAAACCTGGCGAAGAGCCTCGGAACTAGCGAAGGCTCTGGACGTAGGGCAGACTGGCCGACTGACTCCTTGGCACGGAGGGGACTTCGAGGCAAGGCGTCATTGAACTGCCATTGTCGGTGCCGGGAAAATGACAGGACGGTAAGGCTGCTTCGACGTGACGGTAAGGCTGCTTCGGCGTGTCTGGATGTGGTTTTCGAGGCGGATATGGGGTGGACTGCCTGGGGTCGTAGGAGCCAGCGTTGCGAGCTGACCGCTTGGATGCTGCTGACGGAGGTGTCGTCACGTGATACTCTACTCTATGCTCTCCACATCCGTCTTCTTCTGCACTTGGTTCCAGCATGGGTCGTATCGGTGATCGGACTGAAACCCCTAGCAATGGACTTTTCACGGGGGTGCGCTCCGTTGTTGATCGATTTGACTCGATGTCGACATTATACCGGAAGGTAGTTTGGTCTAGCGCCGCTGGGCCTGAGACAATCGCCCCCACTGGATCAGGTACAGTATGCCATTGAATGGGCTGGTTCTTTCAAGTACCTAGGTACTCCTGGTACCCAAGTCATTCAAGACAGGAGTTTGCGGCCAACTTTTGCAAAATAGAGTTGCCTGCAGTAGACCTAATAGATTGATCTATCTCTCTCCCTCACTACTAGTAAAGGAGAAGGGGTAAGAGTAGGAGACTCTCTGGCTCTATATATACAGGTGTGCTGCAAGGGTGGTGAGCACTCGCCGGCCGTGGCCAGGCAAGGCTCTGCGACTCAGCTCGGGGGTCCTGATACTGTAGATTCCCCGCGTGGCTCCCGTTCCTCTGCGACACCAACGAACTCTTCCAGCTGTCGCTTGAGATCCTTCGATGCATTCCCGAGCGCGATCTGGAGCACCGACTTGATGTCGTCCAACGAAATCGGGCGATCCTCGCCGCCATCTGACCCTGTCCAGAGCCCTGCCACGTGGAACACGTTCTTGATGCTCCGCCCATCGAGCTTCAGCTCGCTCAACGAGGACCATTCCTCATCAGAGAGGGACGCGGTCCTGGCGCCCACCCTCTTTGCGCTCGCTTGGTTGCGCCATATGATCTCTCGTTCCTTCTGGGTGACGGGCGGGAAGCTGATGGTAACGTGGATGCGCGTGTGGAAGGCCTTGTCGAAGTTATCCTCCCGGTTCGTCGTCAGTATGACAATGCCGGACTGATATTCCAACATCCTGAGCAAGACTGGCCATAGATTTTGTCAGCATGTTGCTTCAAGAACTGGAAGACAATTCAGGGCGGCAAGCAGTACTTGAAACCAGCGAGTTCCTCTCCAGGCTGTCGTCTCCGCGCTCCGCCATGAAGGCATCGGCCTCGTCGAGGAGGAGAATGGCTTCCCAGCGGGCGATCCGGTTGAAGGTTTGCTGCAGGCTGGCCTCGATGCGGGATATGTCTGAGCCCAGGTCCGAGCCACTCACTCGGTACAATGGCTGGCGAAGGTTCTCCGCGACGCACTCTAAACCGTGAAGTAATCAGCATTCGTCTTCTCATTCTGCTTCTCGACGTCTGTTGGGAGCCTGACCTGCAGTCAATGTCTTGCCCGTCCCAGATGGACCATAGAACAAGAAGACCAGCCCCCTTCCCTTCCCTCCGATGGAGTATTGGAAGGAGTGAGACTGATAGGAAAAGCTTGCAGCGATTTTTTGCACATGCCGCATCTTCTCCGAGTTGCGAAAGAGGCTTTTCGGTTCATCCTCTTCCCAGGAAACGTCACGAAAGCTTCCAACATGGAAATTTCCGCAGTGCTTGGTACTGAGGGAGTAGCCCGCAACCATGGCTGGGAAGCAGATTAAGTCGTCTCCTTCGAGAGTCTCGGGGTCAAGTATGGGCTGGCGTTCGGCCACGCTCGTGGCCGGATCTGCAGCCTTGCCCTTGACACCCGCGGCCTTGTTCAGGGTCTTGGCGACGATGCGGACGCGGAAACCAGGGTTCTCGCGGATGAAGCCCACTGGATCCACGAGAACACGCCCAGAGATCTACATGGTGTAACAAACCATTAGCTTGCTAACTCTGGAACCGAGGCCGTGGTCCATCGGCGTCCAAGGATGGCCTACTAACCATATCTTCGGGCGGATCAAAAAGCCGCATGCCGTTCTTGCGGTCGCCGTACCTGGAATCCGGCCGTTGGACCCATGCCGGTCCGTGATAGTCGCGGAGGCAGCCCTTGGTTCGAGTCTTGGATGGGCTAGCGGGAACCCCTTTACAAAGTTCGATGTAGGTCTTGCTCGTCTCAGCGAGGGCCTTCCTCACCCCGTGCTGGTCAGTGCAGAAAGACAATGGGTACGCCGGCAGGGAGTCGACGTCGAGAACTCCGTTGAAAGCCGGGAACTTGAACGTTTCCTGCACAACGCCAAAACGCTCACCGTCGAAGTCCATGTGCCGGACCTGGATGAACCAGGCAAGGCCGTCTGTTCCTTGGTCGATCCAGTATTTTTCGAGGACTCCGCAGGACTGGACAGTCGAGCTCGCCGGGGTTACCGTTTGCAGGAGGATGAGTTCATGGGGCTTGAACAAGGCCCATAAATGCTCGAACTGAATGGTCGGGCGCGGCGGTTGCAAATGGTCCTCGATCTCTCTCAGGTTTAATGCCCGAGACATGTGCTCGTCCTCGAAGTCGAAGAAGAGCTGCAGCTCCTTCTTTAAACCCTCAAGCTTTGTGGCGTCGAACGCAGCCTTGAGCTCCTCGCGGAAGTGATAGAGCTCATAGTATGGTGCCTGAATCACGATGGGGTTCGCGTTGACGTTGAGAGACGCGAGATCGCCCGTGATGGCGCGAAAGGCCTTCTGGAGCGACGTTGACTGGATTTCGAGCTGGAGCTTTGGCTGCTTCTGGGGAACTATAATCCGTCGTAGCAATAGCGAGTTCTCTCCATAGCGCCTTCTCGAGACGGCCGTATTAGAGATTTGACCGGTGGGGACGCACTCGCCGGGTTCGTTAGGTGAGAGCCAGTGTTCCGTTACATCGAAGAACCGACCGTTGAAGGACTTGTCTGTCGAACCCGAACCTTTGTTGTCCTCGGAAGCATGTTTGTTGTTCTCGGAAGCATGGCGGTTGACCGTTTGCATATACCTCTCATACCCAGCCGGAGACTCGGCCATTCTTGGTTATTCTCAATGCTGCTGCTACTGCTCGCTGGTCGTTAGGCGATGTCAGGAAACGAATCGGAGGCTCAACAACTCCCGAGAAGTTAGTGCCCGGAGCGAGTGAGGTTCACCAGGCCGCAAGCAACAGGACACGATGTGTCAGGATGTTATCGCCGTGCCATGACAAATCCTCGGAAAGGCTGCAGCTGCCAGCGAGGCAGGCTTTCCTATAAGAATATGATGGCGCCAAAACTGTCTGCGTGCCCGCCTGCATGTTGTGCTGCGGTGATGGCTGCATGGCGTTTTCGGTATGCCAAAATTGGTCCGGATTGGTAGATTTGGGCGCGTAATGCTTCGGCCTTCTGGTGAGGTTGCCCAATGCGAGGGTGCTAAGGTTGTTTGCGTGCCCGGCTATGCCAAAATTGGTCCGGATTGGCAGATTTGGGCGCCCAATGCTGACGTGTCAAACTGCAGGCTGGACTCTAGGCTTTCTCGGCCTCGTTTGGAAATACGAGGCCTCCGCGGCAATGCTGCGGCCATGGCGGCCTACATCATGTTGGGTTCTGCCATTCCAAGGTTTCCAATGGCTGTTCCGGCGCGCCCTCCCCAACTCCGACCCTGAACTCCGGTCTGCCCTCAATGCCTACCTAGATACTTGACCACGACCCCGAAGCTAAGAAGCACCGACCTAATCATGGGAAAGCCCAGGCGTCGGTCGACCCTTCTGGGTTATGAGCAAAACACCGGGACACCAAAGCACCGGGAAGGCTTCGCGCCGGGAAGGAAGACATGGGCTCTCAAGGCCGACGACATCATTCCGAAGCTCAGCTGCCACGAGTCGTTTACCGTCTTGGATGATGACTTTCAGCTTACCAGCCTACCCCGGTTCAGCGATGTGGGGCAGTATCAGGTCACAGATGCTGAGCAGCTCGAGTTGTGGGCTTTCGAAACCCGTCGACTGGTCGACATTGTGAACCTCGGAGAACCACTCGAGCTCGAAGGACTCGAAGGGTGGTTCGGGGAAGCCGATGGTGATGGATACCGCCGACTGAACAAGCTGGCAAGGCAGCTCATCTACGCCACCGACATCTGCTACCTGGACAACGAGCTGATATTCCTGGAATACTGCCCAGAACTATCGCGTCTGTCCAACTTCCTGGCATCGAAAGGCCGATTACTGGACAACTTCGGCCCTGGAGGCGCCATCCATACGGCCAAGGGCTCTATTCGCTTGGGAGAAGAGAACGACAGAAGTTACCAGGCCCTGGTGAACTACATCACGGGGACCCTCGCGCAGGTCCTTCTGCGTGCCATGGACGGCGAGTTCTGGGACGAGAACGTCATCGTCGCTTTGGCGAAGCTGGCCGCAAAGCTTAAGATAGTGGGCCTTGACCTCACCAGGTCGGCCGCGGTGTGCCTCGCAGCAGCCAAGGGATGGGAGGGTCGTCTGCGACAAACACTAAAGGGAGACTTTCCGCCGCCGAACAAGGACTCGGAGTCCTCCACAGACAAGCAGCTCGCAGCCGTCCAGAGACACATAGGACACGAAGGAGGCCGGTACTTTACACTATTTGCCAGCTTCCACCAATGCATCGGCAGATCGATGTTGCACGTTACCCAAGGCCTGTTGTCGGATCCAGACACAACCGCCGCAGCGGATGCTTTCGAGGCAAGCTTCATCATCTACGACACGGGCTTCCGGCAGCAGCGCGCCATGCTTTGCCAGGAGCGATCGGGCGCCATCTGCGGAAGCTCGTACCACAGTGAGCTGCATTCTGCCGACATCGCCGTCGAAGTCTTCATGCGGGTCCTGGAGAAGCTGAGGGGAGAACACGGGGCCGCGAAGCCAGCGCCAACGCCACACACTGCGGTTTACTGGAAGTGGACCAAGATCCTCCCCACTGAAGATGGTCATTCGACCAGCTCGGACAACTCCATCAAACCGACGCCGCCCATTCATCTGGGCGGATCTACGGCTCGATGTGTCTACCTGTCGTCTATGAAGCCGGTTATTACCGCCCTGGTCCCGTTTCTCATGCTTTGCGGCGTGTTCCCGAGCGAGCTAAGCCAGATGACCTACCTCGCAAGACTGGTCGCGCCGCCCGGGAAGCCGATCATGATTTGCGAGGAAACCCGCCTACTTGCCTCTTTCATGGTCCGCACCAGCAGCTATAGCTTCACGGGAGATGAAACTGTCACGACCGTCTGCAACAGCACCACCGCGCAAGAGAGGGCCCTGACGAAATGGCCAGCCCGGCGCAATACGTTCAGTGGCAGCAGCGACGTCGAGGTCATGGGCGATGACAACGACGGCAACGACGTTGACGACAGTCCGCTGCGCCACAAGCTGCGGTCGGCGAACGGGGAGATCGCCGCCGGCCTCAGGCTGCTTGACGGCTGATTATCGACGAAAAGTCCATCATCATCCCGTACCGTTGGTATTGCTGGGGCACTCTCGGTTTCTGCACCGTACTCGCTGCCGGAGGCCTGGCAATCGGCTTCACGATCGAGGAGCGGATCCAAGGCGTTGATCCCTTCAACATCTCGGTCTTCTGTTGGGCCTTGGCCGGCTTCCTAGTCCTCTTTTTCAAGGCCATCCGCGTGCAAGAGTGGCCGTGGCGCGACTTCTTCCTCGGCCGCGTCGTGTGCAAGTCCGTCTCCGAGGTGGTGGCCGTCAGCTGGATTAAGCCGCAGCTGTTGCTGGCGATCCTCCTGCGGCTGGAGCCCATCATGATCCTCAACAAACGCGGGCCTTTCGAGGCCGTTTTTACGCGCAGGGACGCCGAGAACGGCTTTGCCATGACACCCCCATCGGGACCGAGGCGCTAAACATGGCTGGCTGCTTCTTCGTCAAGGTCCAAAGCGAGATGGGTCCTGCCCTACGGTGCATCCGTCTTAACTCCAACGCCAGGTTTACGACGGTCGGTCCGTTGGGAAGTACTGATGACGGTGAGGGTATCGGGTGCCTCAACATGGACATGGCGCGGCAATGGGCCGAGGGTCCGGACGAGGGACCACTTTATGAACTGAGGTCCAACTCCCTCACCTGGACTCGCGTGTTTGGTTTGCATTCTGAGAAGGCATACTTTGATTAGCGTCACCGTCCGTAGCGGCACAAAGTAGCTTACTTACACAGGATGCACCATATGTGTACCTAGGTGCTTGGGTGTGTATCAGGTTGTGGAAACTTTCAGGTTGTACTTCCAGCGTAGGGTACGGGACTGGGGCTGGGACGGGACGTACTGGGCTCAATCGGTGCCGGATGAGTTCGCCAACGCCATTTCCACAAGAGCCCAGTTCGGCATATGGACCCTTGGGAACGAGGATATGTCATAAATTGGGCTTAATGGCCCAATTCTAAGTGGCTTGTATATAGGTCCCAGCGTGGCCTCGTGCCTCCGGCAGTTAGTTTCCTTCCTTTGCTAGCTTTATTCATCACCTTTTCTGGGCCCCAACGCGACCCCTACTTTGGACCACCCTATTACAGTGTTTTTGAAAGAGCTTGTTGTTGCGCGAAGAGAGAAAGGAGAGGACTCCCGTCTATCTGGGGGCGGAAGGCCGTCTATATACCCTAGCTAAGGAGGAGCCGGGGTCGCTCCGTAACTACGGCAGTGCATAAGGCCAATTGGGCCAAAACCTAAAAATGGCAGATAGGCTCACGCCCATATGGGGTAAAGGGATGGCACATTTAAATACAGCTAACGTATAATTAAAATTAATAGTTATAGCTAAATCCTTATATCTACAAACAGGCCTTCTGCTCCTAGGGTAGGGCAAACTAGGAGAGACGTTGAGCAGTGACTGGACTGCAAGGTCGCCTTGCACGTGGATGGCCTAGGACGGAGCGAGACACGTCAGTGCCCGAAGATGGCCAAAAACTCGTGCACTACGCACGAGCCACCAGGTTGGCAGAAAAAATTGCAGCCGCATTCAGTAGGTGGGGTCTGCGGACATGCGGGCCAACCTTCTGTGGGACGAGGTGGGGGGGGTGCCTTCCAAACTACCGTCTCCCCGTCGTCTGCTTGTTGAGATAGCTAGGTAGCGAGATGTTGGAAGCCGCGCCTCAGGCTTTAAAAAAGCTGCGTAAACGTGAATCCAACTCTGAGGAGCGATCAAGGATCCAAGACTGGTGGGGGCGAGCGGTGTCGATGCGTCTCGCCTCCAAGCGACGCACAAATAGCGGGGATTCCTAGTACTCCACGGCTCTTGACGAGGATTCCCTGGGTTAGGAGAGCCCACCGACGGAATTGGGACGGCCAACCGATATTAGACGAAGGCGGCGCGACTTGCGACAGCCCACTAGAACCTCCTGATGAACCGGACCTCGTTCGCAAACATGTCCCTGCTCAGCCTGATGCCCGGCGCGGCGAGGTCGAAGCCGTGGGAGACGCCCGGGTACAGCTGCAGCTCGACGCCGTTGTCGGCCCTGGCCAGCCTGGCGGCGTAGTCGACGTCCTCAGCCTTGAACAGGTCCAGGCTGCCGACGCCGACGTATGTCTCGGGCAGGAATCGATGGTTCAGAACAACATGCCACAGATTCTCTCTGAGACAATTTTCTTCCTCGAAGGACCCGACACGGTCACTCTATCTTGGATCTCAGGATCGGCCACGGGCGCCATGCGTAACAAGTGACCTACATGGATATGCGGATACCTTTACCCCAATTCGCGGCCAGATAGCTGGCGGTGATGCGGGCTGGGTCGACGCCGAAGCCCGCGCTGGGGTTGGGGCGAGCGGACGCAGGGCGGCCACACATCATAACGATACTACCCTCTCTGGCAGACGCACGTTTGGCTCGGCTACCGCTCACTACACCATTATTGAGCACTTCGCCACGAGTTGCCACGGGCTGGACCAACAGGATACCCCCCTGCCGTGGCCGGCACGTTAGCCCAATGGCGCCCTCTGATTGTCCCGAGAACACGCCGGACAAATTGCCAATCGCCTGCATAACGGGCCGAGCCTGTAGATCGTCGGATGAACATGAGCTCTGAGATTGGCTTTATATCTTGCGTTCCCTAGCTTGAGCTCTGTTCCACCCAAAAGAGATGATTGGCCAGGTTTGATGTCCCTCCAAGCCCTGGAAAACTCGGCTCTTGTCGCGCTCAGCAACGTCTCTGGAACGGCCAACGTGGAAAATCCCGAGGAGTGAGCAGTGCTGGCAGCCACGCGAGGTTCAAAAATCCATCCAGCTCCATATCGGCGGAGGTGAGCCATTATCCGTCACTGAGCAGAGCCACGAGGTGCGACACGGGTGAACTTGGAACGCTTTCATGTTGTGCAGGATATACTGTATCTGGAGTCATTCTGTAGCGCACCTGAGGCCCGCGCGCGTTAACATTAGCGTCAACTTCACCTAAAAATCACCGCTCCCCTCCTCTATGACCATTGCTGACTTGTTATCACTACCCGTTGAACCAGACGCCGTTCCGTTTCCTGGTTCTGGCTGTCCTAAACTGCGTCGAGGCAGACATGAATGGAATACGAAACCTTCGCAGCACAGCTCCCCCTCTCTGGCAAGGAAGACAAATATATTACTACCCCGTATAGCATCTATCAGAAACAATCGACCAGGGAGAATACCTCAGAACTTAGCCTTATCTTCCACGAGCGATTCATTGACCTCTACAGCATCATCCTGGGACTCGGGATCCTTGAAAATGTGATTGTCCCCACGCCACTTTTCCATCGGAATCTCCTTGAACTTGTCTCCGGACTGCCCAACGGGGTGGGTGCAGGTTAGCGAGACCGAAGGGGAGGTGTGGGAGGGATGGTGCTTTTACCTGTCGCATCCAGTTTGTGAGAGTGTGATACTGGTATTTCCAGCCCCCAAAGAAGACTACTTTTTCCTCCTTGTCTTTTATGCGGTTTGTAGGTTAGCGGGCAGCTCATCTCAACTCAGCTCGGCAAAAACGTGACAAACCTTTGCAGACCGGATGGTTCCAGCCGCTTGCGCTGCTGGCTCCGTATATCTCCGTGTTGGCATTGATCTCGGCCACCGAATCCACTCCGCCGCTGAAGCCGAGATTCAGCTTGTGCGACTTGTTCTTCCAGGCTTTGATGTAGACGTCCTTAGCGGTGTAGGTGCTGGTGACCACGTAGAAGCCGTACTCGCGAATGCTGGGGGACATCACTAGGAGCTTCTCGGCATTGTCGCGGGCCCACGTTCTGAAGAGGTCCGGCGTCTCGACCGTGCGCTTGGTGACGTCGCCCTTGATCAGCAGCACGGCGCCAATGTCCGAGTTGAGGGTGAACTCGGCCAACGCCGAGGCCACGGCGGGGATGCCAGCGGGGAGGGGAGCGCCGGCCTCGACACCCACGGTCGCCATCTCGACCGTCTCGGTGTGCATGGCGCCCCAGATGCGCGTCGAGGGCCCCGGTTTGTAGTAGTTGGTTCGGTCGATCTGGCCAAGGTTGGCTTTCTTGGTGGCCGCATCGCTCGCGGCATTGACCAAAGTGTGCCACGATCCGCTGCCGTCAATGTACCCGCACACGCCAGGCTTCACGATCAGAGACGACTCGGGGTCGAAAAAGGCATACCCGCGATTGTAATATGCCATCAGGCTATTGTACTGCTGAGGGAGTCCGTCATCACCGCCCATCTTGAAGATAGTCCGGCGCGGCACGAAATACGATGCCGGTTCTATTTTGGGGTACCCGGGAGGCCTGCAGAGAGTCGGCCTAATGCAGTGAATGAAATACGTTAATAACGTTTAAGGATGTTGTAGTTCGCTGTGCGGTGTAGCGATAGAGGGATAGAACTCTTTGGATCCTGGCCGTCCAGGGCCACACACACGTAACATAGGGTACCTTGGTAAGGCTGTGGAAGCGCTCGCACGGAGTTACTTGATGCAAGCCATTGTCAGCTGGACATGCAGTCATGGTCCAGAACATTCGGAAGTGGGGTTTAAAGCCAATGAGAGAGGGTTACACGTCACAACGCATCCGATAAGAACCTCGAACGTGGTTGATCACTGCACGGTCCATGTCTGTGACCAGACATGGTGTCACGATATCCGTGTCGGGCAAAGAAACGAGGCTGCAATGTACCCGTAGGATTGGATCGGCTATTTAAAGCTAGGGAACAGGAAAAAGTCGCGGTGCTCCGCACCGGGATTAATTGGCAGGGTTTTTTATGCGGCTAGTGGAGCACTGGCCACGTACCCTCCCCTCCCAGGAGTGCCTGAGAACCGGCAAGTCCAAGAGGGCCTGCCGCGCCATGACACATGGACCGGCAGTGGTCAACCACGTTAACGCCCATTTAAAACCATGCGATCCCCACCCCCCTCCCCTCTTTCTCTTTACTTGCTTTCAAGAGCCAAGATGACAGCCGGACGAAATGAGCACGTATAAAGACGTGCAGGCATTACTGATTTGCTGGGAAAAAGCGCAGCCACCTACATTCAGGGACCAGCGGGGAGCTCTGGAGAAAGTGCTCAACAACCCATACAATTTTGGAACGAAGCCGATCGACATCCCCGACCAAAACCCGTATGGTTATCTCATCGCGCAGATAGGAGAGTTCAAGCATACCCACGACAACGATAACACTCTCCTAATCCTCTACTACGGGGGCCACGGGGACGTCTGCGACGGACGGTTGATGCTGAAGTGGTTAGCGGAACTCACCTGGCATCCATCGTACCGGAATATATTCGGATTTGCGCCGCTGATCCTTTTTAATTAATGCAGTTACTCAGCCGAGAAACTAACCGAAGGAACGTATGCGCCATGGGCAGGGGCCCAAGAGCTACTAGTTACTACTAGCAAGGCCGACATTCTCTTTATCCTCGACTGCTGCCACGCGGCCAGCGCCATCGAAGGCTGCGTTGCAACAGGAAACAAAGTTGTGGATATCTTTCTAGCGAGCAGCATTGAGGGCAAAGCACCGTTGCGCGACGAATATTCACTGACGTCCAAACTTACCAACCTGTTAAAGTCGAGAGCTCTCAGCAAAAGGGGCTTTCATACCTGGTTTCTGCAAAAACGCCTCGTGCTATATCAGATCGCCAAGGGCCGGCTAGACTCGCTTGAAGCCGACGACAACGCCGAACTCGGCACCACTCCTTTTTGGTTTCACGACGCCTCAGATAGCCAGAGCGATCGTCACATTCTTATTCACCGACTGGATAGGCGAGACGGCAGCGACGACGACGACGGCGACGACGAATCTGATAGCAAGTCTATCATCACCACCAGTAGACCAGCGGTTGATAGGAGGCCATCAGTGATCCTGTTTACTTCTGAAGCCCCGACAGGAACCGAAAGTCGTGCCAAGTCTCGCCCGCCAGTAAATTACGCCGACGCCGCCACCAACACCAAGCCCGATCTTTTCATCGCACTAGCGGCTCTTCCGCAAGGCCTTGTCCAAGTGGAATACACTGACTCGGCGACCAACACTGAGCCGGAAGCTGCTCCCCGAGAAGGCTCCTCTCAGAGAATACAGCGAGGCAGCGGAAGCAACCAGCACGTCCAACCACAGAGATTGTCTTCTTCATTTCCATTACGCGCGTCCTGGTCCATCAGCCTTCCACTTTCTCAGATATCCCGAAGATCGACCATGGGGATAGAGACGCTTGAGAACGATTACCCACGTGAAAGGCGAGTAACCTTCCACACTCTCGCACATGCCTTTATATATATATATATATATATAGAGAGAGAGAGAGAGAGAGAGAGAGATTAACAGCCGTAGTGAAATCTGGTTTCGCCGGTACTTTCAATGGGCGTCCATTTACGACCAACCCCAACATGGGCGTTCTTTGCGGCCCAGAATCGCCATACTCTGCACAGGGGTTTCCCTAAAGGATGACGGCGGATGCTTCAGGGAGGCCCGGCGCGATCGCAGGATTTTCCAGAAGGATTTCTCCGAAAGTGGTGGTCGTGATGGTGGTGCAGATTTCGAGGACACACACGGTATGGGAACGCATTGTGTTAGACTGCTAGTCAAACTCAACCGCTCCGCTGAGTTGCACGTGTTGAAAATTACGGACCGTCAGAAGGGGTTCAAGCTATCCGTCGTAAACAATGTAAGCTTCTCCCCTCGTCCCTTCTGTTGAGATCTTGCCCGCTAAAACCGGCTACCGCCTTCAGGCTATTCTCTACGCCGTCCGAGAAAAGAAGGTGGACATGATTGTCCTGCCTCTGGGCTTCACGGTCCGCTCTGAGGAGACCTCGGCTGCCATCTCGGAGGCGCTGCTTGGGAACATCATCTGCATTGCGGCGCCCGGCAATTCCGGCGGCAACGACCGGCTGGCCTTCCCAGCCCGGATGCCGGGGGTGATCCCGGTCTACGCGACCGACGGCTTCGGCAACCCTTGCCCCTTCAACCCTTCCCCCCTAAAGGACCGCAAAAACTTTAGCACCATTGGGGAGAGCATTTCGTCCCGCTGGGGCGGCGAGGAGGTTGTGATCCGCGGCACCGCTTATTCCGCCTGCGTCGCAGCCGCCATGCTAGCCACCGTGCTCGACTTTGCGCGCAATCACCTGTCGCTCGACGCTGCCACACTGTCTGTGCTCAAGAGCCCGCAGGGCGCCGAGAAGCTTCTGGAGATGCTGTCCTCGGAGCGCGGTGGCTACGACTATGTGACCCCCTGGCTGTTTTTCACTGACGAATACGAGGGCACGATGGAAGAGATGAGCGAGTCTGAATTTAAGAGCGTCATGCGAGGCCAAATTACCGCAGCGCTCCGGCAGTTGTGATGCGTCGAATCTACGAAGGGGAGCTACATACATGTCCTAGGTTTTGTTTTCATAGCTGTTTGCTCCTGGCCTCCTCTTACCTTCTTTCTCCATCCGCTCTCGAAGGTCTTAAAATTGTGGAGGCGTTGGAATAGCATTTCTATGCGCGCGCGCGCTGGGAAAGGGGCTTCCC
The DNA here is from genome assembly GCA_000193285.1 of Magnaporthiopsis poae ATCC 64411. Taxonomy (NCBI): domain Eukaryota; kingdom Fungi; phylum Ascomycota; class Sordariomycetes; order Magnaporthales; family Magnaporthaceae; genus Magnaporthiopsis; species Magnaporthiopsis poae. Next base: position 874,148 of record GL876975.1, on the reverse strand, counting down.
CCGGGTGGCCCCGGGATCCTCCGGATCCCTGCACGGGCCAACCAGGCCGCCTAGCCTAGAGCGGAGGAACGCCCTTTGGGCGATCGCCTCCGCGCATATAAGGGCCAGTCCTAGGCTTTCCTTTAGGCAGATAGATCTTTTCCTCTTTACGCACAATATAACAGGACCCTTCCCTTAATCACAAAGATCGTTGTTCGTCACCTTTGGAGAGCTCCGAGCCGTTTAACAGGAGTACAGACTCCTACCAACAGGAGGAGCTAATAGCTCAGCTGATTTGAAGCCAGAGATCTTGCACACGACTTCTTCGTCGGCATACTGAAGCGTATCACGATGAAACTTGGGGGCTCTTGGAAGCCCAGACTTTTGAAATCTGACCCCAATCTGTAAGTCAGTGCACCCCTTGTCGGCCACCCCCCATAACGGCCACCTGGCCAAAGCCCACTGCACCACCAACCCCGGTATATTTAACTGCAGATATTTACCTTTATTTAACCAACCATGATGCAAAAGTGTACTGATTTTTGATTAAAATTTTCCGCGCTTTTAGACGCACTTTTATCCACCTTTATAATTTCACCCCTTGTTTTTATAACTCGGCGTATATTTATAAAAGCTTAGTTAGGGTTCGGCATAACCCTTTCCTTTTATAAGGGCGTTACGCCTTTAATTTGGCTTTTAATTGCCTAATTTTTTACTGGGCCGTAACTAACTTAAATGTCACGGTACGATCCCTTATAAGGACCACGCACAGGTTGTAGTCCCAGCTACAACAACGTTCCTCTTTTGCCTTGGTGTAACGGGTACAACGCTGGTCTTGTCCCGTGACACCTTATAATGAGCATTGATCCAAACAAAATGTTATAAATAAACCTTTTACTTTTAAAATTGTCACGGGACAAGACTGGCGTTGTACCTGTTACATTAAGGCAAAAGAGGAACGTTGTTGTAGCTGGGATTACAACCTGTGCGTGGTCCTTATAAGGGATCGTACCGTGACATAATCCCTTAATAAAATTCGTAACTAGCAAATCCATCGTTATATTAATAAAAAGCTTTAATATAAAAATGTATTTATTTATATAAGTTTTAATATCGCATTATAAGCCCCACATTTTACGTGCTAAATAACTATTTCTACGTGCTTAATAAATGGGCCCATCCTTTATATCGAAAGCAAAGCCCACCATATTAGGAATGGGCAGATTAGGGATTCAGGTAAAGCTAGCTCAGTTATAGGTATGGTGGCCCACGTCGGCTCCACCTGTCGCTTGGATAGACTCCGCTCGCTGGCGCCCGTAACAGTTTTTGTCAATCATGCACGGTGGCAGCTATGCAAAGAAAGAACGTGGCTCTAAAGCGCACAAAATCCTGTCCTTGTCTTGTGCAGTCGAGGCAGCTACTTTTGCGACGGACGTGTGCGATGGGAAAGGGGATCGGGCAATGAAGCGACACGGTGCAGGTTTGTGCATGTGCATACCGTGGATCCTGTCGCCAGTTTCACGTGCGGTTTTGCAAGGACGCTGCCATCGTCAGCAAGCTACAGTCACTGGCGCTTTAGTGGTCACGACCTGTAAGATTGTGGTGGAAAGGAAAAGGCTAGAAAAAGATAAGTATAGAAAAAGCACACAAAGAAGAATGTCGACGTCTTTTCTCAATAAAATAAATGAAAGAAAAAAAAAAGGAAAGAAAGGAAAAGCCTAGCGAACGACTTAACAACGCTCCAATACACCCAAAATTGATAAGCTACCAATACCAAAGCCGTTATACAAGAATGCTGGGCGTGAGATACCGCTAACAGTTCAGAAACATCCGGAAAAGGGGAGAAGAGTCGAAAAGAGAAAGGGAGGCGGGGTATGAATCAAGGTTGGTACAGGTGTTTTGTCAAAGCTGGTAATCAGCGGCTTCGGCGATCCTCCCGAGAGTCTCTTGCAGAGCGTGCCGACGACGTGACGACGCCGAGGCTATTGGAGAGCAGGCCGAGCCAGCTGTCCGCCCGGTTCGAGCGGCGAGGACGCTGCGAGCCCGGCGACGCAACAAGAGCCCCACGTTCCAAGTCTCCGTCGCGCTCTGGCGAAGCAGCCCCGTTGTTACTGGACCCAGAGCCGGAATCCTCGGCCTCTGCATCGTCGTCGTCGTCGCTGTCGTCGCGGTATGCCTCGTAGCGCGGGCTCGAGGGTGAGCCACGGGCAAGCGACCTGACGACGTCGCCCTTGCAGATGGGGCACGTTCTGCGACGCGTAGTCAACCAGGGCGTTCTGCGAGAGAGAGAGAATAAGAGAAAGAGGGTTAGCCAAACCAATCCAGCCGGGGGTCTAGGACTACACCACAGGGGAACTCGGATGATGGCAACGCTTACATGCACTCCACATGGAACTCGTGACCACATGGAAGGCTCATGACTCTGCTGACGCCGTCCACATACTCCTCTAAGCAGACGACACACTCGATCTGCCGACCCATGTACTTTTTCCACTGGCTCGGCCGGTGCGGCGCCGAATTCTCGTGCTCCGGCCGCGGAGATGATCGAGGCGCCTGCAGGTCTGAATCCACCCTGAGCAGCGCACTAGACCCCGAGTCCGGGACGTCGGTAGTAGTGCGAGACCTCGGGCGCGGCCGAGAGGGAGAGGCCTGCTGCTGTGCTTGCGGCTGTGCTTCTCCGTGAATTTTCTGTAGCTGGGGCGCGGTTGTTTGGGGCTGGTCCTGTAACAACGGCGTCGTCGGCGACGAGCTCGTTGGGGAGGGTACCCGCGAGGATTGCGCGGTCGACGAGGCAACGGTGTGATATGTCCTGACCGGGAGACGCTCAATGACAGACTTTGGTGCCCGCCACCTTCGTCTCCTGATTCTTGCGCGCAGTATCAGAAGCGCATAGACAACGCTGAGGGTAATCAGCGGGCTGACGACGAGCACAATAAGAGTGTCGAAGAAGGGGCTCGCGCCGCTCGTCGGCGTGATGGTGACCCAGAGGCCCTCGTGGCCCTCGGAGGGGTCCGAGCTCTTGGCCACACTCGCTGCTGGTGGCGCCTTGCCGCCGTGGGGCTCCGACTTTGGAAAATCAACCCCGTCATCATCCCCAAACAACTTTGTCATTAGGCCGCCCTGAGACCCGAAGCCGGGCTCGGCCTTCTCGGACGAGCCTGCGCCGTCGGCCTTGCCCTTCCCCGTGCCGGTGGGCTTGCGGGTTTTTTGGTCATCCGTCGGCTGGGGCCCGACTCCTGCTTGATCCTTGCCGTGCCCGGGATTCGGCGCCTTGCGTTGAGAAGGGCTGCCCACGAGGTCTGGATCACGCCAGTCTTGGACACCGATGACAAAGTCGTCATCCTCACGAGCGCCAGTCTTCAGGAGCCCCTCCTTGGAAGCCTTCTCCATGCTGTTCCTTATAGCAGTATCCTTCTCGTCGCTCCAGTCATCGACGAGAACCCAACTTTTACCAGATACCTTGTCCGAGACGCTGCCCCAGTGGAACAGTCTGCTGAACCATCCCCGGCTCTGCGGTTGGCTGGGTGGTGCCGTGGTCTCGCTGCCGTGCGCCGTGGGCTTCCTGGGGACCCGCGCCTTGACGTTTGAAGCTGAAGGCCCCCTCGTGCCGACAAGGGCGGCGGCCGGGCCTTGACCCCTGATCTTCCGGTGCTGGCGGCCCTTGTCCGACTGCTGCACTTTGACAACCGCGTTCCCGTTCTCGTCGAGTATATCCTCGATAAAACTTCCTGGCTGGACCAGAGACGACAAGATTGTGGCGGTCATGCGGGAGGTGAAAACGGCGGGGATGGTTACGTTTGATGTGTCACCCCTCGCGAACATTTGGATCAGAGGGCCGCCCTTGCTATTGTCGCCGACAATGACGGCCACCGCACCCCGGCGTTGGGCCCATTTGACCTTCTCGAGGAAGCCGCAGCCACCGCGGCTGAGCAGCGCAACTTTGCCCGTGATCTCGGCAGCCTCCTGGATGGACTGTATGTCGGCGTGGGTCGTGCCCGACGGCGGGGTCTCCTTGCGGGAGACAGGCGACAGGCGGTGCAGGCCCTGATGCAGATAGTCGTCGGTGCCGTCATCGAAGGGTCGGTACTTGGCCGAGCCCGGCGACGGCGAAACCCCTTCGTCAAGCCTGGACTTGTGGTCCCCAACCTTGGAGCCGGCTTCCCTCCTAGAGTTCTTGGACTTGGCGTTGGATGGGGCGAGGAGCTTGGAGTCTTTGGGGTACGCCTTCCTCGTTGGGATGGCGGCGGCGAGGCCCGCCGTGCCGTCCTCCCAGCCCGGGACGTCGCTGCAGCCAAGCTCGCCCTCGCCCTCACCCTCGTTGTCGGGAAGGTTGTCGTCGGCGAAGCCGCTGCCGATCCATAGCTGGCCGCTCAGGCCCTTGTGGGGCAGGGGCGGGCCGAAGGCGGCGGGGCGGGCCTGGAAGGAGGTGCTGTTGTCGTCGGTCAGGAAGATGACGGCACTGGGCGGAAACAGTGTGAAGGGCGTCGAGAAGGAAAACAAGGATCGCAAGCCAGACTTGGCGGGTGGCGCGAGTGGCCCGGCCGACGCGGTGGCGCGATCGCCGGGAGAAGGCTTGCGGCCCGAGGTGATGGACCGGCAAAAGAGGAAGAGCGAGGCGAGGAAGAAGAGGACAAGGATAGCGATGCGCGGAGGCCGCATGTTGGCGCTGGACCGCAGGAGGCCCTCGGATTGGCGTGTGTGTCGAATGGGTTGTTGACGTCGCGGGCTCGAGCAGGGATGGAACAAAACAATCGAAGGCTGTGTCGCAGGCTGGGAATTCGCGGCCAGGTAGCAGCAGCGGCAGAGGCGCCACTGAACTTCTGTTGTGCCTGCGCAGGTAGGTAGGTAGCTGCAAGCGATGAGGTTGGGCTATTGTTGTGGAGGGCAGGCAATGAGGACGCAACCTTTCGGATTCAGGCTGGCGCCAGGAGCACCATCCGTCGATTCATTCGCATCGCATCAAGGAGAGAGGGCGCAGCACAGGTCTCCCCTCGGCGCAAGCACACCAGGGACGCTAAACGGGTCGTTTGCTAGAAGGGAGCCAAGATGGCAATGAAAGGGAAGAAACAATGTACGTACGCAACTCGATATGGAAAGAAGAACAAAAAAGAAAGACGCACAACAAAAACAACAGCAGAACAATCAGCAACGCGAGGGCGTCGTGGCGATCGGAGTCGGTTGGCCGAGGCGGATAGAGGCAGGTATGGTGTGGTATAGGTACCTACCCGCCCGTATGCACGTGGAAGAGACTGGAACTCATTGCTCAGGCGGCAAAATGGAGAGGGGCACCAACCATTAGGAGCCAGGGTCTCGGGCGCCATCCATGCGGGCAATGGTCTGAGGCTAGCCCGCAGGCTGCAGCCCTCTCCACACCACTGCCGGGCGGACGCCCAAGCTCAAGCAGCCCCGGCCAAAATCACCCCACCGTCAGCGCCCTTGCAGCGTCAATCCAGCCGAGGCGCTGCGCCCACTCCAATCTCGCGAAACCACGCGACCTCTAGCACGAACTTTGGGCACTGCCGGTGTTCGGGTAGAGGCCGATTACACGCGGACTCCCAATTTCACCTTTTGGCGGCGGGCCGGCTTGGCCACGGGAGGTCGGGTGCATTCATATGTTGGTCGGCTGGAGCCGTAAAAGGCTTCTATCCGAGTCTTGAGAGTCCCAGCCGGCTTGTTGGGGTTGTAGCTGGGACCCATGATATCTAGGTAGTTAGGGTCGACTCGTGCAGGGCTTGGATCCGTGTGGGCAAGCCGGGTGACTCTCGGTGTCGGTGGAATATTATTGATCCCAGATCGAAGCCAGTCGAGCAGCTGCTCTTTGTCAGAGCGGCGACCAGGGTGCAGCAGCGCTGACGAAGCGGCGGGCGTCGGGCAGCCAGCTCTGGCAGGGGATTTGGGATAAATCACGCCTAATTGGCGTCGCATTAATACCTTGATTGTCGGAGGAGCGTGGAAGCTACAGGTTTCGCGCAACGAACTATATACAAACATTTCGGGGTATCTTGAGAGAAGCGTGAAAAGGAGGCCAATGCTTTGACTATTGTATTCTGAATCCATCGGCAAAGACAACCCATCGAGCTCACTTATCAGTGCACAAGTTCGTCCTTTCCCAGATATCTAGCCATCGGATCATCCACTGCCGTCTTTTTCCTGCGGTACTCGTCCATCTCGGCCTCCGTAACCGCATCCGTCATCTCCCCAGCCGTTCGCTTCTTCGACTTCGACGGCGAAGCCGCTTCGGGTGATTGTGGCCGCCCCTCCTTGTCCATCTCTTCATGGCCGCCATGGTCCTCGGGTGCGGCCTCGATGAGCCCAATGCCAGTGCGCTGCCTTTCGGCAGCCTCCCATGCGGCCTTGCCCTCCTCGCCCGTGCAGTAGCTGTTCCTTATGAGCGAGTGACAACATGCGTAGCCCCACTTGAAGTTGGACCACCAGCTGCCCCAGACGGATGAGTGGTTGTTGGGGAAGACGTCCTCGCGATACTTTGACCGCGCGATGCGCTGCGGGGCTCCCTTGACCAGCCCGATCTCGTCGTACTCGACAAACTGCTCAGACTCGGTGACAGCCATGCGACGCACCTCGTCCGGCAGCGCCTTGGTATCGCCTCCGTACTTCTCGCGCAGCTCGCGCTCGCGCTCCTCCTGTCGCCGTTGCTCGTTCTCGCGCAGCTTCTTGCGCATAAACTCGCCCGCCGTGGGGTTCGCCTGCAAGTGCTGGCGCGTGTCGCGCCCTTCTCCTGCGCCTCCCAGGCGTACCGCTGCGCGCGCTCAAAGTCGGCGGCGTCGCCCGACTGCTTCAGGAAGCCCTGCTCGGCAAACAGCGCCGCGGCCTTGTCGTTGGTCGCGCCCGCGTCGACGATGGCGCGCGTCTTGGGGTCGTATTTTGCCGACTCAAGATCGAGGTTCAGCAGGTACTTGGCTGTATCTTCGCGGAGGCGCAGCTGCCGTGTCGACGTGGGCTGGTGTTTGCTCATGTCCGACTCCTCGGCGTAGTGATCGCCGTCCTCCAGCTCGCGGCCCTCGGCCTCGGCCTGGCGCGCCCGCATCTCCTTGCGCATCTCCTCCATCTGGTTGTAATCGTCCACAACCGCGCGGTACTCGCGCGGATCGTAGCCGTTCCAGCGGTCGCGCTTGGCGTCCCATCCCATCTTGACGTCTTGCACCAGCTCGTCGGCCTGGATGTCACGGCCCGTCCACTTGGCACCCTTCTGACGCGGCCTCTCCACGCAGTCGCGCGCCTTGTGCGTCATGGCGCCGCAGTTCTCGCACGCGCCCTTGCGGAACTTGGTGGCTGCTGGGCCTGCCTTCTTGCCACGGTCGTACCATGACGTGTCCTCGTTCTTCTTTTGCAGGCGCTGGTGGTCTAGGTAGTCGGTGTTGTCGCCCTCGTCTCCGGCGTAGAAGGGCCGCTTGCTGATGAAGTTGGGGATGTACACGTTCTCCTCCTTGGAGGCCGACATGGTCCCTCTGGGCATGTTTCGCCTGGGCGGAGGTGGCGGCATCGTGATGCGCGGGACGGAGGAGAGCTGGTGTGGCGATGTGGAGATGGAGTCGGACCAAGGGCGTGCGTTTTCTGTCGGACGGCGCAGGCGTGAGGAAGGTCGAGGAGGGTGATGGCACGGGGTATTTGAAAATGGCAATGTTCGGAGTTTGGGGCGCGGACGGCTGTATGGATGACTTCTTTTGCAACAGAGAAGAATCGAGGACCACATACATGGAACCAAACTGCCACACTGGTACCGGAAATGAGTGGGGCTCAGGACTGCGGTTTCCACACCAAGTGCGGCCACGTGACCTGGCGTTCTCAGAATCGTGACGCCATGGTTTGGGCGCGTTTTCAGTCGAGGCTGAGCCCCTCTTCCCCCGCTTGCGCTAGGCCGTAGCAGCAGTTCAGCTTCATTGTATTGTCTTGCGACCTGTGTCTTGTTTCCGAAACTCACATTACAGTAGGCATAGCACCATGACAGGCCGCCACCGGCCACAGTCGCAGCAAGCATGGACGTGTTCAGGGTCAGGCTGAACTACATCGATCACTACCAAGCCATCCCTACCAAGTATGACCCGCGGCTGCGGAAGGACACGCGGGCCTCGCAGCTGAGCAGGGAACCGCGGGTCCCGGTTGTGCGCGTCTTCGGCTCGACCGAGACGGGTCAGAAGGTGTGCGCGCACATCCACGGCGCCTTCCCCTATCTATTCATCGAGTATCCTGGCAGCCTGGCCCCTGACCAGGTCGGTACCTACATCTACCGCCTGCACCTGTCCGTCGACTACGCTTTGGCCGTGAGCTATCGCCAGAACGTTTACGGCCGTGATCCGCCCAAATATGTCGCCCGCGTCACCCTCGTCAAGGGCGTGCCCTTCTATGGCTTCCACGTCGGCTACAAGTTCTACCTCAAGATCTATATGCTGAACCCCGCCGTCATGTCCCGCCTGACCGAGCTGCTGGACCAGGGCGTCATCATGAAGCGCAGGTTCCAGCCCTACGAGGCCCATCTGCAATATCTCCTGCAGTTCATGACCGACTACAACCTGTACGGCTGCGCCTACCTTGAGGCTTCAAAGTTCTCTTTCCGCGGCCCTGTCCCCCAGTTCAACGGCGACGATGATGGCCCGCAAGAGTCGGATCACGTCTGGCACAGTCGCTCCATACGCCCAGCCCAAATCACCAACGACCACTCGCTTCCGCGCGCCAGTCACTGCGCCATCGAGGTCGACATTTGTGTGCAGGACATTCTGAACCGCAGGGACGTCAAGGAGCGCCGCCTGCACCACGACTTTGTCGAGCGGCTTGCCCCTCTAGACCCAAACCTCAAACTAGTGCACAGCATGGCTGGGCTCTGGAGGGACGAGACGCGTCGTCGCCAGAGGCGCATGCAGCAGTCATCGTCCCCAGACGACCTCGACAGCTCGACCCCGTTCCCAGCCGAAGCCTTGATCTCCCTGTCGGCCGATGCTCGTGACTCGCAGCCGGCGGGTTGGCTCCACGAGGAGGAGCTGCGTGAGGACATTCGAGACCTCATTGCCGCCGAGCGCCAGCTGGACGGTGACAAAGATGTCTCGTTCGACCAGTGGGTCAAGCCAGCACCCCTTGAGCACACAGTCAGGACGGTGTTGGAATCAGTCGAGGATCTGTACCCGAGGAACCTGGCAGCTTCGCTCGGTCTCGTTCTTCCCGAAGATGCAAGCGGAGCAGGTGTCGATCCGGCCAGTAGCATCGAGGTCAACGAGCCAGCCGCGATTAGACTCTCCCAACAGGCCCAGGATAATGACGATTTGTTCCCTGATGATTCAGACGACAAACTAGTGAGCGGGCCGGGGCGCGTCGAAGAGACTGTTGGGGTAAAGGCGCAGCCATCGGATTCTTCGGGCAGGGGCTTGGGCGCTCTGTCCCTCGACGGGGTGGTTGGTGTCTGCACAAGCCAGTCGGCTTCGGGCGAGCCACCCGATGTTGCCATCACGGAAGAGCTCGTGGCTGCTGCTCAAGCCGAGGGCTTGCTTGCCGAGATGACAGATTCATCTCCATCATCTAGTGATGGCGAGGATGTGTCGTCGCCCTTGCCTGTGGAACGGCCCCTGGATCCGATCAACAGCGAGCCCGAGGCAAAACGGCCACGCACCATAAACGGCCTACCCCTTCTTAGTGACTGGAAACGGTCGACGCGTGCAGCTCTGGCATTGGCTGATGATACGCATGACCACGGGCCGCCCTCGTCGCAGCCGCTATCCGTCGACGAATGGGAGCCGCCATCTGCTCAACCACTACCCGTCGACGAATGGGAGCCGCCATCTGCCCAGCCACTACCCGTTGACGAATGGGAGCCGCCGCCATCTTCGCAGCCGCTACCCGTTGACGAATGGGAGCCGCCGCCATCTTCTCAGCCGAGGACCCCGGGTCTAGGACATGACGCCTCGGGCTGCATGTCTGAGAATCAGTCGACGCTCCATCATACCCAGCAAACCGGCTCGTCGCTCAGTGACCCGGGTGGGTCGGACGATGGCGTTATCCCGGATCCTTCTCCGCCCGAGTCAGATTACTCTATGTCATCAAACGATCGCATTTCGCAGTCACCGGAGGCGCCTCCCACCGGCGGACTAGCTGCGTCGTGCTCTCCGGGAGCAGAGGCTGGTTCCGCGTCGGATAATGAGGTGCCAGACGCAGAATCAACCAAGACACCAAGGATATATACCTTGGCCACGCCGCCGCCGACGGCAGAGGAGGTGTGCGCATCCATGTCAGAATATGGGCTGCCCGATGTTATCTACCAGGAACCATTTTATAGCAACGAGAGAGATGTGCCGCTGCGGTCAAGGGAATTTGCTGGACGCCGATTCCGCCTCTTTGGAAGCACGCTGCCATACCTGCCCAAGTTCGATCCCACGGGCCGCTCCCCGGCTACGTTCGGCATCAAGGCCGAAGAGGCGCCAGACATGGCAGGGATGCGACGCAGGCATGAGAAGCTTCGGAAGAAGTGTTCGATAAGGAGCTGGGAAATAGCCAAGCCGCCACCGAGCCTCCAGGAGGTGACGGACTGGTGCGACCAGAGACTGGACAGAAAGAAGAAGGCTGCAACCCGGAAGGACCCAGCCCTCCTCTCTCAAATCGAAGGGCCGACGCCGAGGGACGGGCACGGGTTCAAGTACTCGCAAAGGAAGGAGTCTGCCAGCGTGGAGCACGAGGTACAGTACATGAGCACCATGAGCATGGAGCTCCACGTCAACACGCGCGGGAGACTGGTGCCGGATCCGGCAGAGGACGAGATCAAGCTCGTTTTCTGGTGCCTCAAGTCTGACGGAGCCATGGACGGGGTGCAGTCGGGTGTCATCGCGCTGTCGGAGGAGGGGACGCTGGGGCGGCGGATACGGCACCAGGTGTGCGGGCAGCTCGTCGAGGAGGGCTCGGAGCTGGAGGTGATGTTGCGCATGGTGGAGATTGTGCGGACGCACGACCCCGACATCCTCACGGGATACGAAGTGCACGGCAGCTCTTGGGGCTACATGGTGGAGCGGGCGCGGCTCAAGTACGACTACGACCTGTGCGACGAGTTCTCGCGCATCAAGAGCCAGCCGCACGGGCGCCGCGGCGGCAGGGAGGCGGACCGCTGGGGTTACCGCACGACGTCGGCGCTGCGCGTGACGGGCCGGCACATGATCAACATCTGGCGGGCCATGCGCGGCGAGCTGAGCCTCCAGCAGTACAGCATGGAGAACGTGGCGTGGCATCTGCTGCACCGCCGCATCCCGCACTACTCGTACGAGACGCTGACGGACTGGTTCCGCAACGGCCTGCACCGCGATATGGACAAGCTGGTGCGCCACTGGCAGTTGCGCGCGCGGCTCGACCTCGAGATACTGGACGAGAACGAGCTCGTGTCGCGCACCAGCGAGCAGGCGCGCCTGCTGGGCGTCGACTTCTTCTCCGTCTTCTCGCGCGGGTCGCAGTTCAAGGTCGAGTCCATCATGTTCCGCATCGCCAAGCCCGAGAGCTTCCTGCTGCCGTCGCCGAGCCGCCGGCAGGTGGGCGGCCAGAACGCGCTCGAGTGCCTGCCGCTCGTCATGGAGCCGCACAGCGCCTTCTACACCAGCCCCGTCGTCGTGCTCGACTTCCAGAGCTTGTACCCCAGCGTCATGATCGCCTACAACTACTGCTACTCGACCTTCCTCGGCCGCATCGTCGACTGGCGCGGCGCCAACAAGATGGGCTTTGCCGACTACCGCCGCCGCCGCCGCCTGCTGGAGCTGCTGCAGGACCACATCAACGTGGCCCCCAACGGCGTCATGTACACCAAGGCGACCATCCGCAAGTCGCTGCTCGCCAAGATGCTGACCGAGATCCTCGAGACGAGGGTCATGGTCAAGAGCGGGATGCGCCAGGACAAGGAGGACCGCGCCCTGCAGCGGCTGCTCAACAACCGCCAGCTGGCCCTCAAGCTGCTCGCCAACGTCACGTACGGCTACACGTCGGCCTCCTTCTCGGGCCGCCTGCCCTGCTCCGAGATCGCGGACAGCATCGTGCAGACGGGCCGCGAGACGCTCGAGCGCGCCATCGCCTTTATCCACTCGGTCCAGCGCTGGGGCGCCGAGGTGGTCTACGGCGACACGGACAGCATCTTTGTCCACCTCAAGGGCCGCACCAAGGAGCAGGCGTTCGAGCTGGGCAACGAGATGGCCAAGGCCGTCACCGAAATGAACCCGCGGCCCGTCAAGCTCAAGTTCGAAAAGGTCTACCTCCCGTGCGTGCTGCTGGCCAAGAAGCGCTACGTCGGCTACAAGTACGAGAGCGCGTCCCAGGACGTGCCCGACTTCGACGCCAAGGGCATCGAGACGGTCCGGCGCGACGGCACGCCGGCCGAGCAGAAGATCGAGGAGAAGGCGCTGCGGCTGCTGTTCGAGACGGCCGACCTGAGCCGCATCAAGACCTACTTCCAGCGCCAGTGCGACAAGATCATGCGCGGCAACGTCTCCATCCAGGACTTCTGCTTTGCCAAGGAGGTCAAGCTGGGGACCTACAGCGC
>GL876975.1:835062-849309 GCA_000193285.1 Magnaporthiopsis poae ATCC 64411 | reverse complement strand
GAAGAGATCCGCCACGCGCACCGCCAGGGCCGGCGGCAGCGTTGTGCAGCTCCTGCATCGTGCAGTTCGCCCACTGTTCGCCCTCTCCCCCCTGCACGTGGGCAGGAGAGGTCCGCCGGGGATCTTACCGCCGCCCACCATGCCGGCGTTGACTATTGCGCCGCCAACGTCGGCGTTGACTATTGCGTCAACGTCGGCGGGCAGTGTTGACACCAATCCGAGGCCCAGCACGGCCCAGAAGACGCTGGTGTCGAACGAAAGCAGAGGAGGCAGGGCCGTAAATCCGGCCAATGGCGGCAGATGCGGCCGGAGCCATAAATCTGGCCAATGGTGGCCACCCGGTGAGGTGACTGGCGATTTCACCTCGCGGCGCAGTGGTTTGCCTTCCTCGTCCTGGGTGCCGTCGCACTGACTGGAGGGCACAACGGAGACGTTTTCTGTCTTTGTTGGCCGGCGAGGTTGCAGCGCAAGCTTGATTGTCTGACAAGAAAGAAAAAGGACAAGAAAAAGACGCCGAGCCCGAAACGTGTTCTTGTCCCACTTGAACTTTGCGTGTGACGCGATAGAAACTATGGCAAAGTCGGCGCCAGCGATCACAAAATCAGCGACAGCGACGGCAACGTCGGCGACGACGCCAGCAACAAAGTCGCCACCCTGATCCTGCTGTTCCAGACGCGCCCTGCTGTTTGAGACGCGATCGTCTTGGTCGTCGCCAGTGCGATCGCCAGCCGCGGAGTCGGCGACGAACGCCAGCAGCAAGTCGCCAGCGAAATCAGTCGGCGCCCTGATCCTGCTGTTTGAGACGCGGTCGTCTCGGTCATCGCCAACTGACTCGGCGGCACCACTCGGTCGTCTTGGTCGTCGCCAGGGCGGCGGACCATCGCTTGCCGCAAAATCTGCAACGGACGCTGGCGATGCACAGGCCGGGCCCGGGGTAGAAAACCCGAATCGGTCCCCCAGGCGTCTAGCGACCGCTGGTCGCCTTGCTGCACCATGGAACCCGCGAGGTGCCAACCCCGGACCTCGTGGTCCACGAAAGCAGCCGCGTCCTGGCGGAGCACGCGGGACGCGAAGCCATCTAGCGACCGCTGGTCGCCTTCTGGCACCATCGTGGGCGTACCCGTCCGACGACGTTGGTCGCCCTCCTGGGCCACCGTTTCGACCAGGACATGACGAAACACTTGGTATGTGTGCTGGCAGAGACAATGGTTTGTGCCACGGCATCTTTCGTTGTCAATGTATACAAACATACGTTCGTGAACTCGAACTTTCCCACCACCTTCTCAGGCCTCTGGTCGCCCTCCATGTGGCGCTGGTGCTGGGACCCCTTCTCTGCCAACGCCTTCCCGGCGGTCTTCCCCTTGATCAGAGTCAGGATGTGAGGCCCCAGGCCCTCGATGCCCTGGAAGGCTGTGAGGGCGGCATAGAACGTAACAAGGACGTCGTCGATATATATGCACTTTGGCGTTTCTGGTGGCAGTGCCAGCTGATCTTGGCTCGTCAGTGTGCGTCCGTGGTAAATTCATGGTCTGCTGAATGGTCTGCTCAACCCGTCAAGATACACACCCCTGTTCTTGTCCCACTCGAGCTTCGCGTCTTCCGGGCGGCCGACGCCGGTCCGCGATCGTGCCAACACCGGAGCCGCACGTCGTCGACAAACCGATTGGTTGGCTCGAACGGGGCGATTCGGCTTCTGCATGCGCAGGATGTCGCGGTGCCGCCACCACTCCAGGGTCCGCGCGTCGGCGAAACCCCTGTACACGAGCTTTCGTCTGCATATATATGCATTTTAGAATCTGTTCGTGCCAGTCGTTAGCCCGTGCCTTTTAAGCGTGCCGTGCATGGGGGTTGGGGGGACTCACGCAGTATATATGCACTTTGACGTCCTGCTCTTGTCTTCTTCGACTGGAGGCTCGAGAGCGTCGTCGATATATATGCATTTTGACGTTCTGTTCGTGCCAGGGGCTAGACCGTTTGTAGCTGTGCAGCTCGTGCTCTTTTTGTTGAGCACGAACTGTACAGCTCCTTAGTTGTAGACCTTGAGCTGTACAGCTCGTGCTCTTTGGTATCGTAGACCTTGACCAGATCGATGGTTCGTTATTCGCCAGTGTGTGTGCCCGCGATGGATGATGGAAATGTTCTATTCGTGCCAGTTTGTTATTCGCCAGTCCCGTCTGGGTGGATGATGTTATTCGTTAATCCCGTCTGGGTGATGGGTGATGGTGAACTTACCGATATGTATGCATTTTAACGCCCTGTTCTTGTCCTTTGCGTTGGCCTTCGGGGTCCTGTTCTATCCTTGTCAGTGTTCTCGTTCCAGTTGATCCTTGTTTCTCCTGGTGCCTATCATCGCACTGAGTGAGCTTACCTGGCCGACGTATGCATTTTGACGTCCTGTTCTTGTCTTGCCAGTTGGCTTTGCCCTGTTCTTGTGCCAACTAGCTTGCCCGTCAATATTGATCTCGCGCCAGTCGATCTTTGTCTCGCCTGGTGCCTATCATTGTACCGAGTGAACTCACCTGGCCGACGTATGCACTTTGACGTCCTGTTCTTGTCTTCCAGTTGGCGCTTCCGATTTGTGTCAAGCCCGCCGAGGCATGCGGTTGTAGACGAAGCCCCGAGGCTTCTCCGAAAGAGCAAAGTGTGGTGGAAGAGTCGGAGTGGCCGCTCGAGCGAGTGATGGCCGATCGTTGTTTTGGGCCAACCTCGAGCCAAACATTCGAGGAAGTATAAGAAAGAGCAAAGTATGAGAAAAAGGAAGTATAGTAAAAAAGAAAGTGTGATAAAAAGAAGAGTATAATAAAAAAGAAGAGTATAATGAAAAGAAGAGTATAATAAAAAAAAGAAGAGTATGATAAAAGAGCAAAGTATGACGGCGTGGACGGGCCGAGGCAGTCGTAGACGAAGCTTTCCCGAGGCGTCAAAAGAGCAAGGTATGATAGCGTGCATGAGGTGGTCGCGTTGATAACTGTCGTGTGCTGTCGATTGAGGGAGGACGGACCTGTCCTGCAGGTTCCGCCTCCGCACGATGGCTTTTGCCTGTCAGTGTGTGCTTGTCCATTGGAGTCTTGGGTGTTGCTAGAGTGGTCGAAAGGAAGAATGTCAGGAACTTGGAGGCTCGAGGGTCATGGCAAAGGCCCGAATGTCCTCGCGATGGAGGCCACCAGGAAGCAGGAAAAAAGACCTACAAAGAAGAGAGCGAGCGACAAGGGGTTGTCCTTGATGGTACTTTTTCTGTCCGAGTAGATGTCCGATGATGACGATGATGATGAGAGCCCGTTGCTGAAGGTACTGTTTTTCCGTCCGAGTAGATGTCCGATGACGACGACGACGACGAGAGCCGTCGGTGACTCGTCACCGGAAACTCCGCCATCGCGCTGGCGCTCCGGGGTCTGAAGTCTTTTGTCCATGGAGATCAAGCCAGGAGCCGGGAATGCTATCGAGGCCACCAGGGACCAGGAGAGAAGACGCGGGTGTGGTTTGATCCGAGGGTGAAATTCACCTTGCCTGGCTTGATCTCCATGGACAGAGACTTCAGGGCTGGTACCGATGGGTTTTGACGGGTACGCAAAAAGTGACCTGTGTACAGGAGTAGAGTTGTCAGTGACGAGGCAACAAAAGGGAAAAAGGGGCGAGGAGACAGACAGTTGAAGAAGCGCCGCCGCGTGTCGCGGGGAGGTCTCGCCAGGGCTTTGCTCTGTGTTGGAGGAATGTTTGTGACGAGGAGATCGTTAGGTGTGTTGTGGTGCTGTTGCTGGTGTGGTCAGAACTGGTGGGAGACTGGCGGGAATTTCTGCTTGGGCTCAACCCAAGGTTATGCTTGCGTGAAGGTGCCTCGTGCCGCGTCCACTTTCTGCTTTGGGCTCACCTCCAAGTCATGCTTGCGTGAAAGTGCCTCGTGCCGCGTCCACTTCCTGTTTTGGGCTCTCATATTTGCGTGAAGGTGAGGTGCTCCTGCCTGGCGTGGTTGCAACTTCCTTCTTTTTGTGGTGGACAGCCTACGACTGAAGAGCAAGCAAGGACCACCTACCTCACCTACCACCTACCACTTACCCACCTACCTACCTTGCCTACCAACCCAAATCTTTCCACACTTCTGTCGAACCTGCTCCCAAGGCGCCAAAGGATCTCGAGGCGATGACAGCAGTGACGATGGTGGCGGCCATTCAAACGCCAGCGCCGAATCTTTCTTGACCAAGCGGCCTGCCAACCCAAATATTTGCCACACTTCCCAATTTGTCGAGCCTGCTCCCAAGGCGCCAAAGGATCTCGAGCACAGAGGCGATGACAGCAGTGACGATGGCGGCGGCCATTCAAACGCCAGCGTCGAATTCTTTCTCGACCAGCGACCACCATCCCCTGCATTCCTTTACGAGAAGCGCCGGGCTTGCTCGTCTTCCCCTACCGTTTCTGATGGCTCTGCCATAGCCTCTGCACTCGCCCACACACGACGTGCGACCACCGCCAAAGAACCACGAGCTCCGCATTTTGGAACCCGAACAAAAGAAGCTGCCGGACCAGGGTCCGATCCGAGTTCGAGTCTCGGGCGCGCCAGAGCGAGGGATACAAGCATCAAGAGCCGCCAAGGATCCGCGATACACCGGTGCGATGAACAAAAAAGGTCTGTCTCTCTACCTCTGGATCCCTCGTTGTCGTCTTCCCGCTGTCTGTGAACCAATGCTGATTGGCGTCTGATCTTGCGCACCCACCCACAGATTGGCACCGGCTCAAGAGAGCCCCCGACGCAGGGACTCATGTGCGACATCCTCTGGGCGGACACCCTGGAGGAGGAGCTTGGTCAGGAGAAGACTGGCGATTTCCTCCTGCACAATCACGTTCGGAGCCTACTTCTTCTTGTACAACTTCTTCCCGCACCACCACGTTCGAAGCCTACTTCTTCTTGTACAACTTCTCCCTGCACAATCACATCCGGAGCCGCACCTACTACTTCTCCCACGCCGCCTGCTCGACTTCTTCTCCTGCCACGCCCGCCTGCTCGTTCCTGGAGAAGAACAATGGTGTGTGGAGGTCGCGATTGCGGACGAGGAGCGGGTGCGGATGTAAGTGTGTGGTGGCTTCTTCCTGCTGCCGTTTGTTTGGTCACTGGCGCCCTGGGAGATGGATGGGTTCTGGTGTGTGAGTTTCAGACAATGGCGGATAGTTTGTTATTGTGATCAAAGTTGATCTTCCAGACGACCATGGCCTCGTCTGTGGCTTGCCTCCAGCTCGTGTCATCCCTTGTATGTTTGGCCCTGGCTACACTGTCGAGCCCAAACACAAGCAACCTTCTGGCTTCTAGGGACCCCTGCACCTCTCTTCCCTCAGCACCAAACAAACACCATCACCACCAAACACTCCACCCAGAAGCAGGCACTTGCCAAAAAAAAACTTCCCCATCGGCGTGGTTCTTTGAGGGTGTCAGCGCTGACCAGTCGGAACGACTCGTTATAGAGATTTCCAGGGCGCCGCAGCGTCCTGAAGTCGACTCTATCGACTAGCGCAAGTTCCTTCTTTTCCGAAGACATTCTGAACTGCAACGCCGCGCGATTCCTCGGGCTCGTCAACGCCACAGTCCCTCTTGAATCTGACGGCTGGGTCTCGACGACTACGTGTCGAGCTTCGCAACTTTTCTGGAGGTGCGTGCCTTTGAGACACTGTACTTTCAGCCTATAGCCTCCATGCGCCCGCTGACGACTCCCGACCTCAAGAAGTGCTCAGGCGACAAGCGGGAACAGTGACTTCCGCGGCGGACGGCGTGGTGCGTGTAGGACCAACTCCACGGCTCCGGCACCGGCCCCCCTTCTTGCTGCCCTCGACCCACGGCGACCTGTCAACGGCCTGGTATGACCTGCCGGCCGCCAACTGGCTGCCCGTCCTGAAGCCCAACTCGACGCGGGCCATGGATCCGGCCCGGATCAAGCCACTGCAGCTAACCCCGGGCGTTGCCGACGCGGTGCTTGTCGATGCCGTCAAATCCCTCCTCGCCGACGTCAACCGTTTATACGCGCCTGACGTCGGCGTTATCGGCTTCGCTGACGAGGAAAACCCTTCGGTGACCGTCGACCAGATGGGTGAGCGTGTCGAGCTGGATAGAAGCACAGGGAAGATCGTCGGCGGCACCACCTATTACGGTTGGTCCCGTGGATTTTGTCGCGATATGAAGGTCAGCCGAAAGCAGGGCCGCGCTGGTGGTGGGTCGCGAGATTTCAGGGTTGGATTTCATGGAACCCGCAGTCGGAGCATGTCGCGAGATTCAAGGGTCGGTTTTCATGGAGCTGCTTCGACTGGCCCTCGCCATAGCTGGCAAATATCACACAAAAAAGCCCCAGCCTATACCATTTATACCGCCTTGAAATACTTGGCCGGTCCCATAATTACAATTACTTCCCTCATTAAGCGGGAGATCTACACGCACCACGTCGTCCGCCGCGGAAGTCACTGTTCCCGCCCGCCATCAAACCGGTACTTCGTGAGCCACTACCGAGCCGCCGCCGAGGCCTCCCGGCAAGCCGGTCTGTGTGAGCTGTAGAGGCTGAAAGTCTTGATTCTCCTCATCGTCGTCCTCGTCGTTCCAGTCGTCCTTGGCGCTGGGGTGGCACCTTCGTCACAAAGGGCGCCAATGGTGAAGCCAAGATCACCAAGGGCAATCCGTCAGATGCCCCGCTCGGCGCCGGCAACCCTCTCAAGAACTCGTCGCTCCAGAACCCTTTCCAGAAGCTCAGCGATGCCCAGGCCGGGAGGCAGGGTCCTGGGCGAGTAGTCTACGCCGTTTGCGGGGCGGGATCTGCATGGCAGGGCGATCGCGTGGCTGGCGCAACAGGGGGCGACCGAAGGGGACGCCGTCCTGGCTGATCTGGTACCTGCCGCTAACGGTACGCTTCTTTGAGGTCAGGAGTCGTCAGCGGGCGGATGGAGGTTATAGGCTGAAAGTACAGCGCCTCAAAGGCACGCCAGCCAGCGCTCGGTACCTGCTTAGAGGTTCTCACTTTTTTTGGTTTGCGTAGGTTCGCCAAAGTTACCTGAGTGTCGGGCAGGCCAGACCATCAAAAGCTGTGGACGCCACAAGGCAAGGTAAAACGCCACAGCTACATGTATGTATAGCATGGAGTTGCCGCCGAGACCCCGCACGCCTTGCCCGCCCCTGCCTCTTTCAAACTTGCGTCAGCGTCATCACAGAGGCAACACCACAAGCAGAACCAGCCATGCTTTTTTTTTTCTTTTTTTTTCTTTGCTGTCGTAAATCCGTTGTATCGAAAGCAAAGCCCACCATATTGGCAACGGGCAGATTCGGGATTTAGGTAGAGCTAGCTCAGCTATAGGTAATGGTGCCCCACGTCGGCTCCACCCGTCGCTCACTCGGATAGATTCCGTTCGCTGGCAGACCGTCAGGGAGGATCATCGATCTTGTCCTCCGGCACGCGCCCTTTTTGTGCCACAGATTGCCCTGCCGCGCTGAACCCCGACCCGGCGCGGGTACTTTTAATCGGAGCTGCTCTTTTTTGTCAATCGTGCACGGCGATGGGGATGCAAAGAAGTTTTTTTGCGACGGTGCAGGTTTGTGCATGTGCATGTGCGGATTTTGCGACGGACCTGTGCGATGGGAACGGGGAAATGGGAGGGACGGGGGAATACGGTGCCAAGGGGCATAGCACACCTTGTTTGCGCCATCTGCAATCGATTCCGACCAAATTTGATTTTGCGCATTTAATTGCATTGCTGCAAAATTTGTTCAGCACTCGCAAGCACCTGTGCACGCAAAATTGCACCTGTGCAGCACTCGCGTCTTCAGTCCAGAATCACATTGGGGTCAATCGGGTTGTTTTCCCTGTGAGACATACGAGAACGTGGTCCCAAAGTCGAGACCAATGACGATCCTTGGAGTCAAAATCGTGGCGATGACCATGGGGTGGTTCTGTGTATGTGGTTTTGCTCACAGCGGCCGGCCGCAATGAGCTGCGAGCACGGAATGGTCTGATCCAGGGGACAGGGCCTATTTGTGTCCGCAATCAGGACAAGATAAATTTGAAAAGGAGAAAAAGCCATCATCTCCGTCTTCCGCAACACGCAGTGGTCCAACATGGCCGCCCGCACGGCCAGCAACCCGTCCGGCTACGCGCTGGGCGTCGTCGGCTTCGGCCGCATTGGCCTCCGCATCGCCCAGAAGGCACACATTCGGTTTCGGCATGCGGGTCATATACCTCGACGTTGCCCCCAAAAATCCGGACCGGACGGTGACGGGCCTACGGAATGCCCGTCGCAATACTTTACGGCGAGTCATGACTTTCTCATACAGATCTAAAGAACGCACAACATTACAAGGCCGCCCAAAATCGTCATCGCCAAGACATATGACGCCGCGAGCATGAAGCCGGAGTGCTCATTGTCGTTCATCACCTCGCAAGGTGGATCCTCCTCTTCTCCTACGAGAGATGACGGACGGTGCTGAAGCGTAGCCATAGCCAGGATCCAGACCGCGACGGTGATGACGAATATCGCATTCATCAGACGCCGGGCTGTTAGTAACGATCGGTTCCATAGTTTCCTCCGCAGCGCGTATCTCCTGTTGACGAAATACGCCAGCAGTAGGGTCCAGGGCAAGGCGCAGGCGGGGTACACCATTTGGAAATAGTAGCGCCTGTCCGAAGGGTCAGCCCAGGTCGACAGCCATTTCTCGGTAGCCAAGGCCGGGCAACGACTTACCAAGTGCATCCTTGGCCCTCTCCCACCAGCCGGACGAAGCGGCATGTCTGGTAGATGCCATGGACGACGGATATGGCAGTCGTGAGCCAGAATACACCCAACACGGCACCTCGCCTTTTGTTTTTATTCCAGTACGACAACGAATCGTGGAACTTGGTCACTTCCCCCCCAGCGGTTTGCGTCTAATTAGACATTCGGTCAGAAACTGCGCTGACGGGGTGGACATTTAGAATTGCTTACCGCGGTCGTACGGTTGGAGTTGTTGCCTCGCCTGTTAGCTCGGGGAGGTCTTGGCCCGCCGGGAGACGTTTGCCGGCCTGGCGTCAACGCTCCATCTATGGCCTTTTGCGAGTTGTCAATCTTGGTTGCCCTTTGGCATCAAACGACGACGGGGGGTCAATTCGGACACGAACCTGCTGTCGCTGCTGCTGCGCATAATCGCTGGCCAACAGACCTTGCTCCATTCCGTCTCCATCGTCTCCATCGTCTCCATCGTCTCCATCGGTGACCTGTCGCACGCTGATGGTCGGTTCGTAGTGCTGTGGCAGCCGGGCCGTCGTCGGCAGCAAGATGAAGAGGAATCCTGCCAGCTGCAGCAGTCCGATGGCGAGGGGCGGAATGGAGCAGTATAACTGGAGATCGAGGATGGCCACCATGCCTCGACACCGCATCCCCCCGCACTGGGGACGCAGGAATCCGAGCGCCAAGCTGAAGCCGCCGCCCGCGACCTCGACCACGGCCAGAATCATCCCGATCCGGAGCACCGGTGCGCGCCGATGCCATACGTGCATACGGCACTGGCTCAGGCGGAAGGTGAAGTGCACCGCGACCCCAATCGGAGCGAGTAGGATTAATAGGACTGACGCGAATATGGTCGCCACCATATAGCGGTATCCCATCATCTCTTGGAGAACGACCATATTATTGATCGGCCCCACGTCGGGACTGAGTCCGTAGCCAGTACCATTCCCATTGCTGATGGGAGTCAAGGTGCCCGTCCGCATTGAGTGGAGGAAGATCGCGCTCCACAACAGCATTTGGAACGGTGCGAGGAACAGGAGGAAGCTGGTCAGGGTGTGGCCGTACTTTCGGAGGACGTTGCGCACGTGTTGCCATTTCGTCTTCTGGTGGGTCGGCCGGCGGCAGGGGAAACCAGAGAAGACGAGCGAGAGGTACAGGAGGAGGAACTGGGGCGGGATGAACCCACAGTCGCGGCGAGGCTTGTTCGCCGTAGCCGCCATTTCAAGAAAGCAATGAGGCGACGGCGCCGCATCAAAATGGATGGCCGTATGGCTTGAAGGAGGATGCTTTTGATCTTTCGATTGAAAATGGGCACGGGCGGGTTGATGAAGGCGATGCATGAACATGGACGCCCGAGGCAGACTGGATGGTGGTGGCGGTGCTGTTTCAGTCGGTGCGCTGACACGAGTGGCGGACCATTGTGACAACTGGATCAAAAAGCCTTGACCCTCGTCCCCTTCACACCATGCGCGTTCCAGATGCCGGCGCAGTGGCGATCAGAACACCAGAAGCCAGGCGATCGCCAGCCTTGAGGATGTCGCTCTGTCAACGCTGTCAATCATTCGACATTCAAGCCTTCTCGCCTGACTCGTTCCCATGGCGGGGTTATGGCGTTCCCGACCTGCTGGCTTCGGCCGCGGCCAATTGCCAGTTCTGCAAGTTCCTGGTCGATTCTTTCCAAGAGCTAGGCGATTCACTTAAAACGCGCCATTGGGTTCACTTCGAGGTCGAGAGAGCCAACGGCTGGGACACGAGCGATCGAGCTTCGGCACTGAACATTGTCCGCCTCAAAGCCTGGGTCTGGCACAGCCCGCTCCGGAACAGCCCGCTCCTGAACAACTTCCTCTGGAACGCGGAGGAGGCGACGAACAACATCGTCGAGTTCCATGTCACGGCTGACGCTGGTTCGTGCCCCTCCCTCCAACCTGGGCCTCTGGCGGCAGAGTTCGACGGCTAACCGATCGCTAGGGACGCCGGCCTCGACCAGCGGCGACATCATCGGCAAGTACATCAAGAAGAACACGGGTTCGGATGCATTTGCCGCGACCATCGACCAGTGGCTGAAGGTGTGTCAGGGGCACTCCCTCTGCTCGCAGAGCCTGTCGGGCAGACAGCGCATCAGCCAAGACGGCGTCCCGCTGCCCAAGCACTGCGTCGAAGTCGACGGACGTTCAACCTTCAGACTGCGCCGAACCGAAGGCCAGCAAGGGAGGTACATCACCGTCAGCCATCGCTGGATCCAGCCCGAGACGCAGCTCTGCGCGACCACAACCGCCAATTACGAGCGGCGCCTCGGCGGCGAGGGCTTCGGGCGCCTCCCGCAGCTGTTCGTCGATGTGTTCACGCTAACGCGCAAGCTGGGCATCCGCTACGTCTGGATCGACGCCCTCTGCATCATCCAAGGCCCCGACGGCGAGTGGGCGACCGAGTCTGTCAGCATGGCCGACTACTACCAGCAGTCGCTCTTCACCATCGCCGCCACAGGCATCACCTCGCAGACGGGCCTCTTCAGCAGCGACGACGAGGACAAGATCCCGCCGCTGATCCGGCTGCCCTACCGTGACGCTGCTGCGGGCCGAGGCGGAGGGCGGCAGCGGGGCCACTTTTACCTGTACCCGACGGACCGGACGCTGCACGAGCACTACTGGCAGCATATTAGCGGGAGCGAGCTCCTGTCGCGCGGGTGGGTGTTCCAGGAGTGGATGCTGAGCCGGCGCGTTATTTGTTACACGCCATCGGGCTTGTTCCTGCAGTGCAAGGACCAGCTCCCGCAGAACGAGGTGGGCGAGCGCATGACAGCGCAGAGCAAAGAGGACGGGTTCGTCGACCTGTCGCTCAAGGCGTGCGTTAGCTTCGACCTGGCGTCGGCGCGGGACGTGCACGAGGCCTGGGAGGCCGTCGTCGAGTCGTACTCGGAGATGAGCCTGAGCGAGCCGGATACGGACCGGCTTGTTGCGCTGAGCGGGGTAGCGGACGAATTCGGGAGGGCCCTCCGCCGTGACGGTGGGGATCATGGAGACGACGGAGACGGAGATGCGAGGGGGAAGGCCGCCGAGTCGGCGGGGATATACGTCGCGGGTCTGTGGCTGGCAGACGTCGGACGCGGTCTGCTGTGGGAGCAGGTCGTTGAGGGGACGCATCGGCGAATACGGGGGATTCCGACCTGGTCGTGGGCGTCTATTTACACGGGTGTCAAATGGGCAAAGGGGCCGTCGGTGAAGAATATGTGGGAATCACTTGGCCACGATTGCAAAATCGCTGGCGTCCTGAACCCGAAGGTCGACGCCATCCATCTAGTGGACGGGGAAGATTTTGTCGACGGCCCGCCTGAGTTGCCTGGTGAACGCAGGTTCGGCAGCCGAGGATCCGCGACGACGGCGGATGACAAAAATCCGAGGAACCGGTTCCCAATACTCTGCATCGCCGGCAAGCTGCAGCCGGTTCTCGTGCGTGAGTACTTCACGAGCAAAGAAGACCGGGACCTGGCCGCCGCGGTGACGAGCCACCAGCCCAACTTCGGCAGGGAGACATGGCGGGCCGTCGCTTCTCCGCTAATGCCCGAGACTCTCGCGGGGTGGGCCTCGGTGGAGCATCCTGACCTGCAGGCCAGTAATGTGTTCGTCGGAGGTCCAGTCGTTTACGCGCTGCACATCTCCATCTCCCGAGGCATCGCCGGCGGGATTAGCCTCGGGTATCTCTCGCACTGGCACCACGCCTACAACGTCCTGTTCGTTCGGAGGGTAGACACGATCAAGGACGGCTACGAGCGGATCGGGGTGGGAAGGCTGTTCGGGAGAGAGGTCGACAAGGGATATGAAATGGCGAAAGTAAGGGATATCAGACTTGTGTGACGCCGAATCCGATCGGGGGGGACTGGGTCTGAAAGACGCTGCGGAAGGAGACGCCTAGGTTTACCGGCGGAGAGTCTAGAGAGGCGGGCACTGTTCTTTTGCCTTCCGTTGCCTTGACCGTGGAGACAATGCCTGCTGCTGATTAAAGTTGGGCATTAGCGCGAGGCAGAGGGGCATAATAGCCGACCCGGCCCGCCGCCGTCCCCCGCCACCTTCGCGATTCCTCCCAAATCGACCGCCCGCACCTCAACGATACGTATGGCACAGGATTGGCCCGGCCCAGGGGTGGTCCCGAGGTCCGCTTAACCCGACCTCACCTTTTTCTTCCGGTACACCTACCGGCCGACTGCGTTTCTACCACCCGCTGCGCTTACAGCGCCCCGGCGTTGGTGAACGATAAATCTTTTGCCTCCCTCGCCCCTTGGCGCGGCCGCCGTGTTAACAAGCTCTCCATCCAGGCTACGCTATCGTGGGCGTCGCCCTCGGGGGCGGGACCGCGACCCCCGTTAAATCGCTTGGCGCGGTGCACTTCGCCGACTGGACATCACCTTGGGTGGGTGGTGGGAAAGCTCACAGCCTTTGGTCCCTTTGATGCTATACTTGGCCGTTGCGGATTTGGCCGAGGAACCAAACCAAGACCGGGGCTGGTAAATTAATCACCTGGCTTCCGTTAAAAGGGAGAGATAGAGGGGCATAATCATGGCCACGAGCCTGATTTAAAAAAAAAAAAAGAAAAAATAGGTAGGATACAACATCATCTAGATTCTATTCTCCTCACAGACGGTCCAGCAGACCCTGGCTCTCCAACAGCAGCACGATCTGGTGGACGATGGACCGGACCGACTGCTTCTCCAGATCGACAGTCAGGTCTGGCCTGACGGGCACCTCGTACGGGTCGTCGACCCCGGTGAAGCCCTTGATCTCGCCGGCCCGCGCCTTCTTGTAGATGCCGCGCTTGTCGGTGCGCTCGCAGTACTCCAGAGGCGTGGCCACGTGCACGAGGTAGAAGTCGCCGTACTTCTCCACCAGCTCGCGCGCGTTCTGCCTCGAGTCCTCAAACGGCGCGATGGGCGCCGCGATGACCGCGGCGCCCGCCCGCGTCAGCTCCGAGGCCACAAAGGCGATGCGTCCGATGTTCTTGGTCCGGTCCTCGCGGCTGAAGCCCAGCTCCGACGAGAGCTCGCTCCGGACCGTCTCGCCCAGCAGCATCGACACGGACCGCCCCCCCTGCTGGTTGAGCGTGACCTGCAGCGCCCTGGCGATCGAGTCCTTGCCGCTGTTCTGGTAGCCCGTCAGGAAGACGGTGAAGCCCTGGGCCGACCGCGGCGGGTGCGACTCCCGCAGCACCTTGACCACCTCGGGGTACGAGAACCACTCGGGGATCTCGCTGCCGCTCCGCAGGCGCGACCGCAGCTCCGTGCCCGAGATGTTGAGCGTCCGCACCCCCTTCTCGATCGTGTCCACCGGCTTGTACTCGTCGCTGTCCGGCAGGTACGTCATCATCCGGAACGGCACCACCTCGATGCCCAGCTCGTCCCTGTACTTTTCGACGGCGTGCTGCGCGTCGTAGGGCCCGTAGAAGTCGACGCCCTTGCTGTTCTTGCCCGGCCCGGCGTGGTCGCGACCCACGATGAAGTGCGTCGCCCCGTGGTTCTTGCGGATGATGGCGTGCCAG
>GL876975.1:822612-834617 GCA_000193285.1 Magnaporthiopsis poae ATCC 64411 | reverse complement strand
TTGGTCAGCCCCACGACGGGGTGGATGAGCACGTTGGCCTGGTGCGAGCGCGCCGCCCGCACCGTCAGCTCGCGGTGCGCGCGGTGCATCGGGTTGCGCGTCTGGAAGGCCACCACCCTGCTCCAGCCAAGCTTGTCAAAGTGAGTGCGAAGCTCCGCGGGGGTGTCTTTTTTTGTGGGTTGCGTCGTTTCACGCCGCTTGTCAGCCCACGCCATCATTTTGCTGTCCTGCCGTGTCACCTCTCTATAGTTGGTCATGCCATCATGCCACCGAGGACTTACATCTCAAATCTACAAAGTCGTAGTGTTGCAGGCGGTTCACGGCTTCGAGGGTGCCACCCACGTAAAACTCCTTGGCCGTGTTGAGTAGGTAGTTGACGGCCGGGTGCTCCGGGTCACCCCCAAACACCTCCTTCGCCTCGAGCTGCCTGGATAACACATATTAACATGGTGGTTAGCGCTCAGATACCCCAACGAACCGAGGAGGTCGTGAGGATTGAGATCCTACTTGTCTGGTTGATACACATCCTCAACAGTGAGAATTGCCAGGTTGCGGTCGTCACGGAAGTCGCGGAGAGTAATGCGAGCCCCGACTTTGATCTTCAGCTCCTCAATCGTCTGCTTTGCCAAGTCCAGAGTAATGGGCATGCTAAAAAGGACACCGTTGGCGAGGCGGTTCTCCTTGACGACTCTGGCGAGTTGACTATCGTGTTAATTGCGCGCAGTCAACAAGCAACAAAAAGGGCCGTGACACTAACGCACCCGTTGTAGTCCTTCTCGTTCATGAAGCCCTCCAGTGGTGAAAAGCCACCGGTGAGGAGCAGCTCCAGATCGCACAGCTGGCGCTCCGTGAGCGGGAGGGCCGGCAGCTTCTCGGCCTCCTCAGAGAGCTGGACGTGCCGCGGAGCGTCCCGGGCCAGCAGATCCTTGAGCACGCCGCCATGGGGTGTGTTGGCCATGGTGACGGTGAGTTACGTGAATTGGTAGCAGCCGTAGCAGGGAGCAGCTCCGTGTTCCCAAGGGCGGCGGATATATATATGCTCTGCAAGACGGGGGTTCCAGTACCCACGGGTTCTCCCGAAGAAAAAGCAAAAGAAAAGAAAAGGAAAGAAAAAAAAAAAAAAAAGAAAAAACCAAAGATTGGGGTTCCGAGTAAAGTTTGAAACGAACGAGGAACAACGCGATGTATATTTAGGCGAAAGAAACCTAAATCAAGCGGCGAGCTAAGGTTAATACCTAGGTACCTACTCGGGACTCTTTCAGGTGAACACGTTTCTCACATTGGCGAATCCGGCTTTTATACGCAGGCAGGGGGTGGATAGCCGGATCGCAGGCAGCACCAGCGCCAAGCCCGCGAACCAGATGGCGCACGCAGCATGTTCCTGGCTTCAGCCGGAATCATGTCGGGCGGCTTGGCTGGCGCCGGGCGCGCCACTTTTGGCATCCATGGAAAATGCCACCGCTGTGGCTATGGGATGCTTCCTGGTCCCGATGACGTGCTCGTCTACCGCCTCAGTTGCCGTTGCTTTGGTTGCTGCGATTCAGGGCAAGGACACGGCGGCTGCTGGTGGGGATGGAAGTCAATAATTGACTCTCGACGTCCACCCGCCCCAGTCCACGGGTCTTTCAGGAGAGGGTGCTTTTACCTTTAATTCATGGATACGCCCAACAACGCAGCCACAGCCTCAATTCACGTCTCGCCCGCCGAAAATTAGAGCGCCGTCTTTTCGCGCGGGCCGGTTTCGCTTCTGGGATGACGCCACGAACAGCCAAGTCCCAGCCGAGGGGTCAAGGCAGCTAGACTCCCGCCCCACAATGACACCATCTGAATGCCTTGCAAACAGCATCTTTGAGACCCCACCGACGGCCGAGCCGCCGGCCGTCGGTGCCGTCCTCGCATTCACACACCTAACAGTTCGCAACTAACGCATCAATGATGTCGGCGCCTGGGAGCAACACCACGGAAGCATATGAGGGGGAGTGTCGATAGTGAGGTCCTGGAGGTGCCGAGGAAACTCGTTGGTGTGTAAACTCAATCGGCAGACTGCTGGCTGGAGCCTTAGGATGGTGAATGGCGCGACGGGGACGGTCAGGTGTGGTCTTTAACACCGTGATCATGTTCCTGCTGGTTACCAGCTCGAATTCGAAACCGCACTCGCGAGACGGCTTGTCAATTGAGAACTGGATATAGTATAGGCGCAAGAATCCCCTTCTCACCCCATGATAAGTCATTTTGAGGTTGCTCTCATGGCGGTCTCTCTTTTCAGGCACGTAAAGATATCGGCGAGCTGGGTGCTTTAAAGGCGTATTAAATTTGCACACTCTGTTCGACTGACTCTGATAGAGTACGAGACCGTATCGAGAACGATAAAACTTATCGATTTTTTTTTTTTTTTTTTTGGCTACTTACTAAAGACAGGCCAAATCCTTTAGGCCGCGACAGTTTGTCGCGGGGAGGAGGGGGGAGGGGGAAATTGTTCAGCGTACCAAGAGCAGTCTGGTCGGCTTTGCTGAGGACCGAGTCGGCTCTGCTCAGGTTGAAGTCGACGTCGCCAGTCAGTGGGGCGAACTGCAGGCAGCCGATACGCATCGTGTCGGTGCGGCAGTGGATGGCCGCTGGGAGGAGTGGTGGAAATCTAATGGGGATGTGGTGGGATGGAGCGAGAAAGATGCTTCAGGACGACAAGATTATATGAACAAAAGACGACAGCCTTCCTAACGCAAGCATGCGGCGCGAGTTGAGAGTCGAGTGTTGGGAGGGACGAGGACAGCAAAAGCCTTGATGCTGGACTTGTTCGAGATGGCCGCGCCTTTTGATGCTGGAGTTCGGGATGGCGGCGCTTTTTGATACCGTGGCAGATGAGGCAGCTACATGCCAGAGGCGCCGTCTCCCCCAACAGTGCAAGCCGAGCATTCCCAGCCTCTTGGTCGAGGGCGGCTCCCTTTCCTGTCGGTAAGCGCCTTGGTCCCAATTGGACCTCGGCAGGTAGTTCCGGTGATTCTCCTGGGGAGTAGCACTGCAAACAGGCCGTTGCTACTTTCAGGTACGGTACCCCTGCCTTGGGTGTTTCTGATTGGCCCAGCTGCCCATGGAGACTGACCGCTGGCCCTGGGGGAGGGCGCTTAGTGTATGTGACTTGTAGAGTTTGGATGGGGGCTCCGCATCGGCCAAGGCTCGGAAGCCGAAGTGGCTAGCCCTCTCCCCGGCGCGTCACGGCGCTCTACAGTTATCTCGACCTAAGTACGGCAATGGGACAGTGGTACATATCGGGAGTCGAGCCATTTCAAAATGTCCGACTGCCGAATCCCTACAATTCTTTATTACTCGGTAATTAATCGCCTCCCGACACAGGCTTTTTGCCAAAAGCTGGCAAGCCCCCACACATAACGCTACATCCGTCTCGCCCTGGAGTGGGAACTTGAGGGTCGTTCCTGTGTCACCCAGATAGACCACGCTGGGCTTCATGGCAACGTTGGATCCCGGCTGGACTGGATGTCGTCCTATTGGTACATACACAGTCCCCGCCCCAGAAAATCCCGCGGCCGTCCCGGGAAGATTTACGCAAGGGGTTGCAGTCCCAATATAATATGAGTATGTTAGATACGCCCATCCCGATCCCCGGCCCCGCCGTATAGCGGTTCGAAGATTTCCAAAATCCCGCGCCGGCTCGGAGTTTTCTAAAACCCCGCGCCGGCTTGTCGGCTAATCCGCGTTCTAGTCCGAAGCGCTAGCTCGCGACGGTGATAAATACGGAAGAGTGCCCGAACAGGCGGCCGTGGTGCTCTGCAGAGGTCTAGCTACGTCACACACCACACACCCGCTCGACTAAATTGGATAACGGCCCGACATAAACGCAATGCCAGCAATCGACAACGTGCATCTAGACTCGCTCCTCGCGCCCGATGGCGGGAGGCTGGCGAAATTGTACAGTCTTGGGAGCATCTTGGTAACGGCGGTGAGTGATTACACGCGCGCCTTCGTCGCGACCGTCCATGTTTCGCCCATCCGTCACTGACTCTGCCATGTGCCTGCCTCCCAGTACGCCCTGTACCTGTTGGGCCTCGCCATATACCGGCTGTGGTTCCACCCCCTCGCCAAGTTTCCGGGCCCGGCTTGGCTTGCCGTTTCGGACCTGCCTTTTCTTTTCCTGGGCGCCTACCTTGGCCGGTTCGCCGCCCGTACACTAGAGCTGCATCGCCGGTACGGCAAGGTCGTCCGCATCGGGCCCAACCGGCTGTCCGTTGACGGATCCGTCGGCTGGACCGATATTTACGCCCACCGTCCGGGAGGAGATGCCACCGAGTTCCACAAAGCCCCGGGCACTTTCGCCAGCCCCGACGGCCGGTCCCTCATTAGCGCCGACACCCGGGAGAACCATCGCCGCCAGCGACGCGCCCTGGCCCACGCTTTTAGCGAGGCGGCTCTTTACGAACAGGAATCTCTTATTATTCACTACGTCGATCTCTTCATCCGTCGTCTGTCGGAAAATGCGGACGGCGGTAAAAACCCTATCGACATGTTGAGCTGGCTGAATTATCTAACCTTTGATATCATCGGCGATTTATCTTTGGGCGAATCTTTTGGCAGCCTCGAGAGCAGCAGTTACCATTTTTGGGTCAGAACCATTCTCGCTGGAATCAAAGGCGTTAGCAGGCTACGCTTTTTTCGGCACAGCGGCCTGGGCCTGCTAGCCGCGATCGACCCGGACGGGGCCATATCGGCTCTTCAGCGGAATACACAATACGCCCACCAGAAGGCGGAGGCCCGCATAGCACTTGGCGCAGAGCCGCTCACCTTATCCACGGGCGAGGTCGACGCCGATGGAAAGCCTAAGATGAAGGTACGGCGCGATTTTATGAGTTACATGATGCGCAAGGTCGATACCGGTGAAAGCTTGGCCCACGACGAGCTCCTGCACAACGCCAACACCCTGATCGTGGCGGGCAGCGAGACGACCGGTACCAACCTGTCCACGCTCTTCTTCGAATTGGCGCTTCTTCGGAACCGCGCTATTAGGGATGCGGTCACCGCCGAAGTCCGGTCCCAGTTCCCCCGCGAAGCCGACGTTACCCTCCGGTCTGTTCAGGCGAACGTGCTCCCTTTGCTGCACGCTTGTCTCGAAGAATCGCTCCGTATACATCCGCCAGTCTCCGAGATGCCACCCCGTATTTCGCCTGGTGCCACGGTCGACGGGCGATATGTTCCCAAGGGGGTATGTTTTTTTCCGTCTTTCCTTTTGTTCCTTTCCATGCCCTTCCATCTCTTTTTCTCCTCTCTTTTCCCTACATCCGTGGCTTTCCGCAACCCGCTTATTTATACAGAGCTGGTCCATGGTGTAAATTAACGGTCCCAAACTGACACGGCCGCTGCAGACCATCGTCGCCATCTATCAAAATGCGACTTGCCTGAACCCCGAACATTTTGTCGATGCCACTTCCTTCCGGCCGGAGCGGTTCCTGCCTCCGGGGCATCCGATGTACGATACCCGGCTCGCGGCCGGTAGCAATATGGCGGTCTTCAAGCCCTTCAGCTATGGCCCGCGCGACTGCCTCGGGAAGAACCTCGCCTATGCCGAGATGCGCCTGGTGGCCGCCCGTATTCTACTCCGGTTCGACGTCGAGCTCGCCGAAGGCACGCGCGAGGACTGGCTCGAAGACCAGCTCGCCTTCGGGATCTGGGAGAAGAATCCATTGATGCTGAGGCTCACTGAACGGAAGGACCTCGAGCTCAAGGGCCGCTGAAGCGAGCGGACGGTGTATGGCGGGATGCGGGCTAGCAGGTTTGGTCATCTGGGCATTTCGTCAACGATGCTCCATCCGTTCATGGAAGCGAGCGGGCTCGATTCGCTAGTCTTTGAAGCTGAGCGCTCTTGTTGGTCCGACTACCGTCGTATGAAGTCTACGGCATTCTCTGCGCTATATTTTTTACCTGCCCCTTCGTTTCGTATCTATCTTTTATAGAGCACATTGCAGATTGATTCATCCACTCAGTCATCCTCGCAGCACCTGGGTCCGTGCTCCATCTCGACCCATCGCCAACTTCCTCGCCACGGAACGGCGTCACAGCTTTTAGACCAAGGGGAGTTGCAGAGTTCCAAATTCGACGGGCAGCGCAAAGCCGGGCCGTTGGATTGCCTGCAGAGACAAGTGTGCGTCGGGGGCTCTAATGGCATGACGGTAGAGAGAGAAAAGCTGGGAGACGCGGGCCGTTTAAGCCGCAAGGCTAAACTCCGAGCTCCCAGGCACGGCAACAGTAACGGGACGGATGCCCAGAGAGGCCGCAGCTTCCCAAACGTGCACGTGACTCGGCTAGTCCTCAGCAGCATGTTTAGGGGGGGGGGGGGGGGGGGGGGGGGCAGCCAGCTCTGCGGGAAAGATGCGCGCATCCCAATTTATATGCGCCCACCCTGGCTCACTTCGCTAGCGTACTCGGGTCCCAGCCCCAGTCCCGTACCTTACGCTGGAAGTGCAAGCTGGCGAGGTGACGATTGGCGAGGAGGCCGAGGATAAAAATTGAAAATCAGCAAAAAGTCGCCCAATCCATGCAATGCCGCTACAAGGTACTTGGTAAAGAGAAGGACAGGAGGGTGAGGGCTGACGATTAGCAAAAAGACGCCCAGGAGGCGACCGAGGATGAAGCTGGCGAGGATGATTGAAAATCAGCAAATAATCGCCCAATCCATACAATACCGTTATAGGGGCAAAAGAAAGGGGAATGCTTCTCGGCTTAGGGAAAAGGGCAGGAGAATAGAGCTGGCGAGATAACGATTAGCAAAAAGATGGCCAGGGAGGCGACCGAGAACGAAACTGGCGAGGATCATTAAACGTCGTTCAGTTCCATGCAAAACGCCGCCGTTGGGATAGTAAAAGGAGAATACTTTCCGTCTCTCTCTCTCTCGATAAGGGATGGGTTGGTGTCGTGCCAAAGAGGAGGAGGAGGAGGAGGCAAATGTCGTGATGAACCATTCTGGTCCAGGTGGGTGAAAAATTTTTTTCTCGAACCTTGGCCGGAGAATCAGAATCGTGGGCAGACCAAAAGTTCCGCCTGGTGGAGATGTTGTTCGTTTCTATCGTGATGCGCTCGCCGTGTCACCTGCGCATTAGGACAAGACGGTGGAGATGTTGCCGTTGGTCCCTTCCTCTTTTGCCCCTCGCTACCCAAAAGACGTTGGCCGGCGGCCGAGAATCTACTTGAGGGTCGGGTGTCAGCCGCTTTGTCATGCTCAAAGGGGCGGTGCCAACTCCCGTCTTTCTTTTCTTAGGAACCCCATTCAACAAGATCACCAAACATCACTCGCCTCGGCGTTCGTGGTCCAAGGCCACCCACCCACCTTGGTAGGTATTCATTCCCAATGCCAAAGGGATGGCCGGGTCATCCAGCCACGGCTTTTACGTAGTTCCAAAACGAAAACACGTGGTTTATGCACGGGCCTCGGCGGGTTCTTGGTTGGTTTTCTGTCACTGTGCTGGGCGTGGGTGAATTTTATTTAGGAAGGTAGAGGCAGGGTAAGCCCATCAATTACAGTCACCGTAATAGGGTCCCCCTCGGGGCTTACTGGTAACTCATGATAGCTTCTCGAATCGCAGGGCCTCGCGCCGGCGATGGTTCATTGCCCTGTCAACTTTCGACGGCCGCTGGGTCTTGGCCAGCCGTGGTGACAACGGGTAGGGGAGGGGGTCAGGGCTCGACGGCAGTGGCATCTCCGCCAAGCTGGGTGATCCACCAGTCGCGCAGGGTGCCCTCGACCCACTTGCAGGACCGACAATGTCGATTTTATGACCGCGGTCGCACGCGAAATACAAACTCCAACCGTGGCCGCGGCAAAGAACAAGCGGCAGGTTAATAAGCCGATCCGTGTACCCCAAGTCCCTCATGCGGCGGTGCCAAACGGCCGTCCAAATATCCAGTTGAAGGGTGCCCTCCGTTTGGGCGGCCGTGATTTTGGTCTCGATGCTCACCCCGATGGGATTCAGTTGCAGCGGTTCGTAAAGGGGTATGGCTTATGAACAGCGACTCCTCGGTCTGGTGTTTTAAAACCTCTAATACGACGTCGGCGAGCTCCTGGTCGCGTGGGCGCGGATTGTTAAGGTCGAGCGCCAAGACGAAATCGACCATTTTGCCACCTGCCACCGCGCCCTTGTTGGCGGCGGCCATGGGCTTGCCGGCCATCTCCGGGAGCCACTGGCTGGCGATGCCTGCACTCATAACCGGCTCGCAGATGACGCCGCCACGAAAAAAGAAGCGCGCCGCAAGCTGGAGCAAAGGGCAATGCACCAGGGAGTTCCAGGCCGGCTCGCCCCGCTTCTGCTTCATGGACCTCTGGGCCATGTCCGAGATGTCTTGCAAAGCCTTGAACTGCACACCGCACTTGTCTGTGTTTGCGGCTGGAGGGCCTTGCAGATACTAAACGGCTGGGAGCCCTGTGGCTCCGCGACGCCTGGTGCGCCTGCAATACCGCGGATACGCCACGCACTGCAAGTCAGCCCTGGACCCTCTTTTGGGGGCCTCCGGTCACCTCCGTGTGACACACACTGCAGGAACCAATTGGGTGTTTACGAGTCTGATTAAGAAAGGCTCTAGTTACACACCTCCTCCATCGCAAAGGTAGGCCTTATAGTGCGAAACACGGTGATTGGGATGTGGGGGCTGTGTGTCCAGGGTTGTTTTATCGAAGCCCCCAAGTAGTCTCTGTAATATAACCGGATTGAATGCTTCGTCCTCGATCCCACCGTCCAAAATCCTCGCCCATTCGCATACCAGCGGAAGGCAAAAAAGAAACTACCGGCTATGGGGTCCCTCACGATCCTCCCAATCCTGCGAGCTCTGGGCGTGGATCCGAAGGCCATCATTGCTTTTGGAGGCGAAGTTCCGGCCCTAACCCCCGCCGAGCAAGGAGAATGGGTTAAGGACCCAGCACGCAAATTCTTCGAGGAGCTGCTGCGCGGAGTGGACGTGAAGCAATGCTCCCAGCACCTGGACATTGACTGCTTCGACGAGCGTAACGGTGTCGTTCTGGAGTACTTCAAGAAAAAGGATGGACAGAAAATCCTGCTCATCCGCTGCGAGAAAGACGTCTACCCCGTGATGAAGGAGGTGGTAGCCAGCCAGTCGATCCCGCGCAGAGCTCGGCAGGGGGGCTTCAGCAAATGTCAAGTCATCCAAGGCCTCCGGAAAACGGCATTGGGGGCTCTTCCTTCGGACTGGGCGGTGGTCGATGTGCTGATAGCCAGGTCTGCACTCTCATCTTTGGGCTGCCGGCTCACCGTCACCGGTTATTCCAAAGAGATTGGGGTTCGATCAACACATATGACCGTCGGGGGCATGATCCTGGTCGACGGGAAGTTTTACGGGCTGGCGACCGGGCATGGACTGGCACGGCTACGTCCCACGTCTGCGAGAAAGCAGAGAGGAGAACTCAAGGATGGGGCGGGCATCATGCGGTTGGTGCTGAAGGAACGGCTGAGGGTCTTCGACTCCGGGCCGTGCCTTCCCCAGGGAGTGCTCAGAAGTCCTGCCTATAAGGTCAAAGAGCCCGAGCGAGGTCCTCACCACAAGGGAAAGGAGTCCGAGGGTGGTCCCGTCGGCAAGGGCAAAGAGCCCGAACGCGCGCAAGGCCCGGCTCAGGATGGTGACGATGCCCTTGGACAGCCCATGCCAGTTAGTGGGCGGATTATCGCAACAAAATATCCCATTCAGCAGAGATCCGAGCACGGTCGATACGAGCGCTCTGTGGACTGGGCTTTGCTGGAATACCGCGAAGACGACAACGGTGTGCCTCCACCAAATAGCCTGTTCCACATGGAGCCGATAGACGACGTCCTCTGGCCCGAGCCGGTAAATGGGGAGGAGACCGCGAGCCCAGACCAAGGTTGCCACCGATCGACAAGCTTCGAAGGCCAAGTCTCGACGAACTTCATACACCAAGTCATGTCCCGGGCAGACATGGACAAACTCCTCTTGGGCCAAAGCGGGCTGTGCGCAGTTGTCACGCCGCGCGTGATTGTTCCCGGCTTTATTACGGCAGGTACAGCCTCGGTCATCCTCGACGGTGCCATGTTTGACGCCCTCAGGGTCTACACCAAAGACCCCATAGGTACGTGAAGAAGATGTCATTCCAGGTTCACACACAGATACACTAGCACGGAGATTAGCGCTGACATGTTCGAGTAGAGGATGGCGACTCGGGGTCATGGGTCTTGGTGAACGGCCGCTGCTGCGGCGTCGTCTTCGCGGCGTTCGACGCCCAGACGTCCGCCGCCAGCCTGGACCCTGAGGCCTCCCACAAACCGGACTCCGAACTTGGCTTCCCGGGAGCCTACGTAATTCGCATCCAAGACGTTCTCGACAGCATAAAGGAGGCACTCTCTGCCACGACCGTCCGGCTGCCAAATAAACTCGACTGGCAAATCTCCACCCTCCGTTCACGTCGTCGGGGGCCGGAATGGATAGACAAGGAGATTTTCAGGGACAGGTACTTTGAGATGGAGCTGTTGCTCGCTCGGCAAAAGTCGGAAGCACTCGGCGACAAGGCTGAAGAAGTCCGGCTAGAACCCACGACAGCCGGCGCGTCCTTGACGGCCCTTTCGGCCCCATGGCACAGGAGTGACGGCTTTTCCGGCAAAAGGCTGGAGCTTCTGACAGGCGTCCGGCTCGAAACCCTGGGCCGGCTGCTCTTGCTCGGCGAGGTCTGCCCCCTCGCTCCGGTGCTGCGGGTCGGGCTTAAGCGGTGGATTCAGGGCTACCGCAAATACCGTCTCGAGAACACACGCAGCTTCGCCTGCTCACTCATCCTTGAACGGTGCATCCACACGCAGGCGGGCGAGAACCTCCTTGGGCTCTTGATTGTTCTCTGGAAGTTCCAGCGTCCAGAGACGGGACGCCAGGACAGCGGTGAGCGAGAGCGACGGATAGTTTGGCTGGCGCAACTCCTTTCCACGCTGTGCGAAGGGATGAGAGGAATCATCCCCACCACCGCCGTGCCCAGCCTCGACCAGCTGCAGTCGTTTGTGCATACCATCGTCGCGGCGTTTCGAGACAAAGACCTCAAGCATCTATACCTGGTCCAAGGAACGAACCAGCGCACAAGC
This sequence comes from Magnaporthiopsis poae ATCC 64411, assembly GCA_000193285.1. Taxonomy (NCBI): domain Eukaryota; kingdom Fungi; phylum Ascomycota; class Sordariomycetes; order Magnaporthales; family Magnaporthaceae; genus Magnaporthiopsis; species Magnaporthiopsis poae. Next base: position 823,530 of record GL876975.1, on the reverse strand, counting down.
CGAGAGCCCGCCAACGCCGCGTCCTGGGCTCTTGACGGAGAGCTGCACCTCAGCGTTTGGCGGAGGGCGCTGAGATTCCGAGTCCCTGAGGTCCTTTCAACCGCCAACGGAGCTCTCCAGCGCGGGCGGCGGCGCGCTACGGGCGGTGCCACGAGTGGTTTCGGAGTCACTGGGGCCGGTGGCAACGACGACACGTCGCGGTGGGAGATACGGAGCGTGGCTGAGGTGCTGGGAGAGACCGTTATGGCCAGTGAGGTGTGGAACCACACTGTGGCCTCGACAGCGCGCCTGCTCATTCTGTTGCACCGCCTTGCGAGCACCTCGGACAGAGCCACCAAGGCGATTGTATGCGGTGGCTCCTTCTCTTCACTAGGTGGCTTCTACGCCGCCGTCGTTCTTGACCTTGAGGTTGAGGTCAGGAGGCGCCGCTACGGTCCGTCGACGCAGCCAGCGTATTTTCCATATCGAGAGGCACTGGAAAACCTCGCCAGCGGCCAGCGGCCACCATCCGATGTCTTTGTCTTCCCGGACGGCCCAGATGTGTGCGAAATCATTGACCGCAGCGACTGGGTGACACTACCTCACGCTAACGGGCACGAGGCCGTCGCGAAACCGGTCGCCGCGGAGCCGGGCGCCGACAAGGAGGCAAAAGATGGCGACGGGCGGACGCCGTTACATTTGGCCGCGGATGTCGGGAACGAGGCTGCCGTCAAACTGCTGCTCGCTACAGGCAGCGTCGACATCGACTCGAAGGATAGCCACGGGCGGACGCCGCTATTATATGCCGCTGGAAACGGGCACGAGGCCGTCGTAAAACTGCTTATCGAAGTGGGCGCCGAGAAAGAGGCTAAAGATAACTACGGATGGACGCCGCTGCACCGGGCCGCGCTTGACGGGCACGAGGCCGTCGCGAAGCTG
>GL876975.1:768970-810858 GCA_000193285.1 Magnaporthiopsis poae ATCC 64411 | reverse complement strand
CTCTGCGCCGACAGGTCGGTGCTTCCTGTTGTTCCGCCGTCGACAAAGGGGTATCGTTTAATATTGTCTCCCTGGTGCGGTACCAGCTCGGGCGCCCGACAGGCAGACGGTGGTGACCTGGCCCTTGATGTTCTTGGGAGTGGTCGACGGCTTCAGCGCTGGCCCAGCAACTCATGGGGTGAACTTTTGACAAGTTTCGGCAATCCACTCGAGCCAGCAAGGCAATGCTTCCGGAGCTGTCGGCGAACGACACAAAGGCTGTCCCGTGTCATCTCTCTCGTCGACCGCCACTCCCGCCGACGGATGGGGGCGCCCGAGTGGCTTGAAGATGACGGGCCGGCATTTTCTTTTTTCGCGGGATATATCCCGTGCTGGAACCAGGCACCCATATTCTGGAACCAGGTTAGCACGCCACGTGCTGGCTGGGGGTGGCACCAGACGAGACCAGCACACCCAAGGGTTCCCCTTGCAAAGCCTGGCCTAGCTCCAGCACCTGAGACTTGGCCTCACCGGAGCCAACCCGCCGGGCATCTCCAAGGTATCGACCCCATTATAAAAATGAGGTTGGTGTTTATAAGGGGCCCAAAGGTCCGCATAGACCCTATTAATAACCCATGGCCCGACCGATGATGACCGCAGACGTCGAAAGATAACTGGCGAGTGAAGAGCAGCCGGGCAACATCTCGCCCAATACTAATATCTTTTACGCCGATGCATTTACGAATATGCCGGCGGCCCAGCAATGCCGATGCCTTTGCGGATATTAGTTGACCAGCGGGCTGCTTTTTATTGGTCGGGCCGCTTTTCAGGAGGGTCTGGAGCGTTGTGCGACGTTAGCTACCTCGGAACCTCGCTTCCTCGTCTGTCTTGGGACGGCACGACGGAAGTCGGAATCGGAACCTCGTACCATTGTTGCCTCCTTTACACTGGTATCCAGATCGACCCATTTAATGTCGTTCTGTGAGACGAGCTCTCCGACTGCGACATCTCGCCAATCTCTGCCTGCAAACTGGGGGTTCGGAACTCGTGATGACGGCGGGTGGCTTAGCAGTTTCTGCAGGGCGAACTGGGTAAACGAAAAGTGGCGGTGGGAGCGCGGCGACGATGGGGGATTCCGAAGGTTTTCGGCGAAGCTTTGGCGATGGGCGGCGACGTGCGGGCCCTGGATTTGCGACGGCTTTTGGGCGCTGCCGCCGATACTCTGCCGCGAGCTGGGGCGCTGCAGGACGGAAGCACCGGGGCCGGAGGAGGAAGGGGTTGGCGCGAACGGGGAGGGCGAACGGTGCCTGTCTGACGAGGTGGCCACCGAACGGCGTCTGGCGTAAAGCATCTGTCTGGCGTCTGGCGAGGGTGGCTGGCGGACGCCGTCCGCCGGCCAAGGGCGCCCTCCTAATGGGCTCGTTAATCTTTTAAAACCAGAAGAGGCGGGGTGTACCAATGGAGATCCACGCCCAACCCAACCGATAGTCCCTTCCTTTTTTTTTTGATTCTAGGACGGCCTAGAGACACAAGGCTCCACCAGAGTGAGTGTTTTTTTTTTTTTTTACGGGGCGTGAGGCTTGAAGAATAAAGGAAATCCTGGAGCAGATGACCTAGACGGGTACCTGAAAAATCAGTCCCTAGACGGAGGTTATACCGGCTGAATTGGGTGTGCGGCGTCTGGTTTTGCTGATTCGATATGCGGATAATTTTTAAGTGATCGTGGTCTCCATTCTAGCTGTGGCTTACCTTGCCTGCTTCCCAGGCCCTGCCCGACGCTCAAGGGAACCTACACAAACCAAAAAAAAGAAAGAAAAAAAAAAAGGGACAACCTCTAAGCCATGCTCTCTACCAGGTATCGAACTGCTCCGAGCGCTGGGGTTGCCCCTATACTCGCACGATGAACCTCACAGCAGCAAAATAAAAATGGAAGGACCATTTCCCACCAGCCATGCCGCTCCCAGGTGATTTGATTTTGCCCCAGCGCTTAGGTGACCAAGCGGAGCCTCACAGCGGCGAATCTGACGGTCGGTGGACCGACGGCTGGGCGGCACACCCGACTCCCGTTACAGCAAATTCAAAGTAGGTAGCCAGCCACGGCTCCAGCGCGAACTCGACAGACAAGCCACTCTTGGCGGCCGCCAATCCTGGAGAAGTGGTTTGGTGCCGAGTTCGTCTTTATCCGTCGGCTGTACCGCTGATGGTTCTGGATCTGGCTTTGATTCCGATTTGCATGGTGAGGGTGGCAGACCAGGCTCGACTCGCGCGACGCCGACAATGACGAAAATCAAGGGCCCAGTGTAACTATTTTGGCATATCCCGCCGGACAGGTTCAGTAAGGACGTACGAAGGACCAAATGGTCAAACCAGAGCCAAATTTCACCCTGTGCCACTTGAACTCAGCCTCAGACGGGGCCCACTTAGGTACCTTAGTTCCTTATCACTCGGGCGTAACACAGCCCCGCAGAGCTCAACCTCGAGCCTTGGGCGCGCTACATGCTCGTTTGCCTTCTGACACTCGAGATCTCTCAAATACCACCAAGAACTTGCGGCATCTCTTTTCACTGCCATTGTGCTGCTGATTTCGTGTTGCCGGCCTGCTGAAGTTGTTCGAAGAAGCACTCTTGACGATTGGTTTTTGGCGGGTCGAGACGCGCTGGTAGGGCGGGTCAAGACGCTCCAGGGGCGTCCGATCCCCGCTCCCACGAGCAGTTATGGCACCTCAAGTTACGGTCCACGAGAAGGGCCTCACGGTGTTGTACGAAGCCCCGCATCCGAAGATTGAGTATGTAGCTCTCTGGTTGTTTTCTGGAGCGCTCGGTACCGCCCTGCGCCAAATTGTGTCTCGCGTCTCGGAGGGAAACGACTGACGTCTCGAAAGCATAGTATTTGTCCACGGGTTCACTGGCCACCCCAAAAACACCTGGACGTGGCAAAGGACCAAACACCAGTCAACCGAGCAAAAAAGGAAGCACGGCCGAACCGAAGAGCCGCCGACGACCCGACGCCTCAAAGTCCCGAAATGGTCCTTTGGCCAAAGCCCGCGAAACCTATCGACTGCTACTTCCTCGACCCCACAGGGCGACGGAACAGAGACGGCGGATGATGCAAACGGCCGACACGTCGCGGATCCTAAAGGGCGACACGAGGAAGTCTACTGGCCGGCAGACCTTGCTTGCCAGACGATCCCCGACTCCCGGATCCTCACCTACGGCTACGACACCAACATCCGGCATTGGTTGAAGGGACCGGTGAGCAAGAAGACGGTCCACGACCACGCCTGGGACCTTTTGTGCTCCCTCGAAGACCTGCGGCGCGGCCCAGACGAAGTATGCCGGCCGATTCTATTCGTCGCCCACAGCCTCGGCGGCATCGTTGTCAAAGAGGCCCTGCGAAAATCCCGGGGGTGTGCATTGACGCAGCCTCATCTTCATGGCATCTTCGAAGCGGTATCGGGCTTCATGTTCTTCGGGACCCCCCATGGAGGCGCAGATCCACGGAATTTCCTCCATCATGTTTTAACAGCTTCGGTCCAACTTCTTGGCTTCCAGGTTAATCGCCAGATCGTGGACGCGCTCATGCCAGATGCCGAACAGCTACTGGAGCTGAGAGACGAGTTTTCCGTCCTGTGCCATGAGAGGAAATGGCCGGTATACTCGTTCCAGGAAGAATACGGCGTTACGGAGCTTTTCGGAACCAAGGTTGTGAACAACCAGTCGTCTTGTCTCGGCGATCCCGCAATCGAAACGAAACGGCACATTTCACAAAACCACATGGATATGTGTCGCTTTTATGGGATCGAGGACCCGGAGTACTCAAAGGTGGCTGCTGCGATGACGTTCATCCTCGGAAGCATTGCGGGTCGCACGCACATATCCCTCGCACGCATGGAACCCCGAGACGCATCTCCCAGCGAGGGGTCTGGTCCAGAGCTGTCTATCGGCAACCAAGTTCAGGGCAGCTCTTCGCCCCCGGAGGCTCAAACCCTTGGAGGGAAGCGCCCAGTCAGCGACAGCATCGATGCCTCCACCAAACAAACGCTGTTGGAGCAGCTATATTTCACCAAAATCGATGATCGCCTGACAAATCTAGGACCAGCCCAAAAAGGGACGTGCAGCTGGTTCCTTTCCAAGCCGGAGTACACAGCCTGGCGCGACATGGCACAGCAGTCTGGCGACGGCAGTTTCCTCTGGATCAAAGGCAACCCTGGCACCGGGAAATCTACTCTGATGAAGCTCCTCTTTGAGAAGGCTAGGGCGAGCGCAAAAGGCGACTCATCACAAATCGTACTGTCCTTCTTCTTCCTCGCGCGGGGCACCATCGAGGAAAAGTCAACAACAGGTCTTTACCGCTCTCTTCTCCATCAGCTCTTCGAGAACGCGGTGGACCTGAGGGACGGTCTGGAGTGGATGACGGCTTCTGGCGCAAGAGGCGTCCTGCAGAACGGCTGGCAGGCAGAGACGTTGAAGCAAACGTTGATGCACGTCATTTCAAGGCTCGGGAGTCGGTCTTTGATGATATTTGTTGACGCGCTGGACGAGTGCGACCAGAGCCAGGCTGCCGGCATGGTTTGCTTCTTCGAAGAGCTGTGCGACGACGCCAGAGACGCAAACGTGAAGCTGCGGATCTGCTTCTCGAGCCGGCACTATCCGACCGTCGTCATCCAGCAGGGCGTCGAGGTCACCTTGGAGGCCGAGGACGGGCATACCGACGACATCGAGCGCTACATTAAGGCGAAACTTCGGCTGGGCAAGAACAAGCATGCCGAGACGCTCCGGGCCGAAATTCTTAAAAAGTCTTCGGGCATCTTCCTCTGGGTCGCCTTGGTGATCGGCATCCTCGGACAGGAGTTTCCTGTCAACGCCGCCCCGGTCAGCCAGATTCGCAAACGTCTCGAGCAAATCCCGCCTGGACTGAACGATTTGTTCGAGATGATCCTTGCACGGGATGGGAAGAATCTGGTCCAGCTGCATCTTTGTCTCAAATGGGTTCTTTTCGCCGCTCGTCCCCTCAAACCACCAGAGCTCTATTTTGCCGTCCAGCTGTGCCTCGACAAAAAGAGCTCGGGCTATTGGAACCATGAAGACGTCGACTTGGACCAGATGAAGGAGTTCGTCAGAGCCTCCTCCAAAGGCTTGGCCGAAGTCACGCGAAACAAGGCTTCCGAAGTCCAGTTCATCCACGAGTCTGTCCGGGACTTCTTGCTAGGTCGATACGGGGGCCAATGGTCTGGGGCTTCTGGGAGCTTTGGGGGGCATTGCCACGACCTACTGAAGGATTGCTGCTCGGCTCAGTTGAACGCTCCCATCGGCGAAAGCGTCGATATACCGGACGCGCCATCGCAAGCCCAAGCAGCACAGCTGAGAGAGGAGCTTCACCAGAAGTTTCCCTTTCTCGAGTATTCGGTCCTCAACGTCCTTCATCACGCCAACGCCGCCCAACAACACGGGGTAGAGCAAGGAGACATCCTTACGGGTTTTCCTCTTCCGCAATGGGTGACCCTAAACAATGCTCTCGAAAGGCATGCCGTTAGGCGGTATGCCAAATCAGTCAACCTCTTCTACATTCTTTCCGAAAAGAATTTGGCGGGCCTCATTCGTATCCACCCTCGGCCGGCAGACTTTTTCAGTGTTGGAGAGGAACGCTATGGCCCGCCAATATTTGCTGCGCTGGCTATGGGGAGTTACGACGCAGTTCAGGCAATTTTGAAAATGCGTCCAAGGCCGAATCCAGCGCCTACATTCTCAGGTTTGCGACCTGTGGGTATGTCATCAGCAGAATAGAAACCAACAGGTTAAATTCGGGCGCGGTTTCGCCTTTTCACAACGAAAAGGCATCCTTTCGTATCTGCGAGAGCGAGGCGATGAGGCAATTCTTCTGGCCTATCTTTTTTCGGGCCAGGTCGGGGTCGACGCGAAGGATGAGTGGGGCCGGACGGTACTGTCGTGGGCTTCCGAAAACGGCCGTGAAGCCATTGTACGGCTGCTACTCGGCACGGGCAAGGTCGAGGTCGACGCGAAGGATTTGGACGGCCGGACGCCGTTGTCACGGGCTTCCGGAAACGGCCACGAAACAATTGTCCAGCTGCTGCTCAACACGCCCAAGGTCGGGGTTAACGCGAAAGATGCGTGGGGCCAGACGCCGTTATCGTGGGCTTCTATTAATGGCCACGAAACTGTTGTGCAGCTGCTGCTCAGCACGGGCAAAATTGAGGTCGACGTTAAGGATACGTGGGGCCGGACGCCGCTGTCGGGGGCTTCCAGAAACGGTCACGAAGGCGTTGTACGGCTGCTGCTCAACCTGGGCAAGGTCGAGGTCGACGCGAAGGATGAGGACGGCCGGACGCCGTTGTCGTGGGCTTCCGGAAACGGCCACGAAGGCATTGTACAGCTGCTGCTCAGCACGGGCAAAGTCGAGGTCGACTTGGAGGATAACTCTGGCCGGACGCCCTAGTCGTATGTGCCAAACGCAGTCGTCGGTGCCAATCACGCCGACGCCGGTGCCAATTACGCCGTCCAAGACGGACTCCATGCGCTATATGGGATTTGGGAGCGGCCGCAGAGGAGTGTTATGGCGCGACGTTTTGGGGCAAACGAGCGAGATGGGATGATCAAGCTACTTACTCGAGAAGGGCGCTAACAACGAAACCCCCTCCTCAACAATACGATGGGCTTGAGTATAAATGAGCTGGCGGACGTCGTGGGCTGCAGCTGGCTCTGACGAGACCTAGGGAAAAAAGGAGCGCATCTGCGGGGACAAGAAGGGGTCTGATGTCCCGAGTCGAACACAGCACCCATGACGCTCCGGCTGGTGTATCGCAGCGCAAACCCGCAAAACGGTAGCGCTCGCGCGGCCAGGAGGTATAAAATGGGACTTCCTCCATCTCGCGGTTGACTGACGCGTGCGTGAGGTCGTCGTGGGACCGCATCAGGGTGCGACCGCAGGCAACGACCGCCTCTGACACACAAAGGCGTTGACAATAATACATGCTCCTACCGTAATACCACGACACAACGACGAGTGCGAGAGGGTCAACGTCCGAAAGGCCTGCGCTACCCAAGACATCGACCTGGCAGCGGATTTAACCACGATCCCCCCCACGAAGCCGCACTACAAGACCCACTCTCTGCCTCGATAGCCGAGCTGTCGAATATGGCGCGTAGGAGACCCCGAGGAGTGGGGAGATGGTGACTGCGCCAGCGCAGGCGTCTCTTGGACTGCGGCATATTGATGGTACCAATCTGGGATACGGTATATGGCGGCAAGTACGTGGTCGCCACCCCGGTGTGCTCGACTACGCACAATCCCAGCAGCTATTTTCTCATGCGCCGCAGCTCCGATGGCTTCGTCTCGGCGACGGGAATGGTTCAAGGCCCGCATTCCCGTATGCCAGAGCCGAGGAGGAGAGGCCGAGCGCCAGTACCTGAAGTCACTCTCGACGACGAGCGCCGAAGAAACCGCTGGCAAACGTGTGGATCTCCCTGGACCAGGCAATGGTCCTTGCCAGCGAGTGCGGTGCCTGGGGCTTACCGTCGCTTCGCCCCGGGAGCGCACGGCTCGGACGGCACCTACAACGTCCAAAGCGACATTTGGAACCTGGGACTTGCCATAATCGAATGTGCCATGGGCAAATATCCGTACCCGCCCGAGGTGTCGTCAACCATCTCCAGCCAGCTTAGCGTAAGTACACCCTCGCGGCCAGGCCACAGACAAGTCGTCACTCAACTCCGATATATCCTGCACAAAACAGGCCATTGTGGAGGGCGACCCGCCCGACCTGCCCGCCGAAGGCTACTCGGCGACGGCGCGCGACTTTGTCCGCTCGTGCCTCAACAAAGAACCCCAGGAAACGGCACACGTATCCCCGCCGCCGACAGGTGCCTGGAGCCCTGACACCCCGAACCAAGACTACAGTGATGGCCGCAGACCATCAGGGCCTCGTTGCTGCGCCCCGACACGAGGTTAAGCTCGAGCGCCGGGCGCTGAACGCATTCCCCTTCTACCGCCTTGCTGCGCCATCTGCTTGGTCGGACGGCGTGCGGGGGACATGCACGGGGATGAACGCATTTCCCTTCGGATGGCTGGGCTGGCCAGCGGTGTGGAGCCGCCGGCTCAGCTGGCCAGGCGACCTGTCAACGGGCGAGCTTTCGGCAGAAAGAATCAAGTTGCCATCAACGAAGCTATCATGACGAAGCTGCCATCAGTGACGCCGTCACCGAGCGAGCTGCCGTCGTCAAGACGCAAGAGACTCTTCCGGGGGTGTTGGTGGTGGTGGTGGTGTTTTGGTGTTGAGGCAAGTTGGAGTGAGAAGTCGCGGAAGCGGAGGGTTGCGGCTGGCGCGAAGGGGCGCAACTTGGAGTTTGGGCGAAGGAGGGCGCCCACCACTACCCTGAACACCACCGGTCAGACCAAACCTCGGCTTCTCCCACCTGTACTTACAACAGGGCCCACCATGGTCTTCTCATTCTTGGACGAACCCAGTCTGACGAAGGGGGACGGAGGGACCCATCAACAGGGCCCCGGTGCGCCAGGCTAACACCATCTTCAAGGCGAAAAGATGGGCAAACTGGCACCAGATGACTCGCGCCCCAGGTTGCTCCCGAGCGCCCTAATTTTGAAAGGTAGCAAAGGGGAATAAAGTCGAAGGCATCGTGGGTATGGAGTTGGGTGTCGACGGCCAGGAATCGTTTCTTGTTCGAGTGGAAGCACCAGCGGAGCACAATAGTATCTTACCTGGATAGACTTTTTCCTCGGGAGGCTTGGAAGCCAGTGGCGTCGATTTGGAAGGGTTAAATTTTCAACTGTTTTCACCAAACGCGGAGCAGCAATCGAAGTGCCTTCAGTTTCGCGCACGCGCACGAGTTCGGCGAGGAGGACCTGCTGTCCTTCAACCAATTCTGGGCCCAGTAAGACCCTTCAACTCGCCCGCCGCCGCCCTGCACTGGTTCGTAACCATTATTGGCCGTGGCCCCGGATTCCCGCACGGAGCACGGAAATGGGGATTACTAAGTGACCCAACGTCCAGGACACGACCCGGAAGCGCCGTGCCGGGTTCCGCGCAGGCGCCTTGATAGTGCCGTAAGCAGCCTCGCAGTAAGCCCCGAAGGAGATCAAGACATAGCGCTCGGCCGCCGTGATAAATACGAGGCAGGGCGTACACCCGGCCGTATCCGCCGTCACGCTACTATCGCCGGTGTTGCAAGAGAGCAGGTTCAGGGGTACAGCACGTGCCAGGCATGTATGCCCAGCGCACCCTTGTCTAGGGAGCACTGGAAATACGCCTCCAGAGTGCACTCTGGGAGGGATTCTTTTCCTTGCCACTGGAGAACACAATACAGCGCATTCTGTCCTACGTCATAATGCCCCTTTTGACCTAATGACTCCCAGCTGTTCAACATTCTTCGTTCCAACCCCTGGCGTTCACCGAAAGCCATCACACCCTTATTGTTCACCAGCTTCGGGAGCCCCTATCCCAAGCCTTGACTACGGCATAACCACTCCTCATCCTTGACTGCCTTGAACTCTGGCACCGTGTCGTCCACGGCTAGCAGCTCAATCTTGAACCCAATATCTCTCTCCACCGCCTGGCTGCTGCTTGCGACGCTTCTGCTCTCCTCCCAGTTTCCTTTCGCGTGGTACTCTTGCGCACCCCCTCTGTCGAGAACTTTTTTTCCCCAGGCGCCAGTCTTCAGTAGCCCCCACTCCTCGCCGGGCGACGGCTCCAACACCGAAGAATCAGGCGAGCACCGCCCAGGCATATGCTTACGCCCACCGTAAGCTTTCTGCCGCTGCGCGGCAACGGCACCGACGATGCTGCTAGAGCTTGCGTCGGCCCAGCCGCCCGCGCCTTGGCGGCCGCGGCCCGCATTCATCTCGTCCATCTCAGCGCCCCAGAGCCGGTAGAAAGGCAGACCCATCGAGCTGTACGTCGCGGCCGAGATTGGAGTGTCTGGCGGAGGGAGACCTGTCACGGCGCGGAAGGAGCGCGAGTCGAGCAGCTGCACGTTCAGGATGCGTGAGTTGGCTACGTCCCAAATCCGCGGGTCGTTGGTGTCCGGCTCGATTTTCTGTCTGATGAAGCCCCCGGCCCCCAAGCCAAGCATCCGGGCGCTGACCAATGTCGAAGCGGTCACGATGAGAGTTTTGGACATGAACCTGCTAGCCAGCTCGTCTGTTAGGCCGGCGGAGCGATCATCCAAGTTAGATACAGCCGTGGGGAAAGAAAGTCGATATGGTGCATAACGGTAGTCAGGCCGGCCGGGTGGCTGAGATGCTTGGGAGTCCTATCTGACCCTGTGGGGAAGATGGGGCGGGGAAGGAAAAGCGCCGAAGTAACGAGGTTTGGAACTTACCATCACCAACAGGTGCTCTGCACCCCTCTAGCCTCCAGGTCTGCTCACAGGCGGGGACGCCGAATAAGAGATAAGCCTTAATCTTGGCCTCGAAGATTCTGTCTTTTCCATCTATCTTGATGGTGTGTCGTGTGCCCTCGAATTCGATCACGATTTGGGCTGGGGTGCCCCCACATGTTCTGGGGCTTTGACAATGAACGGTGCTTTCCTATACACACAAAACGTCACCTACTCGCACGTTCCGAAAAGCACCAGATGCGGCGAACAGCAGATAAAGTGTGGTTGAAGTCTTACCTCTTTGATACCGCATTCCTCGAGCGAGCGAGCTGTGTATCGCAATATAGGAGGCGTGAGTTGCGATTATTAGGTCTCTCAAGCTGAATTCTGGTGGGAATGAACATTTAGGGAACAGGGTCCTACCATCATTCAGAGACCTCCCGGCGAATATGAGCTGTTTGCCCACCAACTTGTAGCCAAACTTGGCCCGTATTAGGAAGCACAAGTCATTGACGGTGGCCGATAGAGGAATATACACGATCAATGTCCGTCCCGTCAAGGTCGTAACGAAGATGCAGCGTGGCGGCCCCGCACTCCTCAATGTAATGACGACGCCCTAAAGATGATGAGAAATTTCAACATTAGTGATGAGTGATGTAAACAAACAAGAAGGCCATCGACGCAGACGGATGCAGAATAAGACGGGAGAGGGCGGGTAAAAGGCGATATTATTAAAACAAAACAAAAAAAAGAAAGACTGGGAAAGTGAAAACGCCGGAAGCAAACCTCATGAACACCAATAGCCTCTAGCTTCGACCTTGACAGTATCTCCGTCTCCTTCGGGCCGATGACGTATGGCCACTGCCTGTCCACCGGGATGGACAATCGCTGCCTGTCCACCGGGATGGAAGTCAAGTCGTAGATGAGCCACTTAAGGTCTGCCCCGTCGGCAGAGCAAGGGCATTGGACGGCGAATGTCCGATCCTGGCACTCTCTCCTGTCTACCACCCTCAGCTGCATTTTGGGACCTCCCTTGTGGACGGGTCGCCGCGGGAGGGGACTAAGCTTGAATGTTGGATTCTCCGAAACGTGCCCGCCATCTGCCAGCTCGCCAAATATCTTGACAGAATCCGGAATATCCCAGGACTTGTCGTGGCGAATGGAGAAGGCGCCAATAGGGCTTCCCGTGGTCCGTTCAACCGTGGAGCATAGCTCCTTGATGCGGCGGAGGTCACCAACTGTGGCGTGGCGGTCGATTGCAAATGTCAGAGGTGCGAAGCTGTCCTCCCACTCACCAACTTGGACCAAATAGCGATGGTGGTTCGATGCGTGCGTCACCTGTATATTGACCTCCCGTAAATCGTCAGCCTAGCCCCCATCCGTGATTGGTAGGCCGGATAGGAAACCCTGTCGTCTATGCATACGTAAAAAACGTCTTTCTCGATGGGTTTACTTGTGTCTGTTACAATGCGGCCATGGCTGTCGCTGAGATCCTTCCATGAATTGACCACCTCCCAGCCATTTAAGCCGTTGCTGCCAAGGACTTCTGCCGCAAGAAAGCCGTCACCTACTTCAACACTGTTGCGGATAATGGCAAGGGCAACCTGGAAGGCATCGTCCCCCTCAAACTGTTTGAAAGATGAGTCAAGGTCAGTTTGACAGCACCGACCGTAGTTGCATGCGCTAGGGAAAGGGTTTCGCACCTCAAACTTCTGGCGGCGCTTCAGACTGTCCTTGTAAACACTGACATGAAGCGTGTACTTTTGCGAAACCCAGTATTTCGCACAGAGAGAGACCGTATCAGTAGATGTTAGTTTCTTCGACGCCTCGTGTAGTAGGTCGCTCAAGACTTTGTCTCTGGGCTTTTTCGCCTCCTTTAGGTTCTTGAAGTGGAGAACATCGCCCGCCTTGAGCCCTAGTTCGGACGGTGAGCGCAGGATGTCATAGTGGACAACGCCCTTCGGAATCGGTGCGACTGCGGCATTGGTGGTGATGTCGGTAAAGTGGGAGATGATAGGTCTCTTAACCCCCGTAGTGTTTCGGTGGGAGCTGACTGACAGGTTCCAGACGTCGTAGGTAGGAATTATTTGAAGCTGGAGTCCGCCAGTCTCGTCCCGGCCGGTGAACTGCCACTCGATGGTGCCCTCAATGGCAGCATCGGGCTCCTCCCCTTCCCTGGACTGCTCCGCCCACGAGTCATCACCAGGCATTGAGGCCTGCTTCCCCCGAGCGTCAAGTCGGGAAGAATCCTGCTTCGGCGGCGCCATCTCCGTGGCCACAAACTGCCTTACCACCCCGGGCTTGGTCGCGATCCCGTCGAGCCATCGCTGAGGAGGGACAACAACATAGTCTTGCTTCTGCTTGGAAACATTCTGTTGTCTGAGGAAGGACGCCATCCCCCCCAGCGATGGCTCACCGGAAATTCCATTGATACCGCCGACAAAGGGCCTGACAGCGAACCTCTCCTTTCCCGTTACAGTGAATTGAATCTACATCGCCTCTAGCTCTGCCCGGGAAAACTCAATCCATTAGCGGAATAGCACGCGCGGTCCGGGTGGGACTGCTGATAATGATTGAGCCCCATCCCGGGGCCGCAGCGGCGGGGTGAGGCGGGTGATCAGGTAGAAAGACGTACGATACATCGGGAAGAAAAGACCGCCCTTGTCGACGACAGAAGCTGGGAGCGAGGCGCTGAAGGGCCGGATGTCGAAGATGGGGAACCCTCCTAGACCTGGGGGCAGATCGTACCGCCTCTGGGTCTCGGGGACACGAATTGTCCTTTGGAAAGTTATCTTGAGATCTGTGGACCTGTTCTTCCTCCCAGGCCTACCGACCGCGATACGGGAAGATGACACTTGGGCAAAGGGCGAATCGTCAGCGACAGTAGCGGCCGATGGTGTTGAGTCACGGTAAAGCGCCGCCTCGATCGGTGTAGGGAAGGCCTTGCTGAGAAACGCTGCGACAGGCTGCGACAGGTTGATCATGAGTCCCCTTGACGCGTCGTAGCAGGGCCGTCCCGAGGTGACCTCGATAGGAGTTGTGAACACGTCTTTCCAGATGTGGTCGATGATTCCCTCATGCCCCGGGAAGTTGAAGCCCACCATCTCTCTCAAACCTATAGAAGAGCATTTATCAGCAGGTGCGCTCCCTCAGGTCCTGGAGGGGCTCCATTAACCACTTGGCAAAAAGCAGCGTACCTGGAACAGCCTCCTCCAATTTACTCTGTAGCTCGCGGAAGCGCGTGTCCCCAGGCAGCTGAAGGGTACAGGACTGTGGCTCACTGCCGTAGTTCTCCAGTGTCAATGTGGTGAGGAGGCCATCGATACGAATGTTGAGCATCTCTGCTGGCTCTTGTACAGATGCCTCGCTAGGCACCTGTCGGATCACGGGGCCATCTAGCTTGCGTGACAAGCTGTTGAGAGAGGTATACGGCGTCTGGATAGCTGATGCGGAGCTGGAAGTGGAAGGCGTACCCGCCACCGGAATGGTGGCAGGGGCAGGGTTTGAGTACATGCTGTTGGATGTTGCCAACGCACACGTGGCGGCGGGATGATCCACAGCACAGATCTTGGCAAAATAGAAGGGTTAGCTCTGGGCTCTTGCTGCCAACTTGGAAAGTGTTACAATTATTTATTTTCGGAGAAAAAGGAGGGGGGTGGGCTAGAAATAGACTTACGAACTCCGCGTTGCGATGAATGATGTTACTGTCCCCAACCGCGGCCGGCGCGTTCAGCACACCTGGCAGGATCTCGTCTGGATCCCTCCCGGCCCTCTTCAAGAGCCCAGGTGTGTCCTTCATGAATCCATCTGTGCTTCGGGAGTCAGTATGCCTCAGCTCGTGGTTCAGTTCCTGCACGCCTTGCCCACCTCCAAATGCCAGCTCTTTAATAGCTGCCTCGACCAGGATGTAATTTTGGTCCCGAGCGCCACGGAACCTGCAGATGTTTCGATGATGCGCGTTCAGCGGAATGACCCTCTCGTTGTGCAACCCGAGGATGGCTGAGCGTTCGGGAACAACCTTGACGATGACCAGATTTGGTTAGCATGTTATTGCCGGTATGGTAGGAGGCTAGGAGACGAGCCTCAGGGCAGCAATACCAGTGTGGTCAGCGGCCGCTCAATCTGCTGCTCAATGAAACTCATGATCATCATTGGTGGCTTTGCCCGAGGCACAAACTGCCTGGATATCTCGGTAAGCACGGCGGAATCGACGTCGAGGTTCTCCAGCAGCGTCTTCCGGATACCCTGGCCGAAACTGGCGACGTTTATCACGTTGGTCAGGAGAGCTGTCCACTTCACCATCTCCGATCCGCGATGCGGCGTTCCCAAGAAGACGATGCCGACAGTGGATCTGAGAATTGCCCCGAACCGATCTGCGTCCTCGTGTGCCATGACAAGGGCCTGTGCCACAAACGGCCGTTGGTCAGCGGGAAGGCTCTCAGGAGTCGGGTGCTGCGCTGACGGTTTTGCCGTGTTCCTCACCTTCTTGACGACGATTCCGCCGAGGCTATGGGCGACGAAGACCAGGGGGCGGTTGCTAGCCTTAAGGTAGGATGCTCTGGGTCGGCAGCTGGGACACGTAGGAAAGGCACAGGGGCTGCGAGAACTTCACCTCGTGGGTGTTCCTTGCAACCCTGAGTCTGTTCAACAGGTCGCGGGAGAAGTTGTCAATGCCCGACCTCGACCTGCTGAAAGCCAGCCCGGAGTCGTATCCGAACGTCATGATCCTCGACGCCGGGATGGCATCTGGCAGCTGGTCCTCGAGCCAGAAGTTGCCAGTCGCTGGATCGGTCCACGTATTTCTTACGCTGCCATTCAGCCCGTGGATGGCTACGATGCTGCTGCTCTGTCAGCCTCTGGGATACCAAGGGCAGCCCCCTTTAACAGAGGCTTTACACGGTATCGAACGGGCCCTAAATACGTAGGCGCACTCACTCCACTTCTATCGCCTCTGGCTCAACGTACACCTCGGCGGTGGGGTGCAGAACGAAGAGGCCATGGGACAGAGCATCGAAGTCATGGGGTACCGGGGGTTCCTCCGGGATCTCGCTGCGCCTAGAGTCCACCGGCTGCCGCTGATTGTCCTCACCGTCCTTCTTCACTTTCACCGGCACAATCTTCTTGAAGAAGCTGGCACTCATCCTGCGTCAAGACGACCTGGACCCAACGACAACCCGCATGCGTATTGTACCCAGGAGCAGCAATGGAAGCAGACTCGGGGAAGGGAGAGAGAAGCAGACTTATGGACGCCAGGGAGGCTCGGCGAGTGCGGCGTATTTAGACGCCGGGCAGCATCGTTTCGTTGTGGCTGAGCCGTCCCTGCAACGGACGCAGGCAATTTACGACTGCAGTAGCGTAAACTTTACGCCCAGCTCAGGGGTGACATTTTTCTCTCCATTTGTTCGAGCCTAAATCGCCTCTACATAGCAATACTCCCGGCGCGACCGTGCTGTTCATTGGCAAATAGGTTCTCCCATTGCATCAGACCATTTACAGGCCACGCCAAGGCATGAAGGGAGGTAACCTACCCTCCGTCATGCCAATGCAACGCTAGCACCATCGAGCCGGCTGGCAGCCTTTTTAGGAGTCCTTTCATCGATGCTTCGTTGTGGCACAGCGCGCGTTGATTGGAGCTGAATTTGCGGAACCGCCCCACTACTTAGTGACGTCACCACTGAGACTAGCTTGCATCGGAACACTCGAAAGGATGAGCGACTCCACGGCTCCACGGCTTTCTCCCGATAGTGGCGATGGTGGTAAAAACGAGGAAGTAGACCCGAAGCGACAAGCCCGCGCCCGCACATACGATCCATAGCCTGCTTCGGCGGCAGCCGTGCCGGACGAAGCATGGGCAAAATAAACGAGAAGGCGAGCCGTGAAGAGCGCCGCCGAGTTTACGTTCAATGCCGTCCTGTTTTCAGTGGTGAGAATGCGCACGAGTGCCGGGGAAAGAAGATTATCGCCTTGGTTGAAGAGAGCGATTCGCTTCATCCGTTACTGCGAGAAATCGGAAAGGACAAAGTACTCCAGACCATACAGGGTCTGCTGGATAAGGGCATTTTTGGGTCGGAGCTCCGGGCCAAGGTCGAATTCCCAGAGCTCTTTCCACCCTCGCCGCATCATGACGCCGAGCGCCATACATCTGAGCTCTCCACAGCGCGCTCCACGGCGGAAGCGCTGAGCGAAACCCCACCCCACAGTGACAAGGAGCGAGGTTCCGCTGCCGGAAGCGAGGCCGGGAACAAATCTGTGATGGACACCTCTGTCGAACCCGAGCCTCGTACCCGTCAGTCATCACCCGAATCGTATAGTAAGCATTCAAATTACTAACCGCAATTTCCGCAGGCTCAAAATCACAAGAGAAGGTGGAAGAGGATCGTCTCTCCATCAGATATCCTTCTCTTTACCCGGCCTATCTTCTTTACCAGGCTCAGCATCTTATCGTCAACAAGGCACAACAGGTCCTGGAGGAATGCTGCTTCGATTTTGCGACAGTGTCCATGCCCGGGTTGCTCCAAGAGAAGAAGTGGGAATGTGCAGCGGCAGCGGAGCTGACAGATTGGACGAGCATGTTCCTAAAGGGCAAAAGCCGTTGGCCAGGGCTGCCGAAGGAGCTGGGCGAGGAAGGGAGGGAGTTGCTTCTGGAAGTTGCAAGTATTCGGCACACGGCCGTCCACCGCCTCCCCACGACTGCAAAAGGTGTCTGTCGGCTTCTCGAAAGCGCAGTGAAGTTCGCGCAGATCCTTGGAGACGACACACGGGCCGACCAGCTAGACAAATTGCGAACGGAGCTCAGCAGCAAAATCAAGGCGATGGAGCTGAACAAGAATACGCTCGAAGACACGCTGGCCTCGGAGCTCCAGGCGATCCAAGAGCAGCGCAAAGGGTTGGACGAAAAGGAGGCAAGGCTGATCCAGGCAATGCTGCAGGATGACATGGACAACAAGGCCTTAATAGGGCAATCGTTGGAGGAATCTGTCCGCAAGACTTTCAATAAGCACGGCGGTGACGATCAGGAGGAAGGTGAGGATGATGAAAAGGAAAATGAGGATGATAAAGAGGAAAGCGACGATGATAAAAAGGAAAGTGAGGATGATAGAGAGGATAATGGGACGGAAGATGGGCGGAAAGAGGAAGGAGAGGATGGTAAAGAGGATGATGGGACGGAAGATGGGCGGAAAGAGGAAGATGGGCGGAAAGAGGAAGGAGAGGAGGAAGTGGCGGCAATCGGTCGAAAACCGGATGCGGGTGCCGAAGAGGCAGGTTTCAAGGAAGGAGGACGGGTTGAGTCAGGCAAGGTAGAGGACGTCGATGGAGCCTAGCTGGTTTGGTCACACGAGTCTGACGTATCCGCCGGCAAATTGCAATGCTCGATTTCCGCGCTCGTTGGGGCACATTAACTTTCCACTCCTACGAGCATTCTCCCTTCCGCCTTGCCAGTATCACCGTATTTCCTGCGATGCCGGCCGAATCCTGCGTCAAAGACTCCATGCGCGAGTTTCCAGGGCAGTTGGCCCGGGGGAACACTGCTGCTTGTTATTTTGGTTTGCTGCATTCGATCGACTGAACAGCATCCTCGCTCGCCCAGACGATACACTGCACCCTCTTCGGGCGCTGGCAACAAATGAAAACATGCCCGATTTCCGCGAACGCGGGAGGAGATCGACTCGATGAACGGTGAGGTTTAATGTGATGCAGGATGCTAATCGCGAGGGTTTGCGCGGTAGCGGACACTCTTGAGACAACGTTGCGTGCGTCGGATCAGCCTTTTGGTGGAGAGCTGCTCGAGAAGAGGAGGCGGCTCAAGCATGCGATCGGGATTGTTTTGGAGTCATTGTCATTTGCTGGACCGATTTGATGAACTGGATTATTTGATTTTTTTTTTTTTCAGCTTTTCCCCTGGAGATCGGCACACGCCACTATCAGTCACCACACCTCTAAGATTGGCCAATGCAAAAAGACGTGTACCTCTGAACGTAGGAAAAACATGCGATTGTGTAAACGTGGTCATCAGCCCCCCTCCTCCAGCGTCTTGTCGCTCATCTATCCTGTCGAGCTCGTCGAATGTAAAACAGCCCCGTGCTAAAGGAAGCCGGCATGGTCCGCTGTAGGGCACAGTCCCTCCCTCGGCTTTGCGTTCCTCGACCACCTTTTGTTTGCGCGCGAGCATGATGGCGATGCTGGCGTTTTCCAACGTTTCGCCGAGCCCAAGCCCGCCCGCGAGCACGCAAGCACGCCACTTTACTTCCCCCAGCGACCGTTTCAGCACGTTCAAGTTTTTTTTTTTTTTTTTTTTGCCAAACTCCCGCAGGCTCACCGAGCCGTCAACGCCCTTGTCCGCCTCTAGCGCGGGCAGTCATCTGTTGAGCGATCCAGGAAGTGCGCCACACGCTGTTGGCGTCGGTCGTCCCGCGCTTGTACACCTCCGCCTTCAGCTCCTCGTGCAGCCGCCGCACCTTTTCCTCGTCCGCCTTGCTCACACCGATGTCGCCCGCTTTCACCGTGGTCGTCCTCTCCCTCGCCGAGGTTGTTATCGCCCTCGTTGTTATCGTCGCCCTCAAGTCCACCATAGTTGGGGTGGCGTCCGGCGGCCTGGCCGCGGCTGGGTTTTCGTGAGGCGCCGCAGATGGGCAGCTCACTTCCGCCGCCCAGCTTCGCTGCGGACGCGCCCGCGTCCACCACGTGCTCGGACTCCTGCTCCACCTCGCCGCTCATCCCCCTCCAGCACGCGGAGCCGGTTGGGCTTGCCGACAGGCGCGAACGCCCGAGCCCAGCGGGCCAATGCCGGCCTCGTCCCCATCCATCTGGCCCGCCGTGAAGTAGGCCATTGGCAGGTGCTGGCCGTCGTGGTCCGGGAAGCCCTTCTGCCGCATCAGACCCAGGGTCTTGCGCAGGTGGTCGTCCGGTTCCATGCGTGTGCAGCCGTAGCTGCCGAGGCCATTAACCCTCCTCGTGTTCGCCTGCTGTATGAGCAGCCACACCGGCTCCGTCACATTTCCCCAACGCAGCCTTTAATATCGGTCAGCGTCGGGTCGGTACTACGCCGCCTGGTCCTCAGGGTTTTAAACCGTGGACTTGTCGGGGCCCGTCTTCTTGACGCAGGTTTCATATCTCACAGTATTGTACAGTAACTGGTTGCCCGGCTTTTGATCGTAGTAGCGGCTCGTCTCGCTTGTCTCTCCTGGCGTCGATCTTGGTCGTCTTGCGCCGCTTAGGCGGCGTGTCGTCGTAGTCGTCATCATACCCTCGCCTAAGCGCCCGCGCCGGTCCAAGACATCGCCATCTCGTCATTGTTCTCCAAAGCGCAGCCAAACTCCCTCGACCTTGGGTCGCTACGCTCCATTGCTTCTCACACGCAAAGGCAACACCGGGGACCCCACCCTCCGATGCCCGCGGTGAGCAAAACACAACTGCGATAAAACCCGGCGGGAGGCTACGGATTTCGACGGGCTGCAGCGCACGTTTTTAAAGCTATACAACCTTATTTTAAAGGGTACCTGTAACTGGCCCAGATTCAGAACCCACACGATGTCGGCTGTGTATGGGCAAAGAGAGGGAGACCCTCCCATCTGACGACGATGTGCTGGATAAAAAGTAGCGGTGCTCGACGGCGATTTCGTGGCCGTGCTCACATGCTCTCGTACAACCCAACACACAAAGATCTTGCCTTTGATTACGGTGCCGAGGAGACGGGTGCGCGGGAACTCGGGCTCGATAAGCCGTCGGATTTGAGGTCGCCGGGCTTGAACTTGTAAGGGCGCGCGTGAAAATCTGCTCTGTATGTTTGGAAAGTGCCTAAAAGCCGCCTGACTGCAAGGGAAAGTCAACCCGGATCTGGCCGATAGATGCGGCAACACTACGGCTTGTTAAATACGACACTTGTATCAATAAATGGGGACGGAAAAAGGGTATGAGGCGCAAATGGGGGCCAGCCACGCGACCCGTCAAAATGCAATACACCAAAATGGTAGCTTCCGGAAACGTTTTATCCTTTCCTAGTCAGGTTGGTTCAAAAAAATAGTATAAAAAAAAGAAAGAAAAAAGAAATGAAAGAAGGAGAAAAAGAATTAGGAAAGGAAATTGGAAAGGAGCCGCTTTTTTTTTTTTTAAAAAAAAAAAAAAAAAGGGAGGTTGTTTATGTACCTAATGAGTGGCCTCTTGGTGTATCGCCTTTTTTTCTGGTCTGCGTGGAGGGATACACGAGAGTCTTATATATACGGATGGACGTCCTCGAAACACGCCTCGGAAACCGTTTGCGAGGAGCGCTGCGGGCAGATCTCGTGGAAGCTCGTGGCGTGCCCCCACCAACCCGTCCGGGTCCCATGTACCTCGAAGAATTGGGTCCTCAGGGCGGACGAGACGAGCGGCGCCCGGGAGCTGAGCGTCGTCGCCTCGATAAGGGTCGTGGTCGTCGGGAATTACCACCCGCGTTGCGAAGACGATCATGGAGTCGAAGCAGAGACCGCCTCCGTACTCAAGTCCGGGGTCACGATCACCATCATCACGGTATGCTATGCCAGTCTCCAAAAGCAAGTGCAGTAAAGTGTGTCCCGTAGACTTGTCTCTGGTTCATAGCTAAAAAAAAAACCCACATGTTTTCGAACCGGACGAGGAGATCGGGATACGCTGTCGAGACCAGTAAGAACCGGAACGAAGAAGCTTGACTAGGATACCAACATGGAAATCGACAGACCGTTCACAGCCCGCGGACAGGGTTCCGAGGCCCGTCTCGCTCACTCTTGCCCTTCCTCGACTCCCCGGGCATCCATCAACCAAAGTTTGAAGATCGGAAGACGACGGCTGTGCAAGCGGGGTGCCCGGCCGGGGCTGGTAGCCACTGCCGCATAATGCCGGCGGCGGTAATGGTTGCCGATGCAACGCCACGGCGGGCATTGGCAGCCAATTCCAAAAGAGGCGCGTGGACGGATTATATTCCAGGCGCTTTCCGAGTGGCCCTCTTTGAGTGCTTTGCCCACGGCACCCTCGATTTTTGCGCAGGGTCGCGAGCTCCTTGCGGCTCCCGCACAGCAGCATCGGTTGATGTGTCCGTATCCACCTCGCCCGCGTCCGAGTCCGGTGTCCATAGTTCGGCGACTCCCGGCCACTCGGGGGCGAAAATATGTTCGGGCCACTCGCTCGAGGCCGCCACATTTGTGGCAATAGCCTCGCCGGCGGCGGCGGGGATAAAAGCCGACACGGTGTTCGGCAATTTTTACCACGCTGGCCAGCAACCCATGCACGTCTGCTGGCAATTGGGCCGGTGAACTCGATCGCGGGTTTCAGCAATCGAAACCGGCTGACGTTTTTTCACAGGCTGGATTGCAACGATACGCTATTGCGGCAGATTGACGAACCTGACCCTGACCCTGCGACGGCTCTGGCTTTGAGGCTGGCCCACGCGGAACAATCCGGTTAATCCGGTTGGGACGCAGTTCGAATCAATCAAACGGACGCGGACCTGAGTACGCTAGCGCATTGAGCCAGGGTGCAGGCTAACCTCCAGCTCCTGCGGGCGCTGCCTGGCTTGGCCGGGCTCCTTCGAGCAGGAAGATGACTCCGCCCGTTACGGCTATTTCCGAAGGGGGTTTGCGGTTGATGCTGTCTTCCCCTTCTAGGAGCATGGCGGATTACGATTTCAAGTCGTTGCGCGCCATCGCGACCGCATCTGTGGGGTCTGCCCCGGCCGAAGGCTAACGGCTTCTTCCGATCAGGGGAAGCTGTGGGAGTTGTCAGGGACACTTGACTGGTCCTATTTGCAGGGAAGCCCCATACGTGACATTGATACCAAGCGCCGCGGCGGCCTTAGTTCAAGCCACAACTGGACCGCTCTTCGGATACCGGATGGTTGGGGAAAAGCGCCGGCACTTGCCGGGATGAGGTGGCAGAGAAACCGCCTGTGAGCAGCCTGAAAGAAGCTTGCCCAAAAGCATATTAGCGGTGAATTGCGACGGCTGGCTCACATGTGGAATACATCTTAAAAAGGATGGCCACAAGATCAAACCTGAACGAGTTCGATCCATGGCATGCCCGTTTCAGTCACGGCAAGTTTAAAAAGCAAAACATACAGCATTTCCAATCGGACGGCAGCCAATCATGAAGCCCGGGCCAGGCACCGCGGTTGTTATGGTAAGGACCCCTCCCCTGTTTACGCCCCCATCTGGCTCCGGACTTTGGCGAGGGAGATCTCATTCTCCAGACCTTGTCGTGTTTGGATGGCCAAAACGCTGGTCCGATGCCCACCCGAAACGGAGAGTTCGCAGTTTCGACGGGAGCGGCGCGTTGCATGAAAATCTAATAGTTGCTTACACTGCCACGGCTTGCAGGCGTTCGAGTGGGGCTTGATCGCCACCGCCGCGCTAATCATCGGGGCGCGACTACGGTTGCGGCTTAAAATTCAGCGCCGCTCGTTATGGATCAGCGATATCCTCATGGTTTTGGCCTGGCTTTGCTCCGTCGCATCGGCAGCGTGCGATAGCTACTTTGCCCGTATGGGTGCCCTCGAACCCCATATCGATACGGCGCTGACCCGTTGGGAGGGTTCGCCCGGGGACATGATTGTAATGTTGGAGGTAACAAAACACCTACGGCTTACTCCAAAGAGCGGCACTGCGCACGAATCCCTAATATTTCTCTTTTTGGCAAAACAACAGATTTTCTGGGCCAGCACCTTTCCTTTTTACATGACGTTCTACTTCTGCAAAGCCGCCCTCCTCGCTACCCTCTTCCAGCTCATCCCCCCGTTCATGAAAAAACGCCGCATGGTTTTATGGGCCGTCACGGGTTATTGCGTCGCCGCCTTCATCGTCTCCATATGCTACCACCTTTTCGGATGCTTCCCGCCTTGGCTGTACTGGTCGATCGAAGGCGCCACCTGCCCCCGCCTCTTTGGCCGCACCTCGTTTGAGATCGGCTGGGCGCTGCACTTCACGAGCGACATCCTCATCTTCTGCGTGCCGTGGCTCTTTCTGCACGCGCTGCAGCTCCGGCGCGCCATGAAGGTGGGCATCTGCTGCACGTTCCTGCTCGGCATCGTCAACATCGCCTTCTGCCTCGCCCGCTTCGTCGAGGTCGAGAGGGCGGTCAGCCCGACGGGCCTGTCCCTTAGCACCGTGACGCTATGGAGCGCGCTCGACTGCACCATCTGCGTCGTCATCGCCTGCCTGCCCTCGCTCCGGCCGTACCTGCGGTCCCGGAGCCAGGCCAACACGTACGCCGACCAGTACAGCCACGGGGCGAGCGGGAGGAGGCGGCCCACGACGGTTGCGACCAACGCCACGAGCGCGACGCGGGCCGGAGGAGGCCCCAGCATGCTCCGCCGCGGCTCGGCGGGGTTCGAGCTCATCGACGACGAGGGCGCGCCGGAGTCGTCACCCAGAACCATGGACGTTTTGCGCACGACCACGATTCGGGTTCAGTCCGGGACTGCCTCGGGCGCCGGATCTAGGGCCTCGTCCGGGTCTCAAAACGACCGCCACCTGGAGGGAGGCGATGACGGCCAGAAGAGCGACATCGAGCTGGTTCACGTGGCAGGCAAGTAAAGAGGCCGATGGCCAGACCTGGGAGGGTGGACGTGGCGTAGCCCACCATGAGGTGTCGGCGAAACGCATCGTATTTCCCCTGGCTTAATGTCTTAATAAGTGTGTATAATTGGGTCACCAAACCGCGTCCTTGGATACATATCGTTCTTACACCTTTTATTCGGTACAGGCGGGACCTTTTTTTTTTACCGACCATAAAGGAAGGAGTTAGCCCCAAAGGCAATAGCTCTGATCATGTCCCTTTGGTTGGGCACCGCGGCGCCATTGGTACCATTGACGTGCAGAACACCGTCATGCTGGGTGATACCGTTGCTTTGATAGATGCCGTTTGAATGCTTTGCTGCCACTGCCTTTTCGTCGCCTCTTTCGCTCCGACTCGTCCGTGTCCGGAAGCCTGGCATGCCTCTGGACGCAGCACCATCTTCGACGAGCCGTTTACGCTCGCCGACGCCAAGGCCCACAAGGCAACGGGCGTCTCCCCCGGGCTGTACCTATTAGAGGCCCCTGATTTCCATCTCAGCCACGTGTGTCTGCCCCAACTGCCGGCTCGTAGGGGTGGTGCGCCGTGGTGATACCGACTGGCCAGCGGCAGAGGCGGTGCCGTGCGCCCGACGATGTTCTGACCAATGAGGCATCGCTTGCCATCACACTGCCTTTTATTTTTCTGCATTTTGAGCGAGCCAACCGGGAGACTTGGTTCCAGCCACGTCGCTCTTCAGCCCTAGCCCTAGTCCTCACACGGACGTGGTCTGCTTGTTGCAATTTCGATGGGCGAAGGCCCTCGTGGCAACACCGTTCCCCCGCACCTCCGGTAAATCTGTTCGCATCGTATTGCAAAAGACCTTTTTTTCCACCGTTGGCGGCGTCTTGATTGTTGGCTTTCTGACATCATGGCCGACGATCAAGCTGATATTCAAAATTCCATGTTTGCCCTGATCCAGGAGCATCTCGGAGAATTACTCGCTACCAGCCAGTTCCCGCCTCCCGACGAGCCCATGCCACTGCAGATATGTCATTTTGTCGCGCGAACTGCAAGCAAAGCCCTCCGCGATGACGGCAATGTCCTTGCCGCGGAGCTTTTGCAAGCGGCTGTGAGACTTAGTGAGGCTGCATCGGAAGAAGACGCTGGGCATAGCAATGACTTCCTACGGCGGGCTACTGGGATTCTGATGGGCGAAGGAGAAGGCAAGGCCAAAAAGCTCGAGGCATATTTGGAGAGCATCCTTCTAGGGCTCTCCAGAAGACAGTGGTTTGCTTTTGAGCAGCCTCCGTCACCGGCAGATGGTCTGGCTCTGGCAAGATCATCCGAGCCATGTGTCACTGTCCACGTCGGGGACACCACCGTATCTCTGTTCTTCCACTACGTCCTGCCGACTTTCTGGGGAACACGACCTGATACTGGGCTTGATACCGTCTGTCATCACTGCCAAAGGCCGATCGCGCAGGAGCCGCCTGTACGGACGATTGCGCCAGTCACACCAAACCTGGTCACGGGCCCGGGTGCCCACGTGCGTGTCATCAATCGTCACTTCGCCTGTCTCAGAGCAAGCGACGTCCTCTGGGTCCCGGTTTCCCATGTGTGGCATGACTCCATTCGGAGGGCGAACGAATCCGGACGCCACGATGACGAGGCAGCTGCCACAATGGTCGGGACCTTGGACGCCCTGCTTGATGCATCTGTGGATGCATACGTCCCCGAAGTGGAGTTTTGGCACGACTATTTCAGCGTCCCGCAGTGGGAACCGCGCACCAAGGCGTCCTTGCTCCTCCGGATCCCCTCGATATACCACGAGGCCAAGGAAATCGTCGTTCAAATGTCCGACATACCTGGGGCCCATGTCCTGATGCTCCTAGCACACGATCGCAGGGAGTTCTCGCCTCTTACCGCCCTTCGCTTCATGCATGTGTTGCATGTCTTGTGTTCATCACAGTGGATGCAGAGGATGTGGGTGCTGCTGGAGTATTCCTTCTGCCGCACCGCATGCATCATGGACAAGTCCGGTTACATCTGGAGAAGCCCCGATCAGGTCATGGAAGCCGAACGTGATACATTCACCACCTTCGTTGAAAACGGCCAACACGTTCTAATTGGGCTTTTCCGGCATGCCAAATCTTTCGCGAGCTACCGCAAAGACTGTTTCCTTGCAGGAGTCACGGAAAAGAACCAAG
The DNA here is from genome assembly GCA_000193285.1 of Magnaporthiopsis poae ATCC 64411. Taxonomy (NCBI): domain Eukaryota; kingdom Fungi; phylum Ascomycota; class Sordariomycetes; order Magnaporthales; family Magnaporthaceae; genus Magnaporthiopsis; species Magnaporthiopsis poae. Next base: position 784,823 of record GL876975.1, on the reverse strand, counting down.
GGAGGCGGCGTGATCTCTGTCTGGGAGAGGCCGTCGAGTTGATCGCAAGGACACAGTGTCAGGTCTTCCGCGACCGGTTCTTTGCTGTTCATATGCTTGTGCGCGGGAACCCGCCCCCAGCCCCAGACGCAATCCCCTGGGGCGCAACGGAAGCCTGTCGATATGTCTGGAAAGCTGCGTTGGAGAGGCAGGATTTTTCACCCTTGCTACTGCAACCCCGCGAGTCCAATCCGGGGTCCAATCCGGCTGCCGAGATACCTTCTTGGTTGGCCGGCTATAATGGTTTGGACCACGCCGAGTGGGACTTGGGAAACCAACACACGCCGGCCCAATCCCTCATCAGCGTCGAAGGCGACCGGATCACAGCAGAGCTGGAGGTCGTTGGCAGGATTGAAAAGATACACTTCCTCGACGTGGAGGAGTCGGGAGAGGTGAAAGGCGTGGAATGGGCCATTGGCATCCTAGGCTCACTCGCCGGTGGTGCTCCCGGAGAGCTGTCCGCTACAGAGCTGATCGACGGTCTCAACCGCATATTCCCCTCCGACGTCATTCACACGAAAGCCGCCCAGCTCATAGCAGGTGTGGAGTACACCATGGAAGGGCTCCAACGTCGGGACAGAAGGCTCGAGGCCAGGGTCCAGCAATGTCTCGCGGAATACTTTGCTGGCCCCCTGGGGAGCCCTCAAAGACGGTACGCTGCACAGAGGCTGACCAGGATCATGAGATACGATACGCACATCATGGGAAACACGCCGGCCGAAGTCACCAGACTCACCAAGTCAAGACACATCGCACGTAGCCGGCGCCAAAGAGGGGCTCTTGGCGGTGAACCGATTTGCGAAGCGCGGTGCGTGGAGCCTGCCTGTCAAGCCGTCACTGTTCTCCGCCTCGACTTGCGGACGGATGCGGAGATAGGAGATACGGTGTATAGGGTTCCTGGCCTTTCGTACTCTGAGGGAACGGAGGACGGAGTGGGTGTGGTCTTGAACAAAGACGGACGAATCACAGGGAGGATGTGCTATGGGCCACCCAAATGTCCCTGCCGACCACGGAAGACTGTGGAGATACACTAACCGGCAAAATACGTGGCACAAGCTGAAGCCTCTCGAGGGAGACGACGGACAAGATACACACCCCCGAACTGATGGTGGCCGATACTTCATCCTCACGGGTTTGCGGCCCTCCTGGGAGCCCTTTACGGAGGTGCCCTGGATCGTTTGCGAGGCTGCGACAAAGGAGGTGGCCGTGGAGGGCGCAGGGGATAGCGGAGGGGGCGACTCCGGGGCGTCAAAATGGTCGTAAAAGTCGTCAAGATCGTCGGCTTCCTGGCGCTCCGACGAGGCTGCCGGGGTACCGACGTGATCTGGGTGGCCGGAAGACCCTCCTCTTCCCCGGCAGAGACCACGGAAGACGAGGGGGGCAAAAATAGATCGCGGCTTTCGTCTTCCTGGCGCCGGCGCCGGAGACGGAGGGACAATTGACGAGGCATGGTACCGGAAGTAAGGTTGGTAGGTAGATTAGCCTCTGCGATACCTTTTCTGTGCTCGAATCCGAACTGACAGAGGCTTCCCCTTATATACTACGAGAATCTCTGGCTTCTGGGCTGTCGAACGAGCCTATCGCCTAGGGACCCTCTGGATCCGCCAGAAAGCGAGGCTATTCAGGCCTACTTTAACCCCAGATCACGAAGTTGCACGGGTCGTTGTTGTTTTTGGGAATAGCTTCCATTTAATCGTCTGTACCTTTCGCTTTTTATAAATAGACGTTCCCTGTATTTCCTGGATGTGAACCCACTGAAAATCAGGCCCAAATATACGTGAACGGGCACAGGGCTATCCCAGGCGTTATCTCCACGTCGAGAATCAAGCTTATGCCAGGTTAAAAAACCGACCAGGGGGTCAAAAAAAAAAAAAAACCAAATGCTGCTAAACAAGCCCTTAACCTCTCACTGGGAAACGCCGATCTTGACGATCAGGAACTGGAGCTCAGGAAACGATCTCGCGCCTTCTTCCCCGCCCAAGCAATTACGCTAAGCACAGAACAACCGTCCACAATGATTTTAACAGATAATCGCAGCGGCAGCCTTCGCCAAAGCCTGCACATCACCCGGCTTTTCCCAATCGAATAGCGGGCGACGCTCCGGAACAAACTACGTCGGCCCCGACGCCGGTAAACTCGATCGCGGGGTCTCAGCAGTTGAAGCCGGCTGACGTTGTTCAGGGACTTATCGATCGCCTCATTTTGGGTCGGGACAAATAGGGCTTGGATTGCAACGACTGGGGCTGGGGTTGGACGCGGCAGGGCTGGACGCGAAGAGCCCGCCGTGCGTCTCTCGGATATGCCGGAGGGCGGGGCCGCCCGTCCTCCTCGGTCGTAGCGTCTGGTCTGTATGCCAAGGGTCGAGAGGAGAAAGCGGGTCGTCGGCTTCGTCCTCGTCAACGGGCGCGCTCGAGCCGCCCTGGTCGAATCTCCTCCGCTTGGGAGGTGACGCCGCCCGATCTGGGGTTTTCGTCGCGGCCGACGAGCTGGGGCAACTTCTTTTTCCGACGCGGAGAGATTTTTGGCGAGGGCTCGAGCAGAAGACCAATCCAGGAAGTGATACGATGCCCGCGGAATCGGGAGACGTGAGACATTGGCAATATCAAGCTTCAATGAAGGGTACGTCAGACGGCAGCAAGGGAGGGTGTTAGTCGGGGCGGACCCAGCCACATCTGCGGCAGTTCCGCTGTTACTAATCCAGTGGGTTCGTCCCGCTAACCAGAAATAAAAGGAATAGGAAAGGAAGGGAAAAATAGGAAAGGAAAGGAAATAGGAAAATAAATCCAAATGGATCGGGATAGCGACGGCGAAGCGACGGCGACGGCGTTAGATAGCTTTGCCGTAGGTTTTACCCAACCGTGACTGGCTGGACCTTGCGGTGATTAGACACCACCAAGCGTGCGTCCGCGTCCGACACATAGTATCTCTCAGCGGCAGCCGTCATGAATCTGCCGCCACCGCCGCCGCCGCCGCCGCCCGGAGAGTCTGGCGGGAGGCCCGCTCCCATCGATCGGAGCTCCCGATGGATCCTTGCCGCCGCATCGAATGCCTCAGGGTGGGTTTGCAACGGGTAAACCGCAGCATCTGCCCCAGGGTCGTTGTTAGCGGTTTACTAATAGGGCGGCGGGCAAGACGTACCTTCGGGATTGAGGATTTGGGCCTCGATCGAGGCCCTGGTTATTTTGCGTGCTAACCCGCTGGCATCCAGGAGGTAGGGGACCCCAGGCTAGAGTTGGGGGGAGATGAATGCCAATTAGCAAAACGCTTCACCCCACGTTGGTGTCACGGAGCAACCCCCGGCTCCTCCTCGGCTAGGGTATATAGAGCGGGCCTTCCGCCTCCAGGCAGACTGGGGATCCTCTCTCTTTCAAGGGAACCTAGGTGTTGTTATACCGTGGACAGTTGGAAATAGTTTAAAACGGCAAACTCTCACCTGATCTTCCCCTCGGCTGGGATCGCGGTAGAACTCGATGGTGCCTCCGTACATGAGGAGGTCAAAGACTCGCCCCGATTCCCCCCTCGGCAGCAGCCTATCGCCGCCGCGGCTCATTATGCTCTGGCTGTAGCCTCGGGCGGTAAAGTTGGGGGGCGTGTAGGTTTTGTCTAAATCCCGTGGGTCCCCGCGAGGTAGCCGACGAACGCATGGACGAGCTCGTGGCACGTCGCCATCCCGAAGAGGAATTGGAAAGTGACATCGCGCTCCCGCGCCTGCTGCTGCGGCAGTGTGGGTGAGGCGAAGTTTTGCGTCATCGCTTGGACGCGCTAGAAACCGAGCACACCAGGATTGATTTAGCGGCAGCCCCGGGAGGTTTATAACAGCGGAATGGCGTTGGCTCATTACCCCTAGATTGAAATAAAAGCCCGTCGCGAGGGCGGGCTTATAGTCCCACAAGTTGCCGTCCCAGTTGTATGGCGGTGGACCGACATCGTTCCTCACCGTTTGGGCGAGGTTATCTGGGTTGCGGATTCCCCTTGCGAGGGTTACTGTCGGGAAGTTGTCTCTGATGCGAGAAAGGAAGTGGTCGACGTGGCGTCGTATATCCTGGACGTCCCCTTCGAATAACACGCCCTCGTCATGCCACGCTCGGATGACCTCGGTCCCGACGCGTTCGAGGGTCCGTCTTCCGCGATCGGACTCTAGGGTCCGGATACCAATGCTCATAGACGACACAAGCTTTATGCCCCGGTTGGAAGCATCCGAAAATTGTCAGCGGGAGGACGGGAGAGAGGCTCCTAGGGCTGGATCGTACGCAAGTAAGTCTCAGTGTTCCCGTCGATGGGCAAGAGAGTATCCGAGTCCCATATGCCGTTGAACGTGATGCCACTCGAGGTTTGCCACCTGCCCATGGGGCTGGAAGACGACATTGCGCCGATTCTGTGGTTACAGCAGTTGCGGGTGAGGAATTGGAGGCAGGGAGTTTACAAATGCAGTGAGTGGTAGCAGTAGTAACAGCAGTAGCAGTAGTAACGAGGATGCTCTTTTCTCCAGATCCGTTGATGCCCGACCCTTTGTTAGGCACCATTCAATACCCGCTAGGTCGGGCGATAAAGCACATGCGAGGCTGTTGTTGACCGGCGGCTGGTGCGAGCTTTCCGGTTGCCGCGCGCCAGTATACCGAAAGGCCTAAAAATAGATAAACTTTTCCCTTTCCTTTCTCCTTTCCTTCTTTCTTTCTTCTTTCTCCTTTCTCCTTTCTTTCTTTTTTTTTTTCTGTTTTCCTTCCTTCCCTTCCTTTATTTTTCTTTTTTTCTTTTTTTCTTTTGGTATGTCTATAACCGTCCGGACGATAGTGGGTCTGTTGCTCAGCTAGCACACTCTCTATTGGCCAAAGCCAAAGGCCTGCGTGAGCCTCAGGTGGTCTGCGTCATGTTTCCCCAGATTTCCCCACGCTTTCCTCAACTTCCCAAACCTTGGCCGCCTGGCACACATAGCCACGATGCCAGAGTTGGACACCGATACCGCCGCCGGCGCCCTCGACGCCGACCATCTCTTGCATTTCCAGCTCGCCGTCGGCAATGTACTCGCGACGGCCGTGGCGCAGGATGCATACGCTCAAATACTCGACGGGCTGCCGACGATCCAAACGTGGGAGACATTCCTGCCGCCCATGAGGTCTCACCCCATATACGAACTCAACCATAGCGCAGTCTGCGAAGCCGCCTTGGAAAAGTTTAGGGAGTTTAGGGACACGTTCGACACGAGCCGCCAGCTGCGGTTCCGGCGCCAGCTCCTGCGCGCTTTCAACACCGCCAGGGTCGGAAGCCCCGAGTTCGACCTGCGCCTTGTCGAAATGACGGTCGTCGCCTGCCATTCCATTGCCGTCCGTCTGTTCCAAATGGACGATAGCGTCCACTGGCGCTCGCTACACATGGACTGGCTCGCGTCCGAGATGCAAATCCAGGTGCTCAGCCAGCGATTTTACTCAGTCCCCCTCCCAATGACCCCATTCCACCACCGTTCCTACACGGCCTTCGAGCAGTACCCCAACGGCGAAGCGGACATTGTTGGATATTGGGCGGAATGCATGATTTTCGGCGGCGTTGTGGTTTTTGATCGGGGAAAGTCCGACAGTGAAGTGAGGCCCTCCTCGCCTTCCACTTAGTCCTGCTTGTTGTATTATGCCACGTCGAGGAGCTAACCCGCCGCCGCTTAAACCCACAGTGCAACGCTGTTTATTTCCACGACGGCCGTCGCGAGGGACCGTTTACGCTATACCCGCCGACCGACGACCAGTTACGCGCTCTTTTGGCCTTCCTCAAATCGCCCCAGGCGCAGGATGGCCCGCTACCCATTCTGGCCTCGGATCTCAATCGGTACAGGTGGGATCCGTACTATGCCATGAAGGACCACCACATTTTCCGCGACCGCTACGAAAGGTGTAATACTGAAGGCCACAAGAGCACATGGAGGTGGGGCGCCAAGCACTGGCCCGAACTGCGCGACCGGCACTTACTTTTATTGGCGGCTTTGCACCGCTATCGAGGCCTGCCCGCTCCGGACGAGGATATGGTTACGGCGGCGGAGGAGGGGTTGAAAAGATTACTCCGACGTCGCCCACATGGCGCGACCCGACCCCCGATCCGAAGCAGGCAGAAATTGGGCGGTTTATAGAGGCCTCCCTCGATAAGCGCTTTGTGGCCGCCAGCCGGGGGACAGGTCACCAGTAGCAATACACGCGTGCCTGTCGGCCTAGCCACCGAGCGGGACACTAGGTCGTAACCAACCTCGAGCTGCCTCAGTCTTTTACGCGTGGATGCCTGGCTCGAGGTACGTGCATGGCTGCTGGAGCTTTGTCTTTGGCTGTCGGTTTCGAAGCGGTCGGCTAATGCGCCTTGGAAGTCGGGGGTCCCGCCTGGCCTAGCCGTCCCGTCCGCGTCTTCGCGGGGGCTGCTGTATCGTTTGGTCTCGGGCGTCTGCCTCCCTCTGTGTCCGTCCTCGTGTCCATGTGCTCCACGGCCCCTCCGCAGGACAAGGACGGGGCATGAAGGGGTGCCGCCCCGTCGACCAGTGCGTCGTGCTGGGGGGCAAAGCGGCGCGGTAACCCGTTGTTTGTTGGCGCCGGAAGCGTGGGAAGGGTCCTGTTGTCGTTTGCCGCAACCCGGGCAGGAAGAGAGCGGCACGCCGGCAAGCCAGAGAGAGATGTCCGTGTGTATGGGTTGGGCTGTCGGCTGTTGCGGTGCGAATCGAGGTTGCGATGCGCGATGCAGTTCGTTAATTGCAGCACGAATCAATGGACAACATGACGGTCTATTTCGCACGTAACATATGTGCCACCACATTGTATCGGTAGTGTACAAGGCTCTCCACAGCGGCAGTGGCGTGTGAATCCAAAACAACAAGACATTCAAGGTCCAATAGCTCTCCGTCTTGGCCAGTCCACGACAAAGAAATTGCACGCGGCGGCTGTCGTCTGTTGCGGCGGTCTTCTTGCCCGTTCCCTCGCTGGCGACACTTCCTGGTCGTTCGCCTCTCTCCCGCGCGTCGTGGCGACAGATGTGTGAACAGGTCACTGCGCCCTCCCGCCAATTCTTTTTCCTCGGTCACGCAGCCGCAGCTGATCCGCGGCCCTGCGCCCGAGTTCTTGTTCGCGCGTTATGCTTGGTCGATGATGCGACTCACGCGTAAAGGAGCGGCCGCTGGAGATCTCGACGCGCGAGCAGGAGATGGCACGAGTGCACTATAAGCTGAAGCGTTTGATGGCGAAAGAGAAGAGAGAAGTGATAGAGCGCACGACTGACGCGCGCCCGGCGGACGAACGGCCTGGACCGAACCACAGCGGTCGAGTCTACAAGCCGTACGCCGTAAAGCGCTCCAACTGGAGGCGTCCAGATTTTAACGATGAGAGCGCCGCGAGCTGATGGGAGATAGCCGAGACTGGTAAGTATAAGCATTCCTCATCGAGGCGGTCAAGGGCAACCTCCCAGAAGGACAAGGCGGACAGGTACTTTCCATGGGCCTCGTGTTTGCCTCCTGCGGACGGGACGCCATGAAGCTACTCCCCACTACACACCCCAGGACCGGCATATTCCATCCGGCGACTTGAGCAAGGACAAGACCGTTCCAGGCAAGGGCAGAGGGGCCCCCTTTCGCCCTCCAGGATCTAGCGCAGAGCACCAGGGTCTTGTCGTTGGAGAAGCCTCTCCCATCATCACCACGGGAAGCGGTATGAGCGCGGCTGGCCCTCATGCTGCATGCCCGCTGTTTCTAGCAATGCGGCCACCCATGAGGGGCGAGTACGGGCAAGGTCATCGAGCCCCTCTTGATGTCTTTGCATCCGCGTGCGTGCCAAACCCAGCCACCCCTGCCAGCCCAGCGCACCCTACGCGTGGAACGAGCGGCTGGGCAGAATCACGGTGCACATGAGCCGGGTATCCTGGGGGCGAGAAAAGAGCTGGCGGTGGGATACACACGTACGGAGGTCTATACGGAGCGGCGGGGGAGAGCACTCGAGGCTTCGGTATTCGACGCAGGCGCCAGCCGCGCTCCCGCTTCATCCAGGAGCGGCGGTGGGCGCGGCAGAAGTGGTTGCACATCGAGGGGAAATGGCAACAAGGCGCGCGTCCTGCGGGCACTGGGGCGGGACCTGGCGAGCCACGGAGAGCTCTGGTAGTGCTCCGAGGCGTGGGGACAGCCGCAGGGGGGGGTATGGTCCCAGCCGGCATGGGAGAGGGCGAGCCGGAGAAGTGGCTGTTGCGGCGGGACTAGGGGGATGGCTTGGCCATAGATTTGACATACGTGCCCCAAGACCCTGCCCTGTCGAGATCGCGTCAAGACCTGACAAAAGTACAATGACGCATTTTACCATGTCGAAGAGTCCACGTCAGGGCAGGGTGATAAGGCTGCAAAACGATTGTCTGGCTTTTCTCGTTACTCGCACACACTCGGTGTTGCTTCACATTGTTTGATCGGAGTTGGTGCCGATGAGCATAGCGTGGAGTGATGCAAGAGCAGTTAGACTGCACTGGCTTCGTTGGGATGTGACGTCAAAACACTCGGATTGTTGTAGGAGTCTGTACCCCCGTAGGCACGGAGATCTCCGAATAGGTCTATCTACCAACGAGGGAGCCGTGGGGACAGGTATTTATACACGGGTCCGGATCACCAAAGGCCTGTTCCTCTGCTCTCTTCCTTGTGGATCCGGTAGATCCCGTGACTATCCAGTTTCTCCCTCCTCCTAAAGGCGCAAAGCGCATGCCGGGTAAGAACAACACCTACAAGCTCATGCCCAGTGCCTGAAGGGAGCTGAAGAAGGAGCCTTTGGGGACGAATCCGGCAAAGAGGGACTGCCACCAAGACGCGAACGTACCTGCAAATATGTCAGCTCATTCCCACCCTAGCAGCAAAAAGCCTGGCAGCAGAAGTACTTACCGGAGACGGGTCCCAGCTGGCTAAAACCAAGAAACTTGAACACGAAAGGCCACAGCAAGGCGACGGCGACGGCGGTGAGGATGGCGATGCCAGCGGCGGCAAGGTATGGGTGCTCCTTTGCAAATGCGATGATGATCTTTGCTGCCTTTTTGGCCATATTGTACAATTTGGTCCAAGCCTTTTGTACCATCTCTCGGCCCTTCTTGAAGAGCCGCTCGAGGCCGGCAAGGATGGCGCGGGCGATATCCACGACTTAGCCCTGCGGGGCCTTCATGTCTTGGGCGGATCGAGCATCTTTGGGCGCCGGGACTTCGGTCTTCTCCCTAGGCGTAGGGCAGGAATCCTCGGAGGTCGATGCTACCGAGGCAGACGGGCATGGTTTTTTGAGCACCTCCATTTCGCTGGCGCAGGTGGTTTCGAGGCTTTCGGCTTTGAGGACGATGGAAGTCAGGTTTGCACGCGATCCACAGAATGTGCGCGGTACATCAAAGGGGCTGTCACGGCAGGTTGTGGTCGTCTGTGGGAGCCGAGAATTAATCAGGACCAAGAAGTGATGTCCTGGGAAGAATTTGAGGTCAAAGAGGGTGGGTGCCTGCCCGGGCACAAACCGGCATTTGGCGGGCCTCCCGCATGGCAAACGCGTCCAAAAGAAAGTGAGGCTGCAGAGCCGGAAGCCTCGACGAGGCGGTGGCTGAACTCGGATAAACAATCCCGCCCGTATCGGCTACTGGCTCCTCTGTTTGACAAGCAGATCATCCGGGGAGGAAGCCTCGCGCGTCTGAAGCAGGAGGATTCTTGTCGGCGGGGCCTCTTTGTTGAATCCAGGGTGGACGTTCTTTCTCAGGATTGGGCTCATCCCCGCGTCTGGAAGAGGCACCTCTATTTCTGGAAGAGTCCAAGAGGTCCGTCGAGGAATGAGGTCATGGCGTTATCGCCCAAGCGCGCGTCACGAAGACCTTCGAGGAATATCCGCCGTAGTCATCCCGCCGAAACGTCGTTGCCGCCAGCCGCCCCCTATAGGACCGACGTTAATGTTGCGCAGGGTTTGCTGGAGGCGGCCTGTAACCTATGCAAGGTGCCTTTTAAAGGTGCCAAGGAGCTCCAGGCCGAGATCGAGCAGATCTCGCGGCTGCATGATCGCGAGCGCTATGAGCCCGTCATGGCCGATGAGATCGCCGCCATCGAATCCGCCACGGTCAGCGGCGCAGCAACCGGCATCGCGACGAATTTGGTACAGATGCTGCAATGGACACACTGTAGGCTTGCCCGCGCGCGCACTCAGTCGCCCATATTCGAGGTGAGCAGCATTTTGGCAAAATACGTGCATCGGGAGGAGGAGACGGCAAGGCCGGGGTGGGGCCATCAGTCAAGGTTCCTTAAATAAAAATGGCCTTGAGATAGGAAGTAGTTCCAAGACGCAGTGTGTGATCCTCCTCCTGGCCGTGGGGAGACAGTTGGCTTGGAAGTTGCTCACGTCGAGCCACGTCATAACATCAGCGCTGCCTGGCGCTTGTCAACCGGGAGAGGGACACGGCGGACGCGGTTTAAAAACTGCTGGACCGGGGACAAAGGCGTGTTTGCCGAGCCTTCCCTTTCAACGTCTCTCGTGTTGCGTCCCGTCTGCCGCTCTTTACACAATACGTCACCGCGCTCACCGAGGGGACTCCCTTACGGGGAACGATGTCGGGTACGCAAGCAGCTCCGCCATTCTTATCGAAATCTCTTGGAGCTCTTCGGACTCGGGTCATCTTGGCTAAAGCTTGGCAACACGACTTCCCTACCCTTTCAGCACCATCACGGCCGCGCTGTCCCGCTGTCGTAAGCGAGGAACGGTCACAGAAGCGGTTGATCCATAGAACCACGACAAAAGAACCATATCAAGATGCTCGCCCATGTTCCCTCAGCCGCAGCGACGCATTTCGGATCACCGCTGCCACCCCGACATGTCACCCACCAACACGTCATCCAGGCGGGGTGGACGTGGGAATAAAGTGGTCTAGTCCGCGGTCTGGTCCACCGTCTCGCCACGCAGGCCGACGTCGGTCCGTATTGGGGCTCACGCGGCCCCACCCCCGGCCTTGCCGTCTCCTCCTCCCGATGCAATGCACGTATTTTGCCAAAACATCGCTCACCCCACCGGGGATGGCGCCCGGGCCACGAGGAAAACAAGGTAATCACCCTGTCGATCGTGGCCAGAATCCTGGGGGTGGAATGATAAGCCTTTTAAAAACCCGGCTTGGCAGCTTTGCGCGAGGACGGCTCGGTCTACCAGCCGGGCCACTAATCCACCGGTTCGGGTCAGACTCCGGATCCGCACGGTGCCAGCCCCTCAGGTCATCCGGACAACAATTAATGGAACTCATATACGAGCCTCCTCGCTACCAGAGTTCGACAAAGGCCGGGCGTACTTCTCGTGCGATACAAGGTGGTATGCCATAGGCTAATAAGCAAATATGCAGATATTTGTTAATATTTTCAGCCCCTCGTCTGGTTCAAACTTGACGTGCATATGCCACAGCTTGCTTCCCGCAGCAAAGGAAGACATGACAGCTTTATTTATAGAAAGCGGCCGTAGTGGTCCAAATATGATTGGTGGAAAGTCGCGGCGAGTTGGACGGTGTATTTTTATCTTGTTGCATCCTGGGGGAGGGTTGGGAGGACCCCGGATTGACGTGTTCAAGGCAGCAAGGCAACCTGGTATTATACCTGGGAATGGTGATGCGGCTCAAAGAGGTTTGCGGCGTGTATATCAAGGCCACCTCGAGCCCTCTCCTGCCACTGCGCCAGGCTCATCCTTGTACTCGCGGCATCTTGACCCCGAACCATCGCCTTCACTGGGATTTTCTTTTCAGCCATACCAGAAATCCACCCAACCATCACCACAATGCGGATGCATACTGCCTTCTCCTTGGCCCTGGCCGCTCCCTTGGCCGAGGCGGCCTGGACCGGAGTGACGAAAACAAGCTGGGATTGGTACGTTATATTCTGCGGCAGAGCTTTTAACAAATGCCTATATCACTTATACTTCCCCGGTGCTTCTTCGAAACGCATAGGAGGCGATTCACTAACTGACATTGATCAACAGCTGCAAGCCGTCATGTGCCTGGCCCGAAAGTCTGGCGACGGCCAAGGCGAGGTAGAATACTCTTCCCTGGTGTAGCTGTTTGTAATGTACCCAACCACTAACGCTGCGTTTTCAGGGGTGACGTGCGGGTCTGCGACAAGCACGACCGTCTGCTGTCCTTCCCCCGGGGCCGCACCGAGCAGTCGTCCTGCTACAAGCCCGGCGGCGGCGACGGCTACCTGTGCTCGTCGTACCAGCCAATCCCGATCACCAACGACTACTCGATCGGGTTCGCCGCCGTGGGCGAGATCTGGGCCTGCTGCCGCTGCTTCGAGGTCAAGTGGCGTGAGGGCCCCGCTCGCGGCAAGCGGATGGTGGTTCAAGCCGTGAGCAACAACCCCGGTACGGGCACCGCCATCACCATCCTCACGCCCGGCGGTGGCTTCGGGAACAACCCGCAGGGATGCACCGCCCAGCACGGGAAAACTACGTAAGTCAAGGCCTAGCGCCCCCCAGCTTTTGGAATGTGTGACAATACTAATTTTTACGTCCAGTGGCCGCGCGAATGGTGGCGTCACCTCGTCGGCCGAGTGCGAGCTCCTCCCGGACCACCTCAAGGGCGGCTGCTACTGGCGTTTCAACTGGGCTCGCGACCACCTCAACGACCGTGCCGTGGACATTGACCAGGTCGACTGCCCTGCCGCCCTCAAGGAGATTTCGGGCTGCGATGGTGAATTTTAAATTCTGACCAGGTGGTCCACGCTGCGGCTTGCTAGCTTGGGAGGACTCCGCTCTTTCTATCCTTCCTCTGCGTGATCTGATAGCTTGGAGGACTTTTTACTTAGGAAGGTGCTAGGTTAGCTTTAACCTTGAGGCTGACTTGTTGTGCAAACTCCTGTCCACTGAGTGTGATCTTGCAGTCGAGGGGACAGTACTGATAGAGATTAGCCCGGCTCGGCTAAGTGACCATCAGCCTATCGGACGGGAGCGGTCCGGGAGCCGAGCCCACCTTGTTTCTCAAATGCGGTATCGGGGAGTTTTTCAGAATGCAACGTCTTTTTCGGCGCCCATCCGAACTTTGTTTTCGTCCCTTGTTCCTCTCCTTCCCCTCCATTTTCTGGCATGGCATGGCATGGAAAATGAGAGCGGAGCTTGGGCTATACACCCTGGAAAGCCACATGGTTGGGCAGCTAGCTATATGCCTTTGCGCTTTAGGAGATGAATGTCTGTGCTATCCATGCCAGGGGCAGCAACGAGAAAAATGTCGATGGGGACTCGGGAATGCCCAAATAGGCAATCCGAAGGCCAGAGCACATCCCATTGGAGATCAGCAGGGCCCTCAGGGGTATGCTGATGGCCCACTGGAAAATCCTTTCCGGAGGGGCCGAACTGTGGCGGAGGGGATTGCACATGCATGACTGCGTCTGTCTTGATGGTCACTCTCTCACCCAAACGCGAGCAAAGGAAAAGAAACAAGTAAACACCCTCATTTTATTATTACAGGTGTGCCTGAAATTTGTCGCACAACATCGAGTCAGCAACTGCATTGATATGGTGGAACGAGCCTGCTGGAGTCTTTATCTGATGCCAATGCGACCTGTGAAATATTCCCCAACTGGTTGGGATACGCGTTTTGAGCACGTAAATATGTAGATGTTGCGTTGTTGCTCAGTCGGCGTCGTCGATCTTGGTATGCGTTGGATGGGATGCCCAACAGGGAACGTCCAAGCTCCCGTACAGTTATTGGAACCCTGGCACGTTCGCCAAAAATTTACGCGCACTGCAAAAAAATCGTCAGCATTGCACTGGCGACAATCCAGGTACATGAATTCGGATTTTGATGAAGCTGACATAGGGAAAAAGCTGAATTTTGTATCAGGCTGGTATTTTATTCCCTTTTTACATATGCTTGTTTTGGTGCAAATATCGTGGATTGAAGTCTGTTCCCTACCAGCGACATCCCAGGGGTGGGGACGCATTTTGCAGTGCGGATAAATTTTTGGTGAACGTGGCTGGAACGCCCCTTTACGTCATCCCAGGCCAATTGCCAACGCCTGAGCTCCAGTTCAGTTCTTGGCCCAAAGTATCCTTACTGTACCTTGGCACCAAGCCTCCGAGCTCTCACATGTGCTGCTCGCAAATCCGGGAGATCGGCCAGCCAGTGTTTCTGTCCGCCGCTGTCCACTACATACGGAAGCTTGCGCGTTAGCAAACGCCAACCATAATTCGGCCCAGTTTCACGTCGCCTGCAGAGCCGCACCAAAAACGGGATGGAGAGTAAAAAATTGCGCTTGCGGCCCGACAGCCATGGGAGCCACGCGCCAAGCCCTGCAGCCCTGGCTCACCGGCACCCTGGACCTGGCAAGTAAACACCAGGTCTAGGGTCCTGAATAACGCAACCGGCCACCGGGCATGCCTCATAGGACGTCAAACAAAACAACTTGGCAGGACTGCTGGCCCTAAAGCAGCAGGCCCTGGACAGACGGAGTCAACAGCGGGAGGTATTTCGGCGGCTCATCCGCGGTAGGCCGGTCCCTGACACGACCAATGACTAATGGAATGCTCCTCCGGCACTGTATCTCCACCTCAGCTGCGAAACTGGAGCTTGTCGACCCTCTTTCGCCTCCACCCAAGATTTGATTTTTGCTGAGAACTCAAGCGAAGACACGAGAAACTGCGTCGTTGACCATGTCAGTCCCGGCCTATGCTCGCACTTTATGTGCAAATGCTGTGGATCCGGGCCCAGCACTCTCCGCGCGCCCGCCGGGAAAGGAGAAAAAAACAAGAGCGATGGCCACCGGAGAATGATTATGAGCGCCTAGAAAAACCAAGCGTCCCCAAGAAATCCAGATTCTCACCCTCGGTTTTGCTTCATCATCTTGCCATTGTGAACCAGTTCATGCCCGTGCAAGAAGTCCTCCACCTCCGCGACACCCTAACACACGTTCATCTTTAGAAATGGCGACATACTCACCAAGACGACGCGAAGAAGGCCCTTCTCTCGACACTTGATAGGCGTGGGCAAGAGGAGTTTTTACGCAACACCGAGGATATCCGATCTCGACCGGACACAAGGCCTAGGAGCACCAGAGATTGTTTCTAGGAGAAGGAGACAGAAAAGCTGCGCACACAGAGCTGCGCAAGTATACCAAGACAGCATAATCGGCGGGCATTCGCCAGCCCGCGCAAGACGCAATGTCGTCCTCAACAAACCCTCACGGTATCAGCCGAGACCCGTCGCCGGCCACGGGAACGGCAACACCGGCAAGGAGGGAGAAAAAGAGAGTGGGATTCCACGACCGAGACAGGCCGCCGAGCATAGTGGTCGACGACGGCAACGTGCAGCAGCCGCTGATGGCCTCTGCCGGCGGCACCGACCCCTTCACGACGCCAGGGCCGTCGCCGCCCAGCGAGCAGCAGCAGCAGGCTCGGCAACAAGTCGGGGCACCGGACGCCTCGGAGCTGCGCCGCGCCCTCAGCCAGCTGGTGACGCAACCCGACGGCACGACAGCCACAACGGTCGGCGGCGGCAGCGGCGGCCTCGGGATCACTACAGGCACCGGCACCGGTGTGCGGACGCCGCTGCAGCCGCCGCGGCCTGCGCTTTCGGCGCAACACGAGCTACGACGTGCCAGAGTTTCCGACAGGCCGCGGACCTGGCCGAGCAGAACCTGAGCGAGCGGCAGCACAGGTCAGGACTGGCGGCCCGCGAGCGCGCGCACAACCTGGCGGCGCGGGTCGAGAACTACACGTCGCCGCACGCGTCGCGCCGCGCCTCGTTCGACACGGACGACGAGGATTTAGAGAGCGCGTGGCGGTGGGGCCGCCGCCGATCACCAGGGACACGCCTCGGCGTCGGGTCGGGAGCAACGGGGGTCTTC
>GL876975.1:735952-763261 GCA_000193285.1 Magnaporthiopsis poae ATCC 64411 | reverse complement strand
GGGTCGAAGGGGCAGTAGGTTTGTGCCAGGCTCTGGCAGCCCGCGGGGAGCTCGTCCATGATGAAGGGGTCGAGCAGTTCCTCCTCGCGCAGCCAGCAGTAGGCGTTGAGCTTCTCTAGCCTTAGGGCCTCGGTCTCGTTGTAGGGCGGGGCTGTGACCGTGGCCATGTGGTGGTGGTCGAGGTCGGCGAATAGACCGCCGTTTGGTTGGGCCGGTTCGTTGTCCAAGGGGCCTTGTTCCAGTACATGATCATCGAGGTCGCGCTGTCGTCACGGTTCCTCCAAAATCAGTTTTTGGCAGAGACACACTGGGGGCAGGAAATCGGCGGACAAAGGTGTTAATAACCACTTACAACGTTTCGAATCCCCTGGCCGGCTCCGGAACGGCCTCGTATCTCCCTCCGCCCGGGGGGCTGCGCAGAGTGGGTTTAGTACCTAGCTAACCGCAAAAGAAGAAGAACGGCCAGGGCATTAAAAAAACAGACTTACGACACGCAGATGTTCCTGCCAGCCATGCTGCCCAAACTGCTACAGTCATACTGGATCGTCGGGTTCCAAGACGAGAGCTGGACAATGGTGAAAAGTCTTGTTGGCCAGCAGCGTGGTGCAGGTGTCGCCAGGTTGGACCGTGTAGAGGGTGCACGTATCTTGGAGGCACAGCTGGGTCCCCGGTGCCAGGCAGCTGCAACTGTAGTCGAGCGCGTTCAGCGCGATGAGGCGGTCGGTGGCGACGGAGCTGGCCGACGAGATGGAGGCGCACGTATCGCCCTGCTTGACCGTGTATACGGTGCCCCGGCACGTCGGCGCCGGCGGCACCTCGTCGGTTGCGTTGCGCGTCGAGGTCGGCAGCGGCAGCGGCGTGTGTGTGTACGTGTACTTTGTCGGTGACGCGCCGCACCGCGACAGCAGAGTCGAGAAGCTCTCGGGCGTCACGCGCCCGTCGCCGAAGCCGCTGGCCACGAGGCGGGAGAGGTGCTGCAGGGAGCAGTCGGAGCAGGCGTCTCCGCCGCCCCGCAACGTGTCGTAGACGCAAAAGCCCCCGCCCGTCCTTGACGCACGCCATGTCGTAACCCCAGACCAGGTTCATGGGCGACCGCGCTGCCACTCTGCTCGTGTTGCGAGTTCTGCAGCATGCGGTAGAAGGTCTTGCCGCAGCACTGGTCGACGGCGCGCTGAAAGTTCTGTAGGGAGGCGCGGCACCCTCGGCCGCAGCGGACCGGTGGAGGGCGTCCCCGGTGATGACGCAGAGGGCCGTGACACAGCTCTCGCCGGTGCAGGCGATGTCTGTCGATAGAGCCTCCCGGCATGCTGCGGGCACGTTGGCCGAGATGACTCCCGGTGAGGGAAACAGCCGCAGGGCCTCTGCAGCCAGAGGCCCGTAAGCGAGTGCTACCGCGAAGGAGCAGATGAAGAGCATAGTGAACAACCCGCCAATCCACCCCTGGATTGACCCGAAACGGCGCTATTCCGGAGGCCTAACGAGTGACGGTTACCAAGCCCAAGGAAGGAGTTGACTGCATGTGCCTGGCAAGTTTCTGCCTCTGGCTTCGAAGAGCTGCCGACCTTAATCTTACGAAGGACTTTCTATTTCCTCTTGGGAAACAGCTTAAGATTCTTTTTTTTTTTTTATTAAAAATGGCATTATGCTGCCCAGATCCTCTTTCCACCAGACTCCTTCAACCGGTCCGACCAGCCCTAGCACCTACCCGAGGGATCGACGGGCAGACCACGCGTGCTGACGGCTCTCAGAGTACGGAGCACGGCAGTAAGAGACAGGTTCGTATTGTTGCACCCACGGGAGCGCGCGGGCTGGAAACGGCCGGGGATTGAAAGCGGACGGTTTGGCCCGCCGAGCGTTGAAGGCGGTGAGCTTGGCCCGCCCAGCGTCAGGGACAAGTCCGTCCCCCCGAGCTGGCGTCTTCAAAATGTCGTGCTTCCTCTTGGAGGTGCGCCCTTTAGGAATCGGGGAGCGACCACCCTTCCTCTGTCAACTTCTCGGTGACTCTATCTCTTCTTTTTTCACTGCAGCCCACGCCAGAGCCCGCCACGCAGGGTATTTCCACTCTCGTCAAAGAGGGGATGTTGCTTGCAAGGGTCTTGCCGCCATGGCTGGCGGCCTTGATCACCACCAGCCATGTCCATCCCTTTCTATCGGCGACGTCCACGGCGCAGGTCTCCGGGGTCGATGCCCAGGGCGGACCTGCAGCGACATCACTCCATGTCTTGTCGGGTGCTGCAACAAGGACAACGCCTGCGGGCTCGGACCCGACTTTTGCTCTGCCGAGGCGGGTTGTAAGGGCAACTGTGAGGCCACGGCCGAGTGCGGCCAGTATGCTGCACCGGGGACCGGCGACTGCCCCCTGAACGTCTGTTGCAGGTGCGTTTCGTCTACCCATTCCACGCTCTTCCTTTGTACATATGATTTGCCACCGGGCTGATGAAAGAGCAACACCAAATTGCCAGCAAATGGGGCTTTTGCGGCATCGCCGATGACTTCTGTGGTAGCGGGTGCCAGCCCAACTCCAAGAGCGGTGGGTCCGGCCCGGCGACGTAAGTGTCCTTGCCGCCCTCCTATTTTTCTGCCTCCTTTTCCGGTTTTTGTCTACCATCGGCCTGTGTTAACGATGGCAATACGGCCTCCAGGCGTCCCGGCTGCTCCAAGGGCACGAATGCGCTCAACTACGAGCGTCGCATCGGCTACTATCAGCTTTTCAACGGGTACAAGCAACGCGGCACGAAACCCCAAGAGCCGCCGGTCGAGCCCTCGACCACCTCCACCCGGCCTTCATCAACTTCGACGAGTCGTTCAAGTCGACCACGGAGCACATCTCCCCGGCCGCTTACGCCGCGCCGCTCAAGCCGGCTCGGCCGGGGCTCAATATCGTCATCGTGGCGGGCGGTCGGGCGTTTAACGACCCGCCAACGGCGAGCCTCTTCTCCGATAGTAGGTCCTCCCTTTTCCACGCCCGTTTGTCTTCGGGGACACCGACCCCGCCGTCCGCCGTCCTCAATCCGCTCCAATCTCTTCAATCTTTCCATCCTTTACCGTTCTACGTGCCTTCCACTCTCTTTCGCGCCATCCTCCAGCCGTTACGCACTTTTTAATATCTTCTACGTCCCGACACGTAAACCGACTTCGACCCGCCGCTATAAGTGGTTAGCACGCACCCGAATAGATAAACCTTTATCGAGTCGGCCATCAAGTACATTCGGCAACGGGGCCCGGACGGCATCGACCTCGACCGGGAGTACCCGTCGGCCATCGACCGTTGCGGGAACCCTTCCAAGGACGCGGCCAACTACGCCCCGCCGGCTTCGGAGCCGCACCAAGCACCGAATCGGGAAAATCCCGGTTGGGAGCTTTCGGTGACGCCGCCCACAAGCTACCGGTACCTTAAAGGGCTCGACGTCGAGAGGACGTGGCGCCAGGTCGACTACTTTAGCACGACGACCTACGACCTCTACGGCACGTGGGACCGGGACAGTAAACGGACGGGGCCGTACTTGCGGGGCCACACCAATCTCGCCGGCATCGAAAAGGGGCCGGACCCGCTCTGCCGCAACAACATCCAGCCCGACAGGGACTTTTTGGCTTTGCCTTTTACGGCCGCTCCTTCATCTTGGAAAACCCGAGCTGCTCGCAGCCCAACGGCGTATGCCGTTTCTCCGACGGCCGCAACTCTGGCCGGTGTTCCAACACCCGGGGTATCCTGACCTGCCAGGAAATCGTGTCCAGGAACAACAGTCTGGATGTCAGCCCCGCCGTGTACGAGCCGGACGCGTCGGTTAACTACATAACCTACGGTGGCAATCAGTGGATCTCGTTCGACAACGCCCGGTCCTTCGAGGCCAAGAAGCGGTTTCTAATAAGCCGGTGCATGAAGGGCCTCATGGTATGGGTCATCGACCAGGACACGGAGCGCTTCGACGCCATGAACAGCCTGATGGGCGACTACTCGGGCCTGCAATTCCAGCGCGGCAATCGTGACAAGGCCGCCATCGACAAGCTTGCGCGCTCCATGGGGACGCACATGGGTCAGCAGTGCTTCGTCACGCCGGTTGCTACGGCCCGGGCCCTGGGATCCCCACAACGGACGTCTGGTACAACTGGCCAGCGGGCTTCTTGTTGGTCGGCACCGCGCACGCCCCCTGGCAGCTGAAGGAGCGGTACACCATCGACAAGGACTGCCCCAAGGGCAGGTACCACCACATCTGCTGCCCGCAGGACGCGATGCCCAAGAACTGCGAGTGGGTCGGTGCGCCTGAGTGCAACCGCATCGGCTGCATCGGCACGTGCGGTGCAACCCAGTACAAGCTCAATATCGACACATTTGCCGAACCCGAAGGCAACGAGCCCCGCTACCAAGGTCAGCGGTCGCGCTGCTGCAATTTGACGCCGCTCATTAGCGGCTGCGGATGGCAAAGTTGCCAGGGCCCGCTCGCGCCCGGCTCGGATCCAAGCTGCCCCCTGGGCTGGCGTATGAACAGGCCCGACGGTAGCCGCTGGTGTGCCAACGACGTCGGCAGCGGCCAGTCGCTCCTGTACGACCGGCTCAAAAGCCCGCTATGCTGTCCCAAAGGCAGGGACTGAAACAAGTGCAGTGGAGCAACTCTCCCGACAAGGTGACGGACTTCTTCGGGCAGATGTGCAGCCACACGCAGTGTGGCCCCGGCACCGTCAAGGTCGCCGAGGCGCTGGATCCGCGTCCTAGCCCCATGCTCAACACGGGACGCGACCGGAACTGCGATGCCTTCGTCGACAGACCCGGTGGGAGTCCATACTTCCCACTCTGCTGCGTTCCCGGCTGGCGCCTGAGCCCGGCATGGCCGGTCGACCCCAAGCTACTCTTCGGCGATGCTGCCAATACGGATCCGGAAGGCTCGGACGTCGCCTGGGTATACGACCTCAGCGGGAGAACAACGACAAGGACTTTGTCGACCACCCCGGCGACGAGGATGACGACGCGTACGGCTTTGTGATGCTCGATGGGCCCGATCACAGCATCGACACCCAGTTCGGCACCTCGTTCACCGTGGTTCGGTGCGAGGAGCGGATCCCCAAGGTCAGACGGCGCCACATCACCATCAACCAGACCGAGCTGAACCGGGTTTTTGGCCACAAAAAGGAAACGCTGCACGCCTACTGCAACTTTGGCGCGGGCGACCCACGGTGCATCAAAACCTTCAAAAAGGGCGCTGAGGATACCACCACCAGCCCCCCAGCCCACGCCGGCGACGGCCCCTTTGCTCGTGCCGTCTTGATGCGGCCGGCCGACGAGGCAGTCGTGACCGGGTTGCCGCCACACCATCTTCGCCACCGCGACGTGTACGGCCTGGCCTCGTCGACGGTATACGACCTCGAAATAGACTACAGCTTTGCCGCGATCGGGGCGAAGAGTGCCGACGAGCCCGTGCCCGTGCGGGTAGATTACACAAATTTGTTGCACTACTGGGGACGAGGTGACGGATGAGCCGGTGAAGCGAAAGCGCGATGTAAACCCAGGTTACTCCCAGATCGACTGGTTCCAAAAGGTCGAACGCGCGGTGGAAAATGACAAGAAGGTCCGCTGGCGCTCCCACGATCAGGACAGGGTCGTGGTAGGAAACGCCGGGTTCGAGTTCGCAAGAGTCGACGACTGGGACGGCCCAAAAGCTGCAGAGCTTCACGGCACACACCTCGACAAGCGGTGGTTCGGCGTCTTTGCCGGCCGGCTGCGTCGGCTGACCACGTTTTCGCGCAGCGAGCTGGGCAGCCTCCCCATTGGCCTTCTCGTGTATTCACAGTATCCAAAGCCGCCTGGGGCTGCCCGGGCAAGAGCTTCCACGCCACACTCCAGAGGGATCTTGAGGCAGCATACAGTTCGACATGACGTACGCCTACTACCTTTCCGGCACCTTAGTCCCGCCAAGCAAGCCCGGGACGTTCTTCTATCTTGGCATGGAGCCCACTGCGTATTCGGGCCTGAGGCTGTATCAACGCGCGCTACAGAGCCACGATCGCCGCAAGCGCATCACCGACACCATCGGCTACCAGGCCTGGCCATCAGGGGCATTGCGGTCGTGGGGCCAACGCTCGACGTCTACGGCCAGCTGATGGGGCACATCTCGATCAAGGGGGAGTCGCGGTCGGGCGCGACTGTCAACTTTGGCCGCGCCGAGGCCTACTGGCCCCAAAACACCGACGCGGACTGGTACATGACCCTTATCGGCGTCGAGTCCAAGAACACCAAGCCGGCGCCGGCCGCCATCGCGCCGACGTTTGACCTCGGCGTGCGCAGTGACGCTGGCGTCAGCCTCATTGTTCAGCCCGAGGCGAACATCGGCATCAGAATTGGCGGCGGCAAGCTCACGGCCGGGCAGGAAATCGTCAACGCACAAGTCACGGGCTTCCTCAAGACGGTGCTGGCCTTGCAGGCCAGCGGGGAGCTGAAGGGAGGGAGTGCCTCGCCCTTCGTGTGGGCCTACTCGTACGGCGTCTACTTCTATTACAACATCGGCTACGGCGCTACGGCTAGCATCCTGGGGGTTTCCGACTGGGCGCTCGGCCCGCGCAGTGCCTGTGATCCCGACCGGAGGATGGACGTCTACTGGCCCGTCAAGGGCGAAATCCCTCTCTCGTGGCCTGAGCGGCGGGCCGTCACACTGCTAGATCCCATGAGATGGCCCCAATTACCCGGCAGGAAGCGGGCACCACATGATACCGACTCGCTCGCTGGTGTTGATTACATTCTCCACGACATGGTATCCGAAAAAAAGGCGTGCTAACCGCACCAAAAGCGTGGTGCGGCGGGACGCCCTGTCGGCGCTGCCTCCCACGCACATGGGTGGAGATAGTCTCTTTACCGGCGAGCTGTCACCCCCAGAAGACATTTCCTTTCTCGGGCTCGCCACGCCTGTCCGCAACGCCAGCGAATCGCCCGACCTTCCATCTCGCAGAGGCGCCAGGGGACCGAGTCGCCACAGCCGGACTCGCCCGAGTTCTCGGAGGAAATCACGTGCAACAACGACAATACCGGGGAAGTTAAGCTGCCCAATCTCGGCCTCAACTGCGCCTTCGTCTTTGCCGGCATTTCCCCAACGCTCAAGGAACCGGCCGGAAAAGTGGAAATCTTTCAGGGTCTCTGCAAGCCTCTGAACGCCCTGAGCGGCGGTCCTCCAGCAACCCTGACCGCCGACTTCAACGACCAGCGCAGGGATTTCAACAGAGACATGGCGTGCGGGGACTTCGCCCGCTCCTGCAGCGACAAATCCCAAAAGATTCGCGAGAGCATGAAGATGAAGATCCAAGGCCACTATCAGCTCCAGTGTGACGAATATCCCTTTGCAAGCACGGAGGAGGGAGGGAACTGGTTCACCCTCCGGGTTGGGAGATCTGCGGCGTGCGTCTCGGCGTCCCGGAACACGCGTGGTGGCGACTGTTTGAGTTGGGTTTGCCTTTCCTTTTTAAGCCGTCGGCCTTGTCATACGGCTACACCAGGCACCACCATACCGATGCCGATCAACTCTCCTCGTTTCGCAGAATTGATTTTCAGGAACAGACAAAGATAAATGCACCAAAGGGCTCGAGTCCAACTGGGGCCAGATGGATCCAAATGAGCCCAAAGACGAAGACGGCCAAACGATCCCGCGGGAAGACAACTGGGTCGATTGGAGCGACACGGGTAAGTCCTTTTTCTCCCTCCTCCCCAGTTTTTTCTTTATTTTTTTGGTCCTGGCTAACGCATAATCCCATTCCAGACAAATGGTCGAAACCTAACAAGGACGGGGCGAAACGAAAACCGTCTGGTGGACTACCCGAACGAAATGCCGCCGGCCGCAGGCAAACTTTCAGATCGGCAACCCGAGAAGCAATCCTGGTGGATGTTCAAACGCAACTACGCGTCCTCGCTTCACACGGGCGCCGCCGACGGCGACTCGGGCTTTTTGGATAAGAGCTCGGCGATCTACACGGGATGCTCGTCACGCCTTTTGCCCTCGCACAGCCACCTGAAGAACTCGACTAGGTTTGCCTGGTCTTGCCTCCATGTCTCCAGCATTTTCTTCTCGTCGCTCGACAGAGACTTCATGTCTTTCTGCGAATATTCGAGGTTCAAGCTAACATCGACCATCATTGGTCCGAATTGAAGAAAGCTGTAGTTGTCCGTTGTATCGTCCTGGGACTCGCTTGGGTGCCTCGAGGGAAAAGCGGCGTTGGCGTCCAGACTCTCCTGGTAGGTGGACAGTAGCAGTCTGTTAGCATGCCCTTTCTCGATACCGGAAGCAACATGGTATTTCCACCTACTCCTGTGCGAAGGGTTCCGGCTACCCTGCCCGGGGAAGAGGCACTTGCATGCCTCGTTGTAGCCCCCGAGCCAGGAGGTGTTGAACAGGAGGCCAGTCAGGATACTCTTGGACTCCGTGTGAGCCGCTTTGAGGTCGCCGTCATCGTGGGTGCGATACTTTGGTGGTATGTTGTTGACCGGCTCTTTCTCGCCCGGTGCGTTGCGGCCTTCCCTAGCGTGCGCCGATCCGCCAACCTGGCCCTGGGACGGCCGCTGGCCGGGTTGGCCTGTTATGATAGCAGCATCTTCTGCCCCTGCTGCTTTTCCCCCTGCTCCCGCTTCTCCCAATCACTCTTCTCTGCCGCATCGCCGGCCGTGCCGCTCAGACCAGCCCCATCAAGCGTCGTCTGCCTGTTCAATCCCGGGACCGCTGCTGCTGCTGCTGCCGCTTCTACTGCCTCCTCGGGCCTAGCGATCGTGGACGCCTGGCTCGCGGTGAGTAGGCAAAGGTACGGAGAGAGCCCGGCCGAGTTGTGGATCACCAGAGCCTTGCCATATCTGGTGAGAAGCTCCACGACGATCCGACGTCTTGCTTTCAATGCTTCGTTTTTCTGCTTGTCGGCATTGCCGCAGGCGCTGCAGACACCTTCAAGCGGTACTGCCGGCTGGCCGCTCCACGTCCTGGATTCGTAGACTCGTGGCTGTGCGGCCGGCCGCTCCGGTGCGCCGGCAGACCGCCTCGCCCCGCGGCCTTGGCACCCGACATCGTGCTGGCGGAGTCGGCCGAGGACCTGCTTTCTTTGCCGGCTACCTCTGGTATTTTGCATTCCGGCCCCGGCATGAGGAAGTGCTGGTCGAAGTCAACGGCGTCGTGGAGAGGTTTGTTCCCATCGTCCGGGAGCGCCTTCTGCTCGTCCCCACGCGAGTCGCGCTGGGCCCAGAATGCCCCCTGGCTAGGCCCTTGATGAGCGTCTGTATCGCCTTTAGGTTGTGGTAGACGGCACGGCGGGTAATATTCTCCTTTTTTCTCGTTCGTCTTAGCGAGCGCAGCCGCAGCCTTTGCGTCCAGCATCGGGCTGCACACGTAGATCGCGAGGTCGGTGTCCAAGGCCCGGCTCATCTTGGCCCTGATGTCGACATCGGCCGCCGCGTGGAGCGGCTTCGTTCACGAGTTCGGCGAGAGCTGGTCCGGGTCTGCATCGGCGATCACGCGGAGGAGAAATCTGATATAGGTTCGCCACTGAGGCAGCAGAGCGAAGTCGTGAGTCTGGCTGGGCGATGCTCGGGCCGAAGAAGTGACCGGAGTGTGCGCGTGTTGTTTCTCCAGGCTCAACAGTTGTCCGATTTTTTTTCTCGATATTGCACGCACTTCTGCAGCTGATCCCATTTTTCCTCATGAGCCCAGCAAGCGTCGATATCAGCGTCGATCTCGTTAATCAGAATCTCCCTACCATTGGCTCTGATGACCATGGGATCCTTGGTTGGTGCCTGTGGCCACCCACTAGACGGCTCGGCCGGTTGCGGCGACTGGCGGGGCGAATTTTCAGGGGTCAGGCCGTCGTCCGGGTCATCGACGGTCGGGCCGAGCGCATTCATGAGAATGGCGCGGAGAGAGTTGGGAGTGATTTTACCATCTCCCATAGTCAGTAGAGTCGGTTTAGATGCTGCCAGAAGTGTGAAGATCGAATTTCGTGCGAATCCCCACCCTGCTGTCACTCAGCTTGCGATAGGGGCTCGGCAAGTCGCAGACGCCGACGGGATCATAGCCCGTGGATGCCGCTCCGGGTTGTCTGACATGCTGCCAGCCATCTCGCTGCTTACGGGCGGATTGCCGGAATTGCCGGCTGGGCAACTGAAGGTGCGGAAGTGCCAGAAACATGAAGTGGCGCTTCCCCGGCTAACCCATGCGCATGCATACTTATTCAGTCAGGTCTTCTTCGGCACTCCTTACCGCGCTTCCAGCACACGCAGCTTGGACTCGATCATCCTAAACCCGATAGAAGGATGTTACAAAGATTTGCTTAGTGATTGTGATACCGGAACTGGTGAACAGGCTGCCAAGACAGCTCGAGGATATCCATGAGCGATTCGGCTTCATCTCCCACCGGGTCAGCATTATCAGCCACTATCAGAGACCCTTCCCCTCGGGTTCGTATTGGGTGGTGAGTAGCACTGCGTCTGGACGGTTTGGTGGATCAAAACTGACACCAACACTAGCTCGTGACGGAAGACTGTGCCACCCTTGGGCTGAGCAATGAGATTTCCATTGGGTGTGACCGTCACCACAAAGATATGCCTGAGCTCATGGGGCGCCAACAGCAATTCGTGCTGCAGGTACACCTGATCAATACCAAGATTAGCCGCTCACCCTTCCCTGCCTTGATTGGACCGACGGTAGAGTAGTACTGACATTACAACAGCGCATTGGAGCCAATTTCAGCACTTCCCACGCATCCTCGAGTCGGCCCGCCCTAGACAGAGGGTGCTCGAGCTTCCCATGTGGTCGCTCTCACCATTCACCAGTGTAGTACCACGTTGCTCCGGTAATGTGAAACTGGCCGACTGGGTATCGGCCATGAGCGGGCCGAGATATCTACACGTCCAGATAGGAAGCTCAGTGGACGCCACCAAGCTTTTGCATTCTATAACCTCGGCAATACGGAGAAATCCCTAAGCGCTACGGGCTTCACGGCCATCGCCGCGCCCCGCAGACGCCAGCTTCAGGGCCGAAGAACCAGTCGGCATCTACGTCGATCTCTCGCGGCAAATCATCGGCCAGCAACCCCGGGCCTTCTTACACACGCAGCACATTGCTCACTCGGCTACAGACGCTATAGGCGGTCGCTCTGAGTGGTGGAAGGAAAGGATCCTATGGGTGTGTCTAGAGGCACTCATACACGCCCCGCTCGGAATCCACGTGTACGGGTTTTTGCACATCGAGACCGCGGCCGGCATCGAGATCCTCCAGAAGATCAGCTCGGCGGTGCGAGGCACAGATTCCATGCTCCTGCTGGTCCTCGTGTCTACAGCGAGCGCACCAGCCGTTATCAGCGAACTTGGGTGCGTCGACTTCAAATTCCAGCCTGAGGACCTGGAAGTCTGCCGCGTGCTCG
Source organism: Magnaporthiopsis poae ATCC 64411 (assembly GCA_000193285.1). Taxonomy (NCBI): domain Eukaryota; kingdom Fungi; phylum Ascomycota; class Sordariomycetes; order Magnaporthales; family Magnaporthaceae; genus Magnaporthiopsis; species Magnaporthiopsis poae. Next base: position 751,888 of record GL876975.1, on the reverse strand, counting down.
ATACAAATGAACTCGCCGGCACACTCTGTGGTGTAGGCGGTCCCCCGACGGACACAGAGCGGGAGAAGGCGCAAGCGCCGAGCACTGTGGCAGCAGCAGGTGGCGGATCCGAACAACTCTGGCACTCCGCATCCAGACGATGGGCCGCTCCGTCTTCATCGCTCTCACATGGATAGTCTTTGCAACGCGGCCCCTGTTCCGGGACGAGCTGGAGGTGTTTCTAGCTTTCGATCGAAACAGGTGGGGCTCGCACCAGAGCAGCGCGGTGGGTGTCCGCAGCGGCCTTGCGCCACGGTTGCCGGAGTTTCTAAAGCTCCTGTCCGACGTTGTTTTCGTCGATTCGGGCAGGATATATCTTCACGTCCCTTACGACAGGACCCGGCGTGTCGTGTCACACCTTCGTCCCCGTAGCTCTATGTGGCGCATTCCTGCCTCACCATTCTGACCAAGCACATCCTCAATGCCACGGAGAACAAAAAAGTGATGGACATCCCGGACGGCGTGAAATCTGTTAACTCAGACAGCCCTAACGAGTCGGACAGCCCGAGCATCGATGCTGAGAACGACCCAGAGGAGACAGAAGAGCGTACGGCCGGAGCTGTCGCGGCAGACGACCAAGTCGAACCCGAAAAATGCGCCGTCGACAGGCTCTCACGCCCGCAGGAGGTTGCAGCAGAATATGCAGCGAAGAACTGGATTATTCACTATGCGCTGGCGGGAACCAGTGGCAAACCGGAGCAAGACGAGCCCCTTTCCACCTTTACCAGCGACGACACGAAAGTTCGCGATTGGGTCTATCTGGTTAAATATCTCGCCTGTGCACCCTCTGCGCGAGATGTCGGGAATTTTGTCAGCAGCTCCTTGGCTCCTCTCCGGAAGTTCCTGGACATCACGAAACTCGAGGACCTGGACCTCCTTTATGCCTTGGCCGCTCGACCATCATCGGCTCCTGGGCCGGATTGACTTCTTGTCCACGCGGCGGAGAGCGGAAATGAGGCCATGGTGCAGTCTATCATCTCCAGTGAACTGGGCTCACTGCTCCCCGCTTCAGTACACAGAGCACTCGCAACCAGCTCTGGACATATGCACGACGAGCTACGCAAATGTGCGGCCGCGCTTTCCCCAAAGGACGATCAGCAGTGGTTAGCTCTCTTGCAGGTCACTGCTCAGGTGCTCGGCCACGGTACGATATCGAAGAGGCTTAGTGCCGAGCTGGTCGCCCTGAGCCTAGGTGTAGCTCGGGAAAGCTGGTCTACGGACGCACTGCACGGAGCGATCGAGTACGGCGATGACGAAGCTATTGAAGATCTGCTCAAAGACGAGGACCTGACGAAACAGCTGGATAGTGGACACAAACCGAGATGGACCGCCATGCACGCGGCGGCGGATCGCGGGAGTCTGCAACTCGTGGCCCGTCTATGGGGCGCGGAGTTTAGAGAAAGCGTCAATGTCCCCTGTCCCGACCCGGATTGTTGCACTCTAGTCTTCGTCGCCTGCTCTCGCGGCTTTGCCTACATAGCCGAGTTTCTTGTCAGCAAGAGAGCTCATCTGGAAGACTACAGCGGCCCGCTGGATCAAACAGCCCTGCACGCAGCCAGTCGTCATCATGGTCACTGGAGCACCACTACGATGCTCATCGACAACAAAGCCGCCATCACCTCCGCAGACGCCAGTGGTAACTCCGCGCTGCATCTCACCATTGAGAAGGGCCACGTTCGCGTTGCCGAGCGCCTTGTTGACGCTTTCCCCGACATCCCGGCCGCAAGCGATGCGAGCCAGACCTCGGACCGCAGCAATGCCATTACACCCCAATCGGAAGAGGAGGGCAGCGTCACTCCTATACACGAGGATCTACCGGTCCGCTACCGCAGGCTGATGGCTGCCTTTGGGATGTTTGAAGGCCGGGGAGGCCACAACGCGATGTCCACGAAAAGGGACAACAGGTTGGCCCCGCTCAACCGAGCCAACCTGGCCGGTGTGAGCGCGCCGTTTGCGGCGGCGAACAGAGACCTCCTGACGGTTGGCAGGCGTCCCCTCGAGCGGCGAGCCGATCCGAGCCTCGTCGACGATCGATCCAGGCTGCCTATTCACATGGCTGCCGAGGCCGGATCCGTCAGTCTGATCATTGACCTGCTCGACAAGGGCACCGAGATGAAACATGGCTTGGCTGCCATACCCCTTCACTCCAGCTGCTACCGAGGTCATGTGGATGCCGTCAAACTCCTCGCCGATCATAGCTGCACCTACCCTCACTTGAAAGAAATTTCACCAAGCCAACTCCGACACCCGACCTACCCTGCACCTACCCTGCACCGTTTGAAACATAAAAACTTCACCAAGTCAAATTACACACGATTTGACTACCGAAGACGCGAACGGCCGCACCGCCCTCTCGGCGGGCATGTGCCGGCGGCCACTTACCGGTGGGCGAGTTCCTCATGAGTCGCCACGACAAGAAGGAATGGGCTCCCGGGCTTGTCTCTGCGGCGCGCTACGGCCACCGAGACGTCGCAAGGCACCTGCTAGACATGGGATGCCCCGTCGAACGGCACGGAAACCGCCCGCCGCCAGAAGGCTTTCTCCTCTGCGATATCCCGGGGGCCAAGCCAGGATGGCCGAGATGCTTCTGCTACGGGAGACCACGCCGGTGATCACCAACCCGAAAGGTAAGGATGCCTTATTCGCCGCCGTAGAGGCCGAAGAACTGGATACGTTCAGGCTCCTGATCGACCTAGGAGCAGACATGGAAGCGGAGGGACTTGATGGCTCCACCATCCTGACGAGAGCCATGTTCTTGAAACACACGGCCTTAGTCCGCCTGCTATTCGAGCGAGGGGTCAAGCTGAGGCTCCGCTGGCACAGCTACGACAGCTTACTCGGATTCTCGGATGGATTCTCGATCCCGCCTATCACTAGTCTGCTCCTTGGCCAGTACGTCCGGGGGAAACGCGAGGACGGTATGACGCCGGCCTAGGCGTTGATCGTGGCCATGAAGAGGCAGAGCCGCAGTCTTCTGAAGCTCGTCCTGAAGAAGTGGTTTCCGCGGAACGACGAAGGACGCCACGAGCCCGCAGGGCTCCGAGTGCGCAGAGTTCTTGGAGGTGATGCTCAGGAACCGGGCGGTCGCGGCCTCTATCGATCATCAACAACCCGGGCTGGGCACGCCGCTGCAGGCCGCCGTCGCCGCGCCCGCGAGATCTCGAGACATGGCCAAGATGCTGCTGAAGCACGGCGCCGACGCCGAAATCATAGCCGGACGGTTCGGGACCACGCTCAACGCGGCGTGCGCGGCGGCGAACTTGGAGGTCGTCGAGGACCTCGTCGACATTCTCCCCAAGGAGGTGATCACTTCCACGACGGGGAAATACGGAACGGCTATTCAGTCTGCAATTGTCGGGTGCCGCGACCGAGGACCGACCGAGACCACGATCGAGATTCTGGATCTCCTCGCGGCCAAGGGCTGTTCGGCCCTCGGCAAGGGTGGCTTCTACCACACCGCCCTCCACGCCGCCATCTACTTCTCGCCTCCCGAGGTGATCGATTGGATCGTGAAGAAGAACCAGAAAGTGATCTTCGCGTCAAGGATCACGCCGGTGTCATACCGCTGCACCTCACCTGGCCATCGTCCTCGGCAACTGGGATCTGGTGGAGAAGCTCGCACAAGCGGCTGCTGGGGCGACACCCAAGCCAGTAGCATGGTGGCTATGCGCTTCCGCTGACTACCAATATTATAGCAGAATACACTGCGCCGCTGTCTCGAAGGACGAGAAGATCATGGCCAAGGCCCTGTCGCACTGGTCGGACTACCCCGACGCCGACGTAGTGACCAAGCACACCGACGTCGACGGCTGGACTCCGCTGCGCTGGGCCTGCCGACAAGGCAACAGGGAGATCGTAGAGGCCCTTCTCGGCGCGCGGGGCGGACCCCGAGGCCCTGACGCGCCGCTCATGGACGGCCCGCCACATCGCCATCCCGAACGGCGTCACCGACGAAGAGTACCCAGTGCAACTTTTGTCAGCTGTTTCTAGTAGCGACGGCGGCCTAATCTTTGCGGGGTTCTGGTCCGTGACAGTTGAATACAAACTACTATCTTCGAAAACTGTTCCACATCACGCACTTCCGCCTTGTCCTCTCCAGGGTGCCCTACCTAGGAGCAGAAGTCCCTGATTGTAAACGCATCCTCCAAAACAGCCTTTAAACTTTCGAATCTTTGTTTTTCTGGCCGTTTAGGTTTCAGTCATTTGGCTTCCGGTTATTTAGGCCCGGCTAATGCTGGGCATTACGGGAGGCCGGAAAGGCCGCCGGACGCGATCACGGCCCGCCGGACGGCTTGTACTACAAGGCCGCTATTAATCAATGTCGTGGTCGGTACGGACACTCAGCACAGGACGCGGAGCCGGTTCGTGCACATGACGGCACGGCGCCGCGTGGCCGAGGGCACGTCCAGAGGAGCGAGGGGCAAACAAAAAGCAAAACGAACCAGAGCGACGCAAACGAGTTTTAATTCGGGTCCGTCAGATAGATGCGAGCCTCTTCCCGGGAACGGAACAAAAAAACGAAGATGGCTAGGTACGCAGCCCATAAAAGGTGGGATAGACAACACGGTGGCCGCTAGCCTGAAAATTATAGCGGTTGGCCTAGAGCAGGGACGCCTCGTGATCAGGACGCCAAGGAAACTTGGGGCCGAGGGAATTGGAAGTCCTTCGTATGCCGAACTCGGTGGTCTTTTCGACCGCGCGTCTTAGTTCCCAGTTTTCAGGTCACGTACCGCCGATGATCATCAAGAATACCACATACAAGATAACGGCTCACGTCCTTCCTCCACCGGGCCCGGAAGCACCCGTGTCAGACTTCTTCCGTCTCCGGGCTTTCTTCGACCCGGGGTTCGCTCATGTTAGCCGGCTGCTGTTCACTTCTTTCCACTCGGGTCCCCTTCGTGGTGTATCCTTGAGAGAGTACGCCACTCGCTTCCCTAGCGTTCGGTAAGAGTCGGGAACGGAGGGTCGCCCGGCTGCCACGCGCCATCGGCTCCTAGGGCCGTGCGAACTACCCGAAGCAGGTGAGGGTGCCTCGCCCCGAGGAGTTCTTTCCGATCAACCTCTTGATCGGCTGGCGTCCGCAAAAGCTCGAATATCTCGAGACATTCGGGGTGCTTCAGGCCCTCGATTGTCAGGGTCTGGTCCATGGCCACGAGAAGGTGAGAGGCAAGTGCGACGTCTTTATGCAGGACCTCAGCGAGCCGGGGGCGAAACCCATGCTGGAACATCTCGATCACGATGGCCGTGCCGCGATTTTGTAAGCCTTCGCGTAGCAACTCGCTGGTTCTCTTTTCATTGATGGCCGAGAAGTCGAACCTTCCGGTTGCCATGATCGCCCTGGCAACTTGGCGGTTCCCCTGATACATCGAGGCAACTTCCAATGCCGTTGTGTTAGCATAGATGTAAGTGCTGAACATTGCTTTCTTGTCTGTTGACTTCCGATTGACGTCGATAGTGTCGAATGAATCCAACAGCTCAGACGCGAAGGTCGCTCCGAAATGGTCTTCTGTAGCGGTTAGGTGTAACGGCGACCATCCACACCTATCGGCCATGTCCGCTATGACGGGGGCGGCATTGATAAGCATCCTAGCGATTTCCAGCCGTTTTAAAGATATGTTCTTCTCCGAATAGCGAACAAAAGCCGCTGATAATGGCGTTCTGCCGTCCTTGTCGGCACGATCGGCTTGGACAGATCCGATGGCCAAGAGCCATCGAACGCAATCCACCCCCCCGGAATCGACAGCCGCAAAAAGAGCAGTCATCCCGTCAAGGTCCGGTTGGTCTATTCCCGGACATTGGGCGGCCCAAAGGAGTTTGAGAACGTGCAAGTGGCCTCGCTCTGCAGCATACCAATATGCGGTTCTCTTCTTGTCGTCATTCGTGTCGAGCTCAACTCCTTCAAGACCAAGAATTGTTCGGATGGCTGCAGCACTCCCCCCCTGGGCAGCATAGCTCAGAGGGCTCCTGCCAAATTTGGACCGCCGATTGATGTTTCCGAAACCGGCCGCGAGTAATATGCCCATGACCTCGACATTGTCCGCTTCCGCTGCGTACGAGAACAACGGTCTGCCTTGGTCGCTGGTCCAATCCAGGCTGGCATTTGGAAGGTGCTTTCGCAGGAGGTGGAAGATTTGGCCACGGTTTGGCGCTCGGGAGGCGCAGACGGCTAGAAAATAGCGCCAATGTCTCTTAGGCGGTAGGTTGCCTTTGGATAGGAGGGGTATGACAAAGTGCTCGGACGCGATGGCCAACGCCAAGCCCAATGTGTCATACGACGTATCGCGGTCGACAAACAGTAGCTTGCTAACTGGTTTCATCTTGCCCGATTCATCGAGATTTTCCAAATAATCGACCCCGTCCTGACCAAGGAGCAGTTGAAAGATTTCTATGTTTTCGGCAGCGATAGCCTCGCGTAGTGGAGTGATGTGGGGGTCTCGTGGCTTGTAGTTGACGGGGGCACCGGCGTCCAGGAAACATTTGCAGATCTGCAGGTTTCCGCATCGGATAGCAACGATGAGCGGAGTGAGACCTTTTAGCATCGATCCACTAGGGCGTGCTTCGAACACTTCCTTAACGTTGATCGACGATAGGAGCTGCTTTACCCGTTCAAGCGACCCTTCGCGAATCGCCCGACAGAGCAGAGCGTAAGCGGATGTGTCCAGATCAGCAATTGTCGGAAAGAGTGCCACGTTTTCCACTCGGTGGGATCCTTTATCGTGCCTGTCCAGTGCGTCTTGGGACTGAAAGCCTAGAGTAAAGGCGGGACAGTCCACATGCGGACATCGAAAAGGCCGTTCATGGGCGCTCATGTGTTCCTGGAGCCTGGCATCCGCGTCGAAACCCGAGTGGAACTGAGCGCACCATGGCTTGGGGCATTTAAATCGCAGTGGCCCGTACATGGTCTCGATTCTGGTGGAGGAGCTTTGGCTCTCTTGCCCGGAGGTTCTGCTATACAGTGCGTCGACGGCTTCGCGGGCTAGAGAGATCCGGTCCTCGAAGAGGAAGTGCCTGCTTCGCTCGCTCGGTGAAGTGTCAAGCTTTGCTAGGATATTGCGCAGGTTTGCGTCCGGACTCTGATCTGCCATGATGAGGCTCGCCCTTGAGAGTTCACAAGTTTTGTCGTAGTGAGCAAGGAGATCCGCAAGTTCCACGGCAGCAGCCTGGAAGGTCTCATGATTGTGTCCTGGTGGAGGCAGAGATTCGAGAGCGTGCGCGTGGTCCCACCAATGTGCTGCTGCATACTCCTGGAATGCGTAATATCCTGTCTCGGCGTGCTCTTTTCGGACCTGGAGGGTTGGGGATTCCGTGAAAGGGGCCGACTTGAGGTACCGGGAACAGAATGTGAGCATGTCGAGGTGCTGCTCCATGGAAGACGGTATTCTTTCTGTGTTCTCCAGGTATCTGCCGAAGGGCGTGTGTTAGCTTCGTATTTACGTCCAGCGTGGGTGGAGCGTGCATCAATTTTGCAAGCTGTGGGAACTCACTCTGCTGCCGTGCGGTGGACAATGTGAACCAACTTCTCCGACTCCTCCCCAGTGCCGGTTACATCAACAAAGCATCCACACATCCGCTTTGGGGAGAACTCCGCCTTGCACCGTTCTGCATTGGTTTGGGGTCCAACATCGGGGTTGATCATGAAGCGGGCCTGGATTTCTCTCCAGTGTAGTGGCCGGCTGGCACACGAAACCCATGACAGCATCCGTCTGGCCAGATCCTGGCCGGTGAGCCTGGGTTTCGCTGAGGTTGATCGAACCGGCTTGGCCCCGAAGACCCGCTTGGCAACGCGTTCGTAGCTAAGGTACGTTTTGATGATTAGGATTCGAGATGATGGATCCCAAGCTTCGGGCGACATAACAAGAGCTATGGTGAACTTACGCTTCCTCCAACCCCGAGGGAAACTCATTCTCTTGGAGCGCATCGACAAGCTCTTGCCGGGTTGGCATGTCGCGAAGATACGCCAGGACGACGCGGGCGAAGAGGAACATTCCTATAGAGTTAGATAGGGTAAGCCATGTGAATGAACTTAGAGCTGTCATGCGCGAGCATATTACCTCCCGCTTTGGACATGATATTGTCGACAATGCTCTTCTCCGTATCGCTGCAGGGAGAGCGCTTCAGGATAGCCTTGGCTTCATGCTGCACGTATTGGCGGATGGCGAGTTTATGTGCCTCAAAGGCGTCGACCCGAACGGATGCGACTGATGGGAATGATAATATCTCTTTCTCCAAATACCACTCCCTGCGCGCAGAGAAGAGGATACGAACCGTGAATGGCGAGTCGCCGGGCGTCCTGATAACTTCTTTGAGCCACTGCAGGAGAAGCGAAATCTGGTTTTGTGGTTCGCACTCGTCCAGCCCGTCAATGACCAAAAAGCAGAAACGCTTGGCCTGGACCGCCGTTGATGCCAGCTTTGTTAACAGATCCCGCGGTGGTCTGTAGACAGTGGAAAGCTGGCGGAAAGCATGATCCAGGAGAGTCTCGTCTCCATCCTCGGTGACCAGCTGGTCAATGAGAGCCCGCAGAACTGAAGTAAAGGCGGTCTTGTCGTTTTCATCATGTTTGAAAAAGAAGTAGGCAAGCCAGATAGGCTTCGTCGACTGAGCTCGGATGTCCTGGAGATATCGGATGACACTGGAAACAAGGAAGGTTTTGCCTAGATAGTGTAAAGGTTAGATCAAGGAGCTGCTGCATGATATGTCGGACCGAGGAACTGATAACGTACCCGCGCCAGGGCAGCCGTTGAGGTTCAAGGTCTTGTGCTCCTCGTCCTCCACATCAGCCCAGCCGATAAACCGCCTATCGCCCAGCAGCCAATCTCCTCTCGCCGACTCGTGCATCCGATCTTGCAAGTCGCACTGGTCGTCGGAGTAGTTAGGAGGGGCTAGTTTTACTGCGACCTCCTGCCGTTGGAAGCGGCGACGCTCTTTCGATGCTTCTGCATCCTTGAGAGTCGTGGTCCCGTCTTGCTGTTCGAGGTGCTCACGGATGGCCTGGATCTCACGCATCGAAGCGGTCTCCTTTGCCTCGCGCAGCAGCTTCCGGTTCCGCCGAAGGGCGAGCTTGGTATCCTCGGCCAGACGCTTGAAGCGACTCCAGGAGGAGTCAAACATGCTCCACCACGCTAAGATGTGTTATACAAAGGAATATGGAAACGATTTATTATTAGCATGGCGAGTCCGAGAACGAGCCGGGCTTTGAAGCTAGGGAAACATACCTGATTTGTTAAAAACCTCCATCAAGCCGGCGTAGAACTGGAGAATGATCTCTGTGTAGTCGACCATGATGTCAAGCACATCGGGATATTGAGCGAAAAGGTCTTGGTATTCGCTCAAGTGTGGAAAGATATCTCCGATCTCGGCGAGAATGACCACCAAGTTGTCGAGATAGTCGCTTTTGCCTGTGCGAGGCCCGTGTTGGGTCACCTGGGAGTTGCAGGTCCCGACGGATTAGCCACCGATACTGCCATTGTTGGCGAGTGACAGAGTTGCTTGGGGCAAGCAAAACATACCTGCACTAGCGCGTGGCGAATTGGAGCCTTGATAGAAGCAGATATCAGTTACTCAAACATCGAGTAAATCATAGAGGGCGTGGTTCAAACTTACCCAAAGGAAGCCCGATTCGCCGTTGACGCTGGCGAAATCGCCTGTCGAGATGGCAAGCTGGCCGACCATGCTGACGAACTTGCTCAGGCGCTCGAGGTTTGGCAGCCTTCTCCGCGCGCCGAGGGTGTCCTGAATTGACTTGATCGCGGCCTCGACGTCTTTGAGATTACATTTCTCAAAGTCTGTCCTCTGGTCCTTCGTCAAGGTCTGTTTCAAGTCGTCCAGCGCCTTCTTCAGTCTCGTCTTCGGCTTCTTGGATGTCGAGGCTTCCGATTTTGTCGGCTTCGGGCAGGTCGTCGCTGGCGGCAGTGGGGCTCCGGCGCGGGTGGCTGCCCCAGCCGCCATCCCTGGATCGCTCATCGCCGTCGTCTTGTGCCGGTTCCAGGATCAGTCACGGCGGGATGGGGAGAGAAGGGATAAAATCTAGATATAAAAGACCGGACAGTGAGCACCTGCCTGTTTCCCGCGACTTCAGGCGAAATTTGACGACCTTGAGGCGTGGGAAATCATGGAGCGAGAGCTGTTTGCGCTGACAGTGTCGGATTTACGCCCGGTTTGTGCCTTGGGATCTGCCTTGGGCTGGGCCCCTGCGTCTCCGGCTTTTATGATTGGCCTTTGCTCTTACCGTCTGGACACCTCAGCCGGTCTAGCGGCGCCAGCCTGGGCCCGTTATTGGCCAAGACCATGACAAAAAACAACAAAAAAGCCATCACTATGGCGGGGCATTTTCCATTCTCCGGGCGGTCTTGCCCTGGGCAGTTGTTGCAGCGCTTGTTGAGCCCGACGTCACGGAGAGCCGCATATCTGCTGTGTTCGCTCCTGAGCTTGTACCGCTACAATCCTTCCCACGCGACTGCAAGCTCAGCATAGCCCATCTGGTCTTACCCAGCGCTAAGTGCTCCATGTGCTCTTCCATCCTGGCGACCGAAACCCAAAGGAATGAGTGAGCGAATCCTGAAAGGGCGAGAAACGCCAAAAAGGCCTTCTGAGCGATCCCATTTGGATGCGCTGGCCCCAACATCCAAGAGAGCTCGGGGCGGGCCGTCGCCATGGCTTTCTCCTGCTCCATCGGATGCCTCATGGTACTCCGCAACCACACCTGCGACCCTGTCCAGTCCCGACGTAGTAATGACAGATGTCTCAGCCGACACCACCGCATCCACATCCATGACAATCACGGCGCAGGATCCTATCATTTGCTACGGCACAATCGGTCGACTGCCGCCTCGCAGGACCAAAGGCTTCAACGTTTGTCGACGCCACGTATCTCTTGTTCATTCCATCTCGATTGCTAACAAAAAGGTTTCGCAGGCTGGCGAGGAGTGGGAGTGTATGGGGATGACGATCCAGTCCTCTCTAAAAACCTCTACCCTTCCAAAATGCCGTGGCGTTGAGGAGTACGTCTGTTTGTCTATCAAGGAGGAGCCGGGCCTTACCCCCCACCACGCGCTTTACACGGACGACGGCACCAAGGTTGCGATCCTGGATGTCCAGACCGACCGCCGTCTCCGCGCCATTGAGCCCTTTGAAGGCCTGCGGCTCCAGGCTGTCCTTCGTGCGATTGACGTCAAGAAATCTTCCAAGGCTAGATTTCCCGTGTCTATCAACATCATGGGACCCAAGAGTGTGGCAACCTGCGTCGGCAATACCCTGACTGAACTGGAATCGTATCTTCAGCACCCATATTTCCTAACAAGAGGGATGGAGTACTTCAACCCCCACTTTTACCGGACCGAATCTGACAGCGAGTACATGACGCACCTCGTTGGCATCGACGAAGAGACGGAGGTCGCTAAGATGCTCTCCCAGGAGATCGAGGGCGTAATGGACTCTCTGACCGCAGGAGACCTCGCTGGCGATGAAACCTACGACGATATTATCACTGATCTGGCAGAGTAAGACTCTCCTGTGCTCTTTCCCCAAGTTTAGCAGTGGCATGCTAACTGCTGGGCCAGACATCAGAGACAAGGCGTCAAGTTCATCCGTCGACGAGAGGACCCCGAGTATTGTCAGGCTGCAAGCAATCGTATCCGCTTGACAAGGGATGCCAGGTAGGCGACCCTTCTCCTTTGTTTCCAAGACATTTAACATTAGACCCGAGCTAAGATGCCCCGCCCGAAGCTCGCGTCCCGGATTGGGGCCAATATCGACGACGGGAGGCATTCTCGCCGATCTCATGGGAATGGGGAAAACCTTGACGGCCATCACTGCTATTGCCACTACTCGGCTTCACGCCAAGGGGTTCGTGTCTTCCGCCGCACAATCCGGTCGTGGCCGCCCACATGGACCAACCCTAGTAGTTGTTCCATCCGTCCGTAAGTAAACCAGCGTGGAGGAATGAGATTAAGAGCTGACCATGTGTGCAGAACTTATGAGCGTCTGGAAATCGGAAATCAGCAAGTATGTTGCATCACGGATACGTGCCCGAGCTGGGGCTCGCGCTAACTCCCCTCAGACATGTCAAGCCAAGTCGACTTCTGGTCTGCGAGTTCCACGGCCCCAAACGTGCCGAAAGCCCGAGAGTACTCATCCAGACTGGAAGTGATGTAGTCATCACGACGTACTCCACGCTCGTCGAGGATAGCAAAAAGTGCCAGAAAGACAGGGTACTGCAAAACATCATTTGGTACCGAGTGGTCCTCGACGAAGGTCTGTTCCGGGTTCCAGCACCGCGCCCGATGCTCATCGTATCCCTTATGCCCTATGCTTGGAACAAAGTGCTGACACTATGCAGCACACTGGATCCACAACCAGTCAGCAAAACGCTTCAAGGCTGCCAAAGCTCTAGCCAGCCAACGAAGGTGGTGTCTAACTGGAACGCCCGTGCAAAATAGCCTCAATGACCTCGCAAGCCTCGTCGGCTTCCTCGACATCCAGCCATTTGCACAGCCGGCCAAATTCAGAGATCACATACTGAGACCGCTTGGCGAAGGTAGCAAGGACAGGTGTCACAATCTCAGGGCCTTGCTCGCGGCGATATGCCTGCGCCGCGGTTCCGGCTGCCTCGACCTTCCCAACGAGGTAAAGGAGCTGGTCGATGTCGATCAGAGCCCGGAAGAGGATGCCGAACGCATTCGCGCTGTGGCCGAGTGCCGGAGGAAGATGGAGGATACCATGGGCCTGGCTGGCGGTCGGTCAGAAGCGCCAAAGAAATACAACATCATGTTCGCGGCCATGATGCGGCTGAGGCTCCTCTGCAACAACGGAACCTTTCGGCGTGCCGCGACGGCCGACGATGCGGGCGATCAGCCAAGGACGGAAGACCCCGACAGCGGGCTGTGCGAGCAGTGCGCAGACTCGGAGATGGCGCAAAGTGCCGAGGAGTTTTGTCCCCAGTGTGGAAAGCAGACCAAGCAGCAAGCGTCGAGCAAAACACCGACCCGGATGTTACAGTCACACCCCGGCCTTGTAACGCAAAGCCCAGCAGCAGCCAGCAGTCCGACGGTCAGGGACTGGTATGGGCGCTCTTCAAAGTTGGAGAAGCTAGTGGAGAAGATCCAGGGGTATCAGCCAGAAGACAAGAGGTGCGCCACACAGGCGCGGAGCTCCGGTCCACGCGGCAAGCACAAGAACCAGCATGGCTTTGCTGACCATTCTGCGGCCACCCATAGCATTGTGTTTTCCGCATGGACATCAACGCTCGACATTTTGGAGCACCTACTCAGAAACAGCGGGATCCTCTTCCATCGCATAGACGGGAGCGTCGACGCATCGCATCGGGCGGCAATCATCGAAGACTTCGGCAACGATCCGAGGATCCCCGTGATCCTAATGACAATCGGGACCGGGGCCGTAGGGTGAGAGTGGCGGCCCACACTCCCAATACCTCCCAGAGCCCGTTAGGGAGACGACTCGAAGATACGTTGCTGACCAGAAGTCAAATGACACTATAAAAAGGTTGACGATAACCGCCGCCAACAAGGTGCACCTCGTCGAGCCGCAGTGGAACCCCTTTGTGGAGGAACAAGCGATCGCCCGCGCGGTGCGGATGGGCCAGAAACGAGAGGTGACCATCGTCCGCTACGTCGTGAAGGGGTCGGTCGAAAAGGTAAGGACTCTCGTCCATAGGTGTACCTCAAGAATGATAGTACGACACGCGCCGGTGTGCTGACATGGCGAGGCCTGATCAGAACATTATGGACCTGCAGCGGAGGAAGAGCAATCTCGCCAAGTTCACGATCGATCAGGCAGACAAGATGTCTGGAAATCTCGAGGTAGGCTGCTGAACTCTCCCTTGGCCCAGCTCTCGACCCATTTGCAAGCCGGATTTTGACACATTTGTATTAGGACCTGCGCTTCGTTCTGGACATTTAGGAGCATGTCAGGACTACAACGGCTACCGGCCCCGACCATGTCACCGAGTCTTTCTCACCCGCTTCTCCTTCAACCGTAACCGACCCTGCAAGATCCTTTCATGCGTCAATCCCATCACTGAGCCTCGGTCCTCGATGCCCACCTTCGCCCAGGTAGCAACCGTCGTGCCCTTGAAAGGTTGCTTATAGTGCGTGGATGTTACGACCGGGGCCACGACAAGGTGGAGGAGGAAGACCCCGCAGGCAGGAGGCGAAAGAGTTAAACAGGCTTGTATAACGCAACCGAACTGGCAGTATGTCAAGTGAAAAACAACGCGGTAATAATAGCAAGGCCGGCTTATCCTTCTCCCCGATGCCTATTATCACCTATTACCGTTACTGTTGGTAGGAGCCTGTATTGCTGTTACGGCACGGAGAGCTCCAAGAGTGATGAACAACGACCTCTGTGATCTGGGAAAATGTCCTGTTAATATGCGTAGAAGGAAAAGGATCTATCTGCCAAAGGTAGAGCCCAGGACTAGGCCTTTATATACGCCGAGGCGATCGCCCCAAGAACGTTCCTCCGCTCTAGCTGTGGTAGGCCACGGTTGAGTGGCCCCTTTCCCTGAGCGCACGCGCATACAAATGCTATTCCAACACCTTACCCAAACTCTAAGCTGACTGTAGGCGGCAGTAACGCATGCTCATTAGACCCCGATGTGTGCGAATAAAAAAAGGAGCAAATCATATTAGCAGTTAGTCCCTTAAAAAGGTCCAAACCACAGTGCCGCCCCAGCAGAAGATAGAATGACCAAAAGTCAGACGCCCATTTCTCAACCATCGTAGCCTGTATTGCGTTCCAGCTCTTGCACTCAATTACGCGTAGCCCAACACCCACTGAAGGTTTGTATCATTCATCTTGCCGTCAATCCCGTACTATATTGAGGCACCCTTTTACCGGCTGGTGCTAAAATGAAAAGGCAACCGGTGACTCCGAGCTGTCAAGCCGCCGGTGTTCTGGAAAAGAATAAGCCGCTGGCGCCGAAGACCGACATGGAAAGTAAAGCAGGCCCTACAGGGCTAGGGCCACGCGAACCCCTCGTTGTATGCTCATCTGGGACTCTTTTGTTCTTTGATGCCGCATTTCTTTGTGTAGCAAGCAGGCTCACATGACAATACACCTTACAAGCTGAAGTCTACATGATAATACCAATACACCCTACAAGTGGGAGCCCTGTGCTGTTTATCCATCCTCAAGCATCTCATTGCCCAACAGCGCAGCCATCCATCCGTCTCTATTCCGTCTGCATTTAGGAATTCAAAAGAAGCGCCAAAAGGAAGGATGGGATATCTAGGGTGGCTCTCCATGTAACATCCAGCCAGGTGAAGCGGGCGCACCGTCAAGCACACGTGCCGGACGTGGAAGCTGGAGCAAACAGCATCTTGAGCCACTCGCTGAAATCCCCAGCAATCCATCGAGCGAGCTGCCGTAGAACCGCGATGATCATATACGTACCAACGATGGACGTAGTGTCGCCAATGTACATGTCGTAAATGATGACCTGATGTTGGTCGCCTTGTCAGCCCGCGCATCACAACAAAAACAGAACGGGGCACGCGACCCGGAAAAAAAAGCAAAAACAGCAAAAAGAAAAGAAGGGGGGGATAAAAAGGAAATAGGAAAGGAAATAGGAAAGGAAATAGGAAAGGAAATAGGAAAGGAAATAGGAAAGGAAATAGGAAAGGAAATAGGAAAGGAAATAGGAAAGGAAATAGGAAAGGAAATAGGAAAGGAAATAGGAAAGGAAATAGGAAAGGAAATAGGAAAGGAAATAGGAAAGGAAATAGGAAAGGAAATAGGAAAGGAAATAGGAAAGGAAATAGGAAAGGAAATAGGAAAGGAAATAGGAAAGGAAATAGGAAAAATAGGAATAAAAAATAGAAAAGGAAAAAGGTAAATAAAAAATACAAATAGAAGCTGCAAATATTATCGGCTTTTTTA
>GL876975.1:704971-717629 GCA_000193285.1 Magnaporthiopsis poae ATCC 64411 | reverse complement strand
TGTAGGTCGGGAGGAGGGGCTTCGGTTTGGTGACGCGCATGGGCGCCAGGCGCTTCGTCTTGGCCGGCAGGATGGGCTGAAACTTGGCCCTGGCCTCGGCCGCCTTGATGCTGGCCCGCTTGTCCGCCATCAGGATGGCGCGCTCCTTGCGCAGCCAGGCGCTCGGGTTCTGCGTGTAACTCTCCATGACTGACGACTTGAAGTAAAGCGCCAGCTCGTACTCCTCGCGCTCCGGAGGCGAAGTGACCTTGAAGAGATAGGCCGGACGTGAGGCGACATGCTGGTCGACGCTCCTCTTGGCCTCAGCGACCACCGGCGCAGCAACAGGCGACGCATCGTCCGCGGCCTTGAACAGCGGCTGGTGCGAAGGGGTGGGCGAGACCTCGGCGACGACGGGGTAGAGGATCGGATCGTGCTGAGGGCTCTCGCGCGGCGCTGGATCGATGGTGTTTGTCGACTTGGCCAGGGGCGAGATGGGAGGCGACAGGGGCGGGTCGGGGCCCGTCCGCCTCTCGTCGGACTGGGAGGCGGACTCGGGGCGCATCACGGTGGGGGTGGCCGAGAGCGCGCTCTGGCTGAAGGTCTCGAACGGAGGCAGCTCGGGCGGCGACATGAGGCTGAGGATATCGAGCACCTTCCTGCTCTCCATGACTGCCGGGGTCTTGGTCGGGGTGGTGGTTGTGAGCGGGGTGAAGACGGGAGTGGACTGGGTCCTGACTGCAGACGTTGTCTGGTTGATCATGGTCGGGGAGAAGAGCAGGCTGTCCCTCAGAGAGGAATCCATGATGGCGTGGGGGCGAATCACGGCGACTTATACGCGAAGCTTGTCGCAGGCAGCACCGCACAGTGCAGGCAGGCAGGGGTGACGAAGCAGGTCGGAGCCAATGGAATTATCTCCGAGAGGCCCTGGTCTTTTGAGGCAAAGATCAAGTGCGCCTTCTGAGCCAGCGTGCAGAGCGTGTTTGGCTGTGGTTGGCCGAATTGGGTTTTGTAAGACGGATGCGGATCTGGGGAAAGTGAGTTGTTTGCGCCGCAGCCGAAGAAGACGCCAGCGAAAAGCCAATGCCAGATGGCGGGCAATTGACGGGATTGAGAGGCAATTGATGTAGCAGGCAAGAATGGGCAAGGAGATGGCAGTCAAAGGAGGACGGTTGTTGGTTTATCGCTGGCAGGTTCCAGACGGCTGCTGATGAATGCAAACACGGTTGGGCAGCAGGGGTGGTCTTGGCTCTTTTTGTCAGCGTGGGGAAGACGCGAGCGGTCCGCCTCAGAAGTGCATGGAAGGTTGGATGTGGCGAAGACAATCCGGGTGGGCTCTTTCGTTCGGGCGAACCAGGGCTTGCGCAATCGAAGCGGTGTAAAAAGAGAAGAAGAAGGAGAAGAGAAACAGAACAGCGGGCACGAGGGATGGATAACAAAAGAAAGGGAGAGCGACGCGAGGGGGGCAGGCAGCCGGGGCGCCTGAAGGCAACGATGGACGAGGATGATGGATGGGTGTGTGAGCAAAAGTCATGGCGACACACACGGCAGGCAGTGACAAATGACTGATTTGAGTGAAGCAGACAGACACTGGGGTTTGACTTTCAGGCTGGGTTGGGCTGTGCCTAGGAGGAGGTAGGTACTTGGAGGAGGTACCTTCACCGAGGGAGCGGAGCCGGGTCGCTGGGAAGGAGTACTTGCACCGCAGGAGGCTGTGGTAGCTGACACTGTGCTGTACCGACCGAATCGAGCCAAGGCTGGCGGGCTAGTGCCAATCGACACACCCTGTCTCCGGAATGAGCACATGGGCTGTCATGTCTCGCTGCCTGTTGAGGAGAGAATTGATTGTCGGTCGGGTAGACCAGCCGCTGAGATTACCATGTCGGGCCAAGGTCCATTCCAGCATCAGCAAATACAGCATCGACGACGAACAGAGAGAGAGATAAGGTACACGCCCGAACAACGTGGATGGCATTAAGCAGCGCGGGACAGACAAGAGCAGGCCCCCAAAAGAAGGTGGCGTGTGGGGATGAAATGGACGGGTGATGGAAGCAAAAAAGAGTCACAGCCGGAATGGCTGCAGATCCGGCCAATCCAAGTCATAGGGCGCATTCTGGGTCCCACATCCCATGTCACGTCCCTGCGTGGTCAGAGGTCACCGACAAGGGCCAGCAGGCGCCAGGTGCTGTAGGATGGGACGAAGTGCAATTGAGCTTGTCCATGACGGCGACAGTTAGTGGCCGCAGCAAGCAGCACAGACAACGGAGACGGCGTCCACGTACCGCCGCATCTCCAGCGCACGTCCAGCTGTCCCGCAGGAACCGTGCTGCCGATGCATTGATTGCAGCCCGAGGATAAGTAAATAAATAGGTAAATAAATAAATAAAATAAAAATAAAAAAGAAAAATAAAAATAAAAAAAGAAGTCAATAAAAAAAGCAATTCACTTTGTCTTTAGCAATTGCGGATTGGGGGTCGGGTGACCAGGTCCTTCGTCCAGCCAAAGGGTGTGGGGATGGATACTGGACTGGGCCGGGCCATGGCTGGCTACCGCCTAGACTCGACGGGAGGAGGGGCAACCTAAGGTCCCGAAAGCCGGTTGATGGAATGTCTGTGCTTTTACTGCCCTTGGAACTGGAAAACGGATTGCACCAGCCATTGAACCCAATCGCCGCCGAGTCTTGTCATCATCGATCGCTGGGGATGAACAGGGCGTGAGCGAGCGAGCGAGTGAGTGAGTGAGTGAGTGTGCCAGGCCAGGCTCCAGAGGCGTTACGCGTCCAGTCAATTGACGAGGGAATTGGCCAATTGAACCTGCGACATGGGGGGCGTAAATCAAGGCATTCACGTGTTTGTGAGTCACCCTTGGAACGAGGCAAACTTCTCATGTATCGTTGGGCATTGAAGTGAGCTGCGTGGGCAGACAAATCAGATGATGGCATTGGCAAGACGCCGCGTCAAGCCGAAACACTTTTGTTCTGCCGCCTCCTGCTTTCCTTTTTTTATCGATAAAGTCCCGCGTCCGGGGGGTGTTGATGTACTCCGTGTGGGCACGGAGAGAGGTACCTAGCCTCCAGCTACGGCTTCGTCGGGAGAGCAAAGCCATCTCAACAAGCTCGCCGCTGGGTGTTCGGAACAAACGGATTTAAACTCATGCGACGTACGTACGCACAACAGCTCCAATGTCAGATTTCGCTTTCGGCCCTCGGACGAACTGTCAATGAGAGAAAGTGAGTGCACCGAGGCCCCGAGCAGAGACGGGGAGACTCGATCCCTTATCGCCATCTCCGGGTGGTAGCCTCTGCTCTGCTCCCCGCGGCGGGCACCGCAGCTGATCTGCGTCTCCCGGGGTTTCCAATTGGCAAAAGGGCCCCCAGGCACTGCAGCAGCAGTCCCGTCCCCTCCTTGCAGCCAACCCCTTGCCCTTTCAGATTGGGCCTGCAAGGGAGTGGGGGGAAGGGCCATGCGGTTGTGATTTTCATTATCTTTTCACGCCGTGGCCCGGGATTCGAGAACGTGGACATTTGTGACTTGACGATGTGAATCCGGCAGCAAAGTCCAGGCTACAAAGAAGGCATCCGCATAAACTTTTGGCATCTGCCGCAAGTGCGGGCTGGTCGAACCGCCCTCGACACCTGCTGCCCACACTGATCATGGATGCAGGTAGCCGCTGTCCGCCGGCATTTAATGTTGTTGGTGGCATGTGGGGTTACCTAGTACAAAAATGGAGGGGGGCGGCGCTTGAACGGCGGGTTCAGAGTTGGGCGTTTGTCGGGGCGGTTGGAACCTTGGGCTCTCCTTTCTTCTCCTCCACGCGCCGCCGCCCGTGGCCCACTCGATTCTGGCCTCACAAACATGAACTACCAGCGCGGGCGTCTAACACCACCCCCGCCAAAGTACAAGGAAAACGAGGGGTAGCGGCGGGGATGGTGGCTCAACTAGGACATCCCAGACGGCACCACCTGACGACACCCCACGCCGGCCGTGTTTAGCATGATCACCTCTTGCAGCCCTCGTGGACAGGCTTGCGCTGAGACAGCAAGTGTCAATTGACCACACCCGGGATGTCACTCTATGGAGGGGTCGGGGGGGTCGGCGATTGTCGTTGAAACTTCGGACTTGTTTTTTTTTTGTTTCTCCTTCTTCTGCCTTTTCCTTTGTGAATGGCGACCCCACAGTTGGGCATTAACAGCCATGCCCCCCCCAGATCACAGCTCGGCCGCCAGCATCGAAAAACGCATGGCCAGCAGCTACGTCAACTGCAGCCTCCCGATCGGGAGCGTAGCCGCTGATGTGAATGGCGGTAGGCCTTCTTTGGACTGCGTTAGTGCAGTATATGTATGAACAGCGTCGTCCTATCGGTACCTGACATGTAGGTGACTAGGAGAAAATGTTAGGTGGGTGCTTCGCAGACAGCGCTAGGGTGGTCGCGCCGCACCCGCCGTTCGTCCGGGGGATCTTGATGGCCGTCGACAGGTGTCACTCCTTGTCCCCATGTCCTGTGCTGGCTCCGCGACGAGTCCTGAACGCGTCCTGCATATACAAACTGGCCTGCAATGCCCACACGGGGGGTTGGGATATCACGTCCTGGGCAAATCTAGGACAATCTTGTAGCAGCAAGGGCCCCTCACAGCCGTGTGAAGGCGTGCAAAAGCAGTGCGGGTTGATTGGTTTCTGACGTTGGTCGAAGTGCGTCGGGTTCCCGGCGAGCAGGAAAGCTGGCCGCTGTTGTATCACCAAGGGCCAAAGTTGTATCAACAAAGACCAACGCAGGATAGGCGGTAACACGGCAGGGCAGGGTTTCTTATCGTTCATGGATGTAAGGCGGGGTTTGCCGGGTTGCTCGTTTCTTATCGCCCCTGGAATGCGAGGCGGATGCTCATAGGTCGAGAGTGCGTGCCTCGTTTCGAGGCGGGCACGGCATCGAGAAAAAAAACAGCGCCGGACCGTTTACTCCACTCCTCACCGAATGATTCACCGGCGTCTCTATGCTACCAATATTACCTTGATAGGCCCCCTGCTGTGCTACTCAATGCTCTCACTTTTACTGCTGCGTGTCGTCGCTGTTGCCTGTAGGAGGTCAATGCTCCTTCACTGCACCATGTTCACATAGGCACGTCAGTCTTTGTCGCCTCTGCAGACAGCCGTCGCCGACGTCTGACACGCGGGGACATCGTCCTTGTGTGACGGGGGCAGGGGCAACGAAAACAGGGCAGGTGTTCGCGAGAAGCACCAAGGCAGCTTCAGCCTCACCCTGACGAACGACCAGGCAGAAGCGGCGCATGGTATTCCACACACTGTTTGTCCTGCATCCGTTAGACGCTGTCCGCCGAGAAAGGGAAAGGATCCCCAGTTTTCATCCTTGTGTGCTGCTTATAAATGGTGATTTGCGGACAGGCATCGAATGGCACTTGAGGGGATAGTCCTACATTTGACATGCGTTCTCTTCTGCTTTGGTCGCCCCTCGTCTCGCCAAGGCGTCCAATGAGCCGTTCAGCCTGCCATGCGAATATGGACCACTGAGAAGGACGGATGGCTGGGTGTCGAGACGCGCTGCCCTGTTGCTGACATGCGCGTGCCGCACCACTTACATCGCTCGCCACATCAGGACCACCTGACAAACGAAAGCCGCCAGAAAGTTAAAGAGATAATTCCCAAAACGTTTCGCTATTTTTCTGCCTTTTTTATTCGACGTTTATTGTCTTTTTTGTTTGCGTCGGGTTTAACGAGCAAGAAGTATTTCGATCGATTGGCGCACCTGCGAGGTGCATGTCATTATGTTGTGGCCGTGTTAGGCGGGCGTCCTCTTGGCAAACGTGGCAAAGGAAAGGACGCCACTGCCGAGGCCCGACCTTCTTCCGGCAACTATATCCGAACGCTCGGACGCGACGCCGGGGGGCATGATATCGGCGACCATCCTTCCTGTAATACCGGTTCCCATGCACTGGGGCCAAAAGGCCCGAGTGCGATCGGAAATGCTTGATCTGCCAGCCGAGACAAAGCGCCCAGCGCCGCCAACCGCCGGCGCATCAGGCCAAATCGAGTGAGCCCATTGACGAGCGTCGTGACTCCCGCGTTTCAGCCGGCCCCCTCTCTGACACGGTTTACCCCTTCTTTTTGCGTTTTTGCGCCCGCTTTGTTGGTCTATCTAGGCAAGTCCCCGACGTTACTACCGACCTCTATCCAAGAGGGCAAAAATTAACAAAGACGTGGCGCCAAACTCATTTTAAGCCGCAACGTGGTCTTTGTATGTATAGTCCTGCGGTTTGCGCGGTCCAGGGAAAATAGACCCAAAGGAAAAAGTCCCGAAAAGGAAATTGAGCCGCTCCCTCGATGCCGTGGCATTCTGCACACGCAAGCCTACGGAGGACATGACTCTGTTCTGGTACGGTCGTCGCACGTGCTCTGCTTTTTTCTCCTTCTCCTGTTGTCCTGACTGGGTGACCCTGGAGCAACTCGTCGAAACATGACGCGCCGCCCCCGTCGCCCTCCGCGGAAGCCGAAGCAAAAAAGAAAGAAGCCAATCTATTCAACTTTCCTGCGGTTGCTATGCTCAGGAGCCGATCGCATTGATCAACCAGTTTGCTTGCTTTTGGTATAGATCGGTGCCTGGTCGATTGATTGAATCATCGCCCGGAGATTTCCCCTGACGGGGATTTATTCTGCAAGGGCGAACCCATCGTATAATGCTCCGTCTCGACTGCACCTTCCTCCTGTCGTCGCGGTTGGAATAAGCTTTGCCCCCTCCATCTCCAGTTTCTCAGGTACCCCATCTAGCGCCACGTCATCTCGGCTGCAGCGTTTGTGCCTCAATTCTCAATTCTCAATTCTCGATTCCTCCTCTTCTTTTCGTCAACCACCTCCAGTTTGTCCGTTGCTTTTTCTCCTCGTCTTTTTTTTTTTTTTTTTTTTTTTTTTTTCTTCCTCTCTCATCCAGCCATCCACCCTCCCTCACATCAGATCAGATGGACACTTCGCCTGCAAAAGACATGGGTGACGACGGTGACGGCTCTCTGCGGCGCGCGGTAAGGCTGTTCTTGACCTCATCCTGCAGCCTCGGGGTTTCTTTGGGAACCCGACGAATCGGGCGAGGCTAAGCTTGCTTCGGAACAATGGAGACAAGAACATAAGAACACACGGGACTGATGGCATCCGACATTTCTTTGACATGCTCAGTGCGATCAATGTCGAGTCAGAAAGGTGTGTATCTAGCTTCGTGGTGGCTCCGTGGCTGTGCTTCCCCGCCCGTCGATCGACGATAAACAAGCGGACGGATCGGGCTCACACAGTCTGCCGGGAACGTCGTACCCTCCCGGCCGGTGCCGTACAGATCCGATGTGACAAGGCTACGCCATGCTCCAACTGCACGACAGCCAGGCGCCAATGCTCGTCAACCGGCATCGGCCAGCGGCCCAAGGAGCCGCGCCAGAGGGTGTTGATCTCCACCCAGTAGTAAGTTCCCGGCTGTTTCTCTTTCTTTTCTTCGCTGCTGTTTCTTTTCTTCACTCTTCTTTCTTTCCATCCGTCCCCTTCTCCTTTTCAAGCTTTCGGACACCGGGGCGCCCGGACTGCCGGATCTGCGGGATCCCTCGCCCATCCCCGCTGCCGAGACCGTCACTCCTTGCCCCAAGTGGATGTGCGTGTGGCCTGGTGCCCGTGTGTGCGGTGACTTGCCATGGTTGGTATGCTTGCCAAGAAGACTTGTCGAAATAGACTCGATCGTCAGCTGAGCCGAACCGACCTTTTCCAACGCCAACGCCACGCCAGTGCTTGGGCCGCATCTTGGCTTGCAGCATGCCACCTCGTCTTCCGTCAAGTGCACGGTGCTAGCCCTGTTTCGTTGAGGCTCCAAAACTAACCATGGCTTCCCGTTGGCGCCGCCCCCGCACACAGCGAGAGGAAGATTGACCAGATCGACGAGCGGCTAGGCCGTATCGAGCAGTCCATACGCAGCCTCATATCGCTGATCCAGAATGGCCACCACGCCGCGAGCGGGGCCTTGTCGTCGGGCATGTCGTCGGACTTGGCCGATGTCCGGGCCACACCGCCGGCATCGTGCCAGTCGCGCGACCTGACGCCGTCGCTGGCCGAGGAGTGCGGCACCAGCAGCTGCGAGACCTAGTCGGGCATACAACCCGTATCCTCGACAGTTTGACGCCGTCGCTGGCCGAGGAGTGCGGCACCAGCAGCTGCGGACCCGGCGGTGCTGGTAGTGGCGGCCTCGGCGAGGAGGGCGGCGAGTGCGTCGACGACGACGACGAAGACGGCTATGCTGAGTCACCCTTCGAGGGCGAGTCGTCCATCACGGCGCACACCGTGTTCGCGTCCGAGTTTTTGCACCACGCCGTCGGACGCACGTCTCTCGACTCGAGCTTGGACCCCAGCATGCACTCGGCGCTGTCGTCGCTGCAGCAGATCGTGCACATGCAGCGGCGCACCTCGACCATGGCCGACATCCGATTCCCCAACCAGAAGCCGCTGCCCAAGGGCGGCCTCAAGGATCTAGCCATGCCGCCGCTCAGGGTCGTCGTCGCGATCCTGAGGGAGCTCAAGGCAAATGCCGCCTCGCGTTCGTCGTGCCCATGCGTCCCTCCCGAGCCCCAGGCGGGAGGAGGAGGGGGACCGTCGTCTTCGTCGTCGTCGTCGTCGTCTTATTGTCGCGGCGGCGGCGGCGGCGGCGGCGTGTTCTCGTCCTCCAACTGCTCCCCTTGTTGCCCCTCTGACACAATCCGCCTCTCCAACCACCTCAGCCTGCCGCTGTCCACAAAGACCCCGTCGTCTCGTGGTAGTGGTGTGGTGGACCCTCATCATCCTCACCTTCCCCCACCACCGGCAGCGGCAGCGGCAGCAAAGAACAAAAGACGCGAGGGGCTAACGCGGGCCAACCACCCCTTGACGCTGCTTCCAGAGTTCACGCCCGTCAGCTTCACGCTCATGTGCTCCTTCATCGGGGTCGAGGAGTTCACGGAGCACTGCCGCCGAGTCTACTTTGCCACCGAGGACTACTCGCAGGCGAGCTTCATCATCACCATGGCCGGGCTGTTTTACATCCTGCAGGAGCGCGCCTGCACCGAGCAGGAGCGCGACCCGGCCCTGGCCGCCGACTACCAGCGCTACGAGGCCATGTGCCGCGACAGCCTCGAGACGGTGCTGGCGCACTTCAGCCTGATCCAGCCGGCCAAGCGCGAGAACGTCGAGGCCCTGCTGCTGGGGTCCAGCTACGCCGTCGAGATCGCCAAGCCGTCGCTGGCCTGGCAGCTCAACTGCGCCGCGAGCCAGCTGTGCCTGACCATGGGCTACCACCGGGCTCTGCCGGCGCCCTCTGAGAGCCAGGAGCTACCGCAGTCGTCAAGAGGCTCCACGCTCGGCGGCAGCGGTAACAACAACAACAACGGCAACAACAACAACAGCGGCCTCAGCAACCGAGACGCATACGAGCAGTCCAAGCGGCTCGTGCTCTTCTGGTTCACGTACACGCTCGACAAGGGCCTGGCGCTGCGGCTGGGACGGCCGTCTGTGATCCAGGACTACGACATCACGGTGCCCTGGCAGGTCGGGCCCATCCGCGAGTGGGAGGAGTACCGGGACACGCTCAACGTGTGGATCCGGCACGCGCGCGTCCAGGGGCGCATGTACGACGAGCTCTACAGCCCCGCGGCCCTTCAGCGGCCCATGGACGCGCGCGTCCGCACCGTTGTCGAGCTGGTGGCCGAGCTGCGGGAGCTGCGCGTGCTCGTGCCGGCCTTGCGCGCAGACGACAAGAAGCCGCCGCCCGACCCGTCCAAGCCGTACGAGACGGCGCTGATCGATATCTTGACCAAGTCGGACGACGTCTCGTTCTTGAGCTCCATTGCGCTCTGCTACCGCGCCATCCCGCCCGACGTGCCTGTGCCTGCGGGGCCTGGTGGTAGCGTGTCTGCCGGCCACGGCCACCAAGGCCGTGGCGTCTCGAGCACCTTCAGCTTTGAGTGCATCGACGCTGCACGCGAGTCGATGGCGGCGCATCAGGGATGCATGCAGATGATGACAGAGAGCAAGGACATGGCGGCAGCCTATGTGCACTGGTACGTTTTTTCGTCTCAACATCTTCCTCTTTCCATTGGAGATAGCTAACGCAGACATGCACTTTTTGCGTAGGACCATCCTGTACGCCCCGTTTATCCCCTTCATCGTCCTCTTCTGCCACGTCATCGAGACGGCCGACATGGCGGACCTGGGCCGGCTGCACAGCTTCACGGCCGGGCTCGAGGGTCTGCGCGAGGTGTCGGAGCCCATCAGCAAGCTGCACCGGCTCTGCAACGCGCTCTCCAACGTGGCAAACATGTACCTCGAGACCAAGAAGGCGGCGGCGGCGACGCAGGCGCAGATGGGCGTCAGCGGGCCCGGAGGCCAGGTGGTGGGCGGCGGCGGGGCGCCCGCGCAGGACCAGACCATGTACCCGGTCGGCATGGAGTTTGACATGTACCTGCGCGACCTGGGTTTCATGCCAGGGCCCAACGGCGTGCCGGCGACCGCTGCCGACGTGGCCGGGGTGGTGAGCGCAGGGGCAGCAGGAGGGGGGCAGATGCCGGCGGCGGCTGGCGGCATGGAGATGTTCCACAATGCGCAGCTGGGCGATTGGTTCTCGACCAATTTGTCCATGATGGGCATGTTGGAGAGGGACCTGTCGGGGTTCAGTCCACCGAACAATTGGCCTGCGACGGCGAGTCCACACGGGCAGCACCAGTAGCCGCTGTGCTGGTCTGTTGTTGTTTTTTTGTTCGTTCTTTTTTCCTTGGTGGTCGCCCGCCAGCGTGTGTTGCGTTGGCGTTTGCTGTATATTGCTGCGAGGGGTATCCGGGATGTCCGAATGGTGTGCTTCGTCGAAATTCTCAAGTTTATCGTGTTTTGTCGCCATATCCAAGTCGTGCACTGAGCATGCATTGTGAACCGGGCAGTTTGCAGGGTGGGTGGACCTTGGGTCAGTCGCTGTCGGCTGTCGAGTCAAACCGACCTACCCTGTACCCACCCTGTACCATTTCACCTTGTCTAGCAGAAATTTCACCTCAATCGGTCGGAAATCGCGGGTCGTACATTTCGTAGCCTACGTCGTCGTCGCTCTCGGGTTCTTGGTACTGGTCGCCCAGCGATATGGTGTCGGATGTGTCTGGCGGCGCCAGAGTCGATGCCACGGCCGCTGGGGCAGTGGTAGTGACGAAAGGGGGTGAAGCAGTGCTTGCGGCCTCGACGGAATCGGGCGCCCGGTCACTTGTTTCGTCTGCGGCCTGGGCTTCGGGCACAGGGGCAGCGGGCTGATCGGCGCGCACAAAGGCGGCGGTCTTGAAGCCCGTCTTCTTGAACCCGCTCTTTTTAAATGCCCCGCCACTACTTGCTCCTCCTCCGCCGCCCTCGGTCTCGATCTTGACGCTGACGATGGCGCCGTCGGCCTTGGCCTCGGCCTTGCGGGCGCGCGCCGCGGCTCCCGAGTCGCGGACCATGGCCTTCATGTCCTTGAGGCGCTGCTTGTGGGAGTGGTCGTAGGACGAGAGGTGGGCCTCGTAGTCGTTCATGCGGGAGTAGCCCTTGGTGCAGAGCTGGCAGTAAAAGGACTGCATGGCCGCGCGGGCCGATGTGGTCTGGGCCGGCGGGAGGGTTTGGTGTCGCTGTGGGAGTCAGTCAGGGATGTGGCGATGGGGCGATGGGATGGCGATAGGATGTGGGTGATAGGAGCTTACCGGCGCCATGGTGGATGAGGCGAGAGGTGATCAAGGAGGGAGGAGGTGGGTTTGGCGAAACGAGCGTGGCTCGTCGTCGACTTTTGCGTTGAAGGAGGTTGTTTGGGTGTGAAGCATGCTCCGGAATCAATTGCACGAGAATGCTGGTGGCTGCTTGACCCACAGGTGGATGTGGGGTGACTGATGTCAGTGGCAGGTCGATGGGTCTGGGGCCCGCCATGTGTCCCACCAAAACTGACGGGGCCATTCAGGTGCGCAGGATTGATAGCCCCAACAGCAAATTCCGGCAGAAACTCGACGATCAGACCGGTCCTGAGAAGAAAAAGAAAAAGAAAAGAAAAAAAAAAGTCCAGTTCCCAAGGCGAGGGCAGCGACACCACAGCCATGGACCGCTACTCCAGGTCCTTGCGCCGGAGGGCGTCACAAGACACCATCTTCTCACTGCTAGAGCTCGAGCCGTCGCCCATGGACAGCGAGAAGGACCTGCCAGAGCCGCCCGAGAAAGACGATGCCAGTTCAGGGTCGTCAAGGTCCCGGGGCGGCGTCAGCAGCACAGGCAGCACAACCGCCTCGCTAGGCCTAAGCGGCACCGGTCACGGCCCGGTATGGTATTGTACGGCCGGCTCCCTCCGCGTTCGGTGTCGGTGCCGATCCTCCCTGCCAGCCAGCTGACACACTTTGCTCGCTGCAGTAACAAGGATCCAGCGCTGGTCGTCCTACACCTTCACAATCTTTGCCTCGGTGCACCTGGCGACGACTTCTCTCGTGCCGCTCGTCACGCAATCCGTCGCCGCGTCCGAGTCGTATCTTCTGCTCTCGCGCGAGATCTACCAGACTCGGCTGTCGGAGCCGCTGCTCGTCACCATCCCGCTGGTCGCACACGTCGCCTCGGGGATGGTGCTCCGCCTGGTGCGCCGCTCGCAGAACCTGCAGCGCTACGGCGGCGCCACGCCCGCACATGCGCTG
>GL876975.1:676593-701754 GCA_000193285.1 Magnaporthiopsis poae ATCC 64411 | reverse complement strand
GCTCCCCCCATCCCCTCGCGGTCCATCGCCTCGACCCTGCCCGCTTCCCCGCGCTCGGGAGAGGAAGGGTCCGCATCGGCCAGGTCCGAGAAGAAGGCGATCCTGTCCAGCATCTTCTCCTGTTCCGGGGACGCGTCCTCGTCCGCCGCTATCTTGTCCGACGCGTATTCCTAGATTGGGGGGCCGTCCCACATGAAGACCTCGTCGCCCTCGTCATCTTTTTTGATCTCTGATGGCGGTACGACGTCGTTGTCGTCGCCTTTGTCGTTATCATAATCTTCGACTTCCTCGTCATCGTCCCCCTTGTCGTCCGAGACAAAGGGGACTCTTCTACCCCTGTCGATAGAGCTGACCACGGTCTTCGTTATAGACTTGGGCTCCTCAAGCAGGTCGATGGGCGAGCGTATATCCTTAAAGGGCGCCATCATGTCTGGGTACTCCTTGTCCATGGGGAAGAGCACCTCGTCCTCGGCCGCATCGGCATCGTTGTAGAGGCCATACTGCCCAAACGGATTCTCGTCTGGACCGTGCTCCGTGTACTTGCCGCTCTTTGGCTGGTACAGGGCGAAGCGGGACTCGGTAGGGTGCGTGAGTATGTCGAAGACGCTCTCGTCGTCACCCGGTCGCATCTGTCGGATCCTGTTTGTTGTCGCGTCCTGGCACAGCGTCTGGAGCACATGCTTCTGCCGGTGGTGCTGGTCCTGCGGCATCCTGATATTGTGCGCACGGCGGAGGTAGTTCAGTGTCAGGCTCATGAGATCGTGATGGCGGCATCCGGGCTGGTAGTCCCAGATGTGGATGTCGTAGTAGCTGTTGAGGCTCAGCCGGTATCCCCGCTTGTCGTCGATGGCCTCAAAGCTCATGACGTTAGCGCGTCTTTCTCCTTCCATTCGTCTTGGACGCCCGCCTCATGCCCGCCTTGGCGCGCATGAGCCAGCGCTCGGCCTGGGAGGGGCCGTGAGGATGTGGCCGGTGCGGGCATCGCGGACGAGCACCAGCAGCTCCCGCGGGTGCATGATCAGATACTGGATGAAGCGCCGCGTGACGGGGTGGTTCCGCTTCATGATGGCGCAGAGTAGGTTGCGGGACTCGACGATTTTGTGCTGCCGCCTCACTTGGCCTCTTGATCCCGTCTGAAGGTGGTGCGGCACGGCGGCGGCGTCGGTCACGGTCCAGAAGGGGAAGAGCCCCAGCTCGCCGAGGTCCATGTTGAAACAGTCGCTGCGGTAGCCGTTCCACTTTGGCACAGGGAAGAAGTTCCAGCGGGCGAGCAGACTCAGCTCCTCGAACTTATCAAAGTTGCGGCAGAGTCCGGCGGCGTCGTCGAAGGAGCAGTCTCGTGCCATGATTGAGAACTGCAGCCACCCGGACCGAGGCATCCTGTGCTAGCTGGCGTAGTTCCAGATGGACCGCCGCACACAATGCGCAGGCTCCTGCTCCTCGTCGGCCTCGCCCTTGGAGTCCTTGTGCCCGGAGGAGCCGCTCCCCTCTGGTGCCCTCCTTCTGGGACGCGGCGTGTCTCTCGTGTTACAGGAGGGAGACTGGTCCACGAGGGAGTAGCCATCGTCGCCGAGGCCGAGGTCACGGAACCGCTGCTCGTACCTGAGCTTTTCCGCCATCGTCATCTCCTCCACCAGCTCGTCGTCCCGCACCCCGGGCCTGCCCTCGTCGTCGGTGTCGCCTCTTGCAAAGTCGGCACACACGTCTCGCAGCGCCAGCAGCGTCGGCTTCTCCACCTCGAGGTAGAGGTCCCGGAGCCCGGACGAATCAACAAGCGCCGGATCCGCCAGGAACCCCTCGACGCTGCTGGAGCGCATGGCAATGGCAATGGGGAGGAGAGCGACGTGTGACAGCAGCTGGCGTTAGAACAGTAGAGATTTTATCTCTGTGAAATCTCGTAGCATGTCCTCAATCTCGTCCTCGGCTATAGGGGGTATCGTGTCGTATGTGGGGTTTTGAATGGTGCGAAACATCATCCCCCATGGATGTCGCTGAGATCATTGGTGACGCCACTCTTCAGCCGTTGTCTGATGTCCTCCTTGCTCTCGAAGTTTCTCTTTGTCCGCATCGTCTGCTGTTGTTTTGCCCGTACTGGGCGGCGTCTGGACAGAAGGGGGAGTAGGGGCATGGGGGCGGGGGGTTCTGGCTGGGCTTGTTTCTTGGCCGCCCTTTTTTCCACCTCTCCTCTTCTGCGTCGTCTTCCCCACCGTCCTCGAGGTTTGCCACGCCTTTGCTAATCTCGGCGTCGGCGGCCGAGGTTTTGGCATCAACTTTGCGGCCGCCATCCTTAGAGCTGGTCCATGGCGGGGACTCGAGCCAGAGAAAGTGGCGCAGCAGGTCGAGAAACTTGTCCCTGTCTTTCTGGACGACATCCTCGACAGGATCCCAATCCTTGTTATCGTCTGGCCGGTCGGCCACCTCTCCTTGCCGTTCTTTCCACGCCTCGTCGAGGAAGGCCTCCTGGGCTAGCCGGTCCTCCTTCTCCTTGGTGGCTCGCAGTCGCGCCTCAAGATCGCGCCAGTGTCGCCTCCAGAGGGCAGCCTCGTGCTTGACACGCTTCTCCTCCTTCTCACGGCACGACTTCTCGTCCTCCTAGGCCTGGCGAACCCACAAGAACCACGTCTCGCGTTCGTACAGCACCCGCGTGCGGCGCTTCTCGAGGGCCTCGAGGGCTCCCAGGGTCGTCCGACGACGAGCGGCGAGGCGGCCAATGTAGGCCTTGTGGCCGTAGTCGAGCTCCTCGAGGTAGAAGTGCTGGTGGTGGAGGCGGCGGGCGGAGGTGACCTTGTCGAGCAGGTCGTAGATGTCGACGAGGTGCTTTCGCGCCTCTTCGACCGTGGCCTCGTCGTTCACACCTTCAAGCATGTTGGCGGCCAGGGGGCGGGGGCCGGCTTTGAGGTAAACAGGACGCTCGGCGTCGAGCTTGTCGAGGTGGGCGTTGCGGCGCTTGTACCCGCGGTATAGCGCCATGCACTGCCTAGCGTGGAGCCGGCAGAAGAGCCCATGGCCGTGTGTGGCTCCCTTGGTTCGGGGCACCGCGGTCGACAGACTCAGGGCCTAACGAGGATGGATCTGGTGTCAGTGAAAATGGACATGGATAGCGGGTGTAAGGAGGATGCTGGTTGTAGAGGTCACAACATACCTGGCATTGGGACGCCATTCTTGCCCTGTTCGCCGTTCTGGCGATGGACGGCGGCAGATGGTGGCGTCGAAACTGGGCTTCTTGTCAGACATCCTCAAATTTGCTCCTGTTTCAAGGACGATGGGCGAGCCGGAGGCAACACTTGCAGAACGCGCCCACTTAGATAGAACCTTCCCTTTTTGTGCTGTGGGACCCCACCCGTATTGTGGTCAACACCAAAACACGTGAGTGCCCTGGCGGTGCCACTTGCCTCCAGCTGTGGATGACGTCGGCTCACTTGCAAACTCTGAATTAGAGTCACGTGTATTGCTATCCTAGGAGAGACCAAGACACCAGGCTATGGTAGCCAGCAGAGGTGGCATTGACTAACAGAGGTGACATGATCGACGGGTATAGCCAGCAGGATAAAGAGCGGCTGCTTGTGCAGGAAGCCGGGCTTTTACGCGCTTCCGAGCCTATGATGGTCCAGGCGATTCTGCCCAGGGCTTCCTCGCTATGTATCACGTGCGTCCTGCTTGACCTCTCTCCTTTCCCTCCAGGATGCTCTCCCTCGAGATGCGACAAAGAATCGCCTCTGATTTGTTGTCTTCATCAATGGGTCGGCCCAGGTGCGAAACAAGGCGAAATCCACGCCCTGTGCATGATTTTTATTGTTGGGAACACACAATGGCCCCTTTCCGGCTGCCTCAGATCTGCCTACCTAGGTATGTATCATGTCCGCCCTCCTCTGTTGGGCCAACCATATACAGCAACCCCAAGCACAGAAGAGATCCATGAACCACGGCTACTAGGAAAGAAGTAGTCGGTTCACACGGCTAGCTGCCTGAAAGCCCAAGATGGACACTCAACACCAGGATCAGTGGTGGGCTCACAGCCCCTTCTTCGGCCTCAAGACGCATACGCCCATCACAGCTTGCACTGTGGTCACCAGTTCACGCTTTCCTTCTTCAAGTGCAAGCCCTCCTATCGTGTCCCGAAAGAATTGAAAGACAATGGAATCGAGCCGAGCGACACAATCACGGTTTCTTTTGAGATCAGGACATAATACGCAATGGAGAGTTGCATGCGCGGCTGCGTCGACTGGGCCCAGGGCTGGATATGGATTTATGTCTTCTTGGAGGACCACCCAGACGCCGAGGGAGGCATCTACGAACGCCTCCAGCCTAAAGGCTATCCCTCCGTGTCCCAGTGGATGGCGTTTGTGTGGGAACAACACAAAGCCCCCGCCGGCTCGGACCCAAAGTTGTCCGGGGTGGTTTGGGTCGACCTTCAAGACCGCACGATCGAACGAGTACTCAGGTCCCCGAGGCCCAACCCAAAGGTCGACTCCGACTTCCAGGTGACCTGGGAGGGGGGACCTGACCCCGAAATCACGGCCAGCGGTAAAGAAGTTTGCCTGGCCAACTCACTGCAAGCTGCGCAATGCTGCATTCAAGCTGATCTGCGACCGGGTGCTTGGTAGCACTGGCCCCCACTAGGGCACCTTTGGCAACTTGGACTACCTCGTTCCAGTGCAAATCCGGGCTCTCGTCTTCGGGCCTCGTCACGATATTCGACACAGTATTGTGATATCGTTACAGCCGAAGCTCATCATAGATACCGATGAGCCGAACCCCTCGCCTCATGGTCCGTCACACCCGATGGCGAAGGCCAGGTCTCTGCTAATCTGTAGCTCGATGACCCGGCTAGTGATAGGGAGCGCAGTAGATCACAGCAAGATCCAGACGACTCCTTTGCTGAGGCTGCCAACTTTGGGTTACCTAGATTGCGTTTCCCTCCGAATAAAAATTGTCGTATTATCTAAAAGAGCTAGTGAATGTGAACGGATAGAATTACTAAGACACCTTATGCGCCAGGCGTTATAAATCACCAGAATTCGGACCGGTTCCCAGTAGTAGGCTCACGCGCCTACCTGGTATCCTCCGCTCCGAGTCAGCGCGCTCCCAGCAGAGCAGCGAGCTGTACCTTGTCCTCACTCCAACCACCCTCCCTCTTAGGAGCCAGCCGCCTTCTCTCGTCTTCAGCTTCTCCCAGGTTACCAAA
The DNA here is from genome assembly GCA_000193285.1 of Magnaporthiopsis poae ATCC 64411. Lineage (NCBI taxonomy): Eukaryota > Fungi > Ascomycota > Sordariomycetes > Magnaporthales > Magnaporthaceae > Magnaporthiopsis > Magnaporthiopsis poae. Next base: position 696,569 of record GL876975.1, on the reverse strand, counting down.
TTGCACCAGCCAGCCGAAGTGCTGCCCACCCTGGACCAACCGTGCCTATCCCCGGCAAGGCGTGATCTCCGCTAACATGCTTGATGTTTTCCCTCCAGGCTGCCATTTAACCACTATGCCTCCCGGCCAAACCTCACTGTCGTCGCAGGCGCCTGTGGACCCACAAGTCCCAAGTCCATGAAGCTTCTCGACCAGTCTGAGAGCAGGAACGAACCCGAGAGCAGTCATCGCCAAACTTGAATCCTCGCCCAGGCACAATCATTCCCCTCAAGTCGTCGGACCCAAGGCACCGAGCACATCGACGTCGTTCGAGGGGACACCCACGTCAGCTCGATGGCCCTGCTGCTGCTATACAACGCCTTCCCGTCGCCCCCTGCAGGCCGCCACCGCGCCGACCGAGTTTACACCTCATCAGCAGCGCGAGCAAGCGCACTGTCCGTTCACAGCTACAACGCCGCCGCCTGCTAAGGCTCTCTCCCAGCTGCCTGGTTGTTAAATGTGGGGCCGAGAACGGCTGCCCTCGCAGTAACCACCAACGCAGTGTCAGTCCTTGCTACTTTTTTGTCAACACTTCACTTTGCCAAGAATCAGTCCCGCTGACAAAAGCCCACGACGATGCAGCGCATTCCTCCCCGGGACCGGCCCTTATCGTCGGGGACGATGACTTTGCCCGCTTCGAGCCCTTCCCGAACCCTGTTTCTTGGGGCGTCGACATCTAGCGGTACTGCGCCAGAGACGGCCTGCCGAGCCGAACCGGTGGCGTCGAAGACCCTCGAACTGGGAGACAGCCAAGTACGCCTATGCGAGGAGCGCGCGCAGCACAAACTCGAGAATAGAAGTAACGGTGCGGCCACCGGGTCAGACCAAATCCAGCGCTCCCCGGCCAAGCGACCCGAGGCAGACAGACCACCAACAAAGCGCACTCCCCCACGACACCAAAGCTCGCAACTTCATGACCGCTACCTCCCCAGACTACAGATCACGCGTCTTGACGGAAAAGTCGGCGGAGTTGCCTCCCCAAGGCCAAGACCCCCGGCGTTGGATCGACTCCCGCCACCGCCTTTACGAGCCTCTTGGATGCCAAAGTCGGCCGAGCTGCTGTTGGGGTTGAGGGTTTCGTCGATAGCGTCTGCTTCGGCGACAAATGCGGGGGCTGGCTGCCGCAATCTCATCGAAAAGAGGCGGTGCTGAGGTCTCGTCACAGACGAAGATCTGGGTGCCCTTTTGCTGTCTGTGTCCTTCATCTGACGCAATATCCCCACCCTGCCTGGGTTCGTGCAAGATCATTCGGAACTTTTTCGGCCATTCCCAAACCTCGCCGCCATCAGGGCGAGCCACGGCCAAGTTTCCGGCGGGCTTTGGGTTTGCTATCCCTGCGCGTCTTACCCGTCATCCGGAACTCGTCGAGGGCTCCCGACCCCGCCACCATCAGGGCGGGCTATGACCAAGTCCTGGCGGAGCTCGTGATTACAACCAGGTCACCAAAGGAGTCGACCTGCCTGACGGAATTTTACGAACTCGCCCGAGGCATCCACACCAGACGGTACAAGGGAGGCAAAGGCGACGGCGAGCCATGACCAATATCCAGCGGACTTCGAGTTCGTATCCCTCCGTATCTGACGCATCACCCTCGGCCTGGGGTTCGTGCAAGAGATCTTCCGGGATTCGTCGACCGTTTCCCGACTTCGCCGCCACCGGGGCGAGCCATGATCGAGTTTTGGCGGACCTCTTGGTTTCTACCAGGTCACCAAAAAGCCGACCTGCTTGAAGAAACCCCCACAAGCTCGTTTAGGGCATCGATAGCAGACGGGATAAGGGGGGCAAGAGCGGCGGCGAGCCATGGCCAAGTTACCGGCGGATTCCGAAGCTGTAGCCCTCCGCATCTGACGCACCATCCGGAACTCTTCGATCGCCCCCGCTCCTTTCCATCACCCCGACCGTCTCCTTTGTCAAGACCAGCGACCGACCCAAAACCACCAACCCGACCGCGACCTCGCCTTTATTAAAGCGAGCCATAACCAAGTCCTAGCGGGCATCGTGATTGCTACCAGGTCATCAAGGAGCCGATCTGCTTGAAGAAACTCCACAAGCATCGATAGCAAACGGGACAAGGGAGGCAAGAGCGACGGCGATAAGTTTCCAGCGGATGTCGATTCGCATCTGACGCATCTGACGCATCATCCGGGACTCGTCGACCGTTTACGATCTCGCCGCCATCAGGGCGCACCATACTCAAGTTTCTGACGGGCCTTTCGGTTATTATCTTTTTTTTTTTTTTTTTTTTTTTTGTGAGATATGCTGCTCTTTCGGCGACCTGTACTTGCGCTATGCGTCGACACCAGGATTCCAATTGAATTTAAAAAAAAAAAGTGATGTAATCTTTCCTTTTATCCTTGCTACAACCAGCGGCGCGTGCCCTCCTCGAACCCTGTGCGTTGCCAGAGAGGAGAAAACAACCAAGAACCAAAAAACACCACCCTCCCGTGTCGTCGAGCCAGACTCGCTCTGCCGGGCAGCTAGATTAGAAGGCAATCCAGTTCTTCCAGAGGAGGATACATATTATTGGCGAGCTTCTCTCGTGCGGCGCCTTTGGTGGAGTGCGATGGCGGGACGGTTATTAGGTTGCGAGAGTAAGAGCAGTAGAAATAAATACCGGGGAGCGCTGCTTCTCGGAGCCGCTTGGCCCGCGTCCAGTCCCCTCGCTTGGCAGATTTTCTATGGCTCGCTAGATCGGTTTGGGCAGGCAGGACATGACAGGGAATCGAGCAAGACAGTTGGGCTTCTGTCCCGGACTAATTAAAGAGTGTAAATAAAACGCAGTTAATAAAGCCCAAGCTCTTATCATGGTTAATCTGGCTGTGTACATGTGAGCTGGTGCTAGGCGGAAAAAAGGATATGGACATCTTTTTAACGACGGCAGCCTTGCTGTCGTCGTCAGAGTCGTCAAGCATAATCGTCGGCGTTGTACCATTCCTCAGCGCACCCCTCGATCCAACACCCCCGAGCGAAGTTGGAAGCGGTCGCTTGCGGTCGGTTACGTCGTCATCTTCCGAATCGTCGAGATCTATCGCATGGCTGCTGGAAAATGAGCCCGGCACGGGGCTAAACCAGGGTAGACCCCATGCACCACAAAGGTAAAAGAAGAACGTTGTCGTGGTTGGGACTACGACCGCGCCTGGCCCTTATAAGGAATCGCACGGTAGTGGAGCCCTTTTTAGGCGTCGTCAGGCTGTACGGCGCGGCGAGTTCTGGTCGCTTCAACTCATCCTTCCCTTTGGCCGTCGGGACAGCACACAGGAAGAAAAGGAGCAAAACACAGCTTCGCCGTATAGATGCGTGCTCCCTGACGGACCTCTAGTGGAGGAGGTCGGTGAAGCCAGGACAGGAAGGTACCATGTGTGGTGAATATTTGGAAGTAGTATCGTGTATGTATCTTCTGTTTAGACACGTGGCTTCCCTTTGGGCTACCACGGCTGGACGGCATCGCCCGAGTGCTCTGCTTTGGTGTAGACCTCCATCCTGTTCAAGCTCAGGGTTATGTGGATACCGCTTCTCTCGGACGAGGAAGATTGCTGCTCTTTTTCCTGCTCGCAATAATTACGTGTCGTGTTTCTCGACGCAGCGGCCCAGGTCGACGCGGCGCCTCTTCCTATTCTCCGGCTTAGCATGCATGTACTCCGGCGTCGTCGTCCGTACCCGTCTGGGGTGTGGTCTGCGTGTCCAATCTCAGTCGGCTTACCTCGAGCTCCTTAGCCAATTGCCAGATTTCGCTCCCGTCCTCATTGTAATAGTAGGCATTTTCCCAAAGGAGGCTGGCCTTCTCCTCGAATACAGTCGCCCGTCTCGGCTTCGAGCCGGTGGTCGAGGTTCTTACCCCGACCAACGGTCTCGTGGTTGTGGACGACCAGCGAAGCTGGGACCAGGCCGTCGATGAGGTTCACCAGCGGCTGGTGATGGAGCCCAGGTTTAGAAGTCGCTCTTGCCTATGACCCCAAGGCTGAAACTTAAAGAAATTGACGGAAGGGCACCACCGGGGGTGAACTGTTGCTAGCCGCGGCGTCTCTGCCCGTGAAAGCGTCCCTTAGCCCGTCTGCTGTGGATGCCTCGGACGAGCTCGTGGAGTTTCTTCAGGCGGATCGGCTTTTTGATGACCTGGTAGTGATCACGTAGCTGGCGAGGCGGAAGGTTCGTCTTTCAACATCTCCCTGTCGAGGTAGCTAGCTGCCTTGATCAGCCGCGTATTAGCTTTGCCCGAGTTCGCTGTCTTCATCACGGCTGTCGGGGATAGGCCTTTTATCGCTGCTTGGTCGGCGAGTACCCACATCTTCTCCCGACGACGGCAGCGTTTTGAAGTCGCCCTTGCCTCCCTTGTCCCGTCTGCTGTGGATACCTCGGACGAGCTCGTAGAGTTTCCTTAGGCAGGTTGACCCCTTGGTGACCTGGTAGTAATCATGTAGCTGGCGAGGCGGCAGGTTCGTCCTTCAGCATCTCCTGTCGCGGTAGCAGGCTGCGTTGGTCAGCTGGAGGTTGGCTTTTCCCGGGCTCGGCTTGATCGGCGAGTACTCACATCTTCTCTCCACAACCGCAGCTGGCTCGCAGTGGCAACTCCAGGAGCTTTGATCTTGCTGGCCGGGGTAGACTCCTAGGCCTTGGTGACGGCAGCTAGCTCTGCAGTGGAACCTGCAGGAGCTTTGCTCTTGCTGTCCTTGACGACGTCGGCACCAACTTCTTCTCTCGCGACTTACCCTTATTATGCCCAGGTCTGGACACGACTATGGTATGGGGGAGGAAATAGGTGCACTGCACTCCAAGGCTTGGCACGAGGATTAGAGAAAATGGTCTCGCATTTTTGCAGAGCCAAGGGATCGACACGCTCCACGGAACGACTTACGAGATCAGGGGGATGTCGGTAACAAAGCCTGCTCGGCAGAGGGAAACTCACCAGACACAACGAGGATTGACAGATTGAGAGCTCTTTCTTGATTTTGTGGGTGGTGGTGCGGGAGCTGGTCCGACGCCCGAATGCTGCCGTGGTATGGATGGTGATGCGGATGCGGATGGAATTTGCCCTGCCCCACTTTGGACATTGATGTCGACCGTCACTCCCCCGTGCTTAGGAATGGAAGGAGTGAGGCAGGCACAAGGCGGGCCACCTACCTACCTAGGTACCTACCTGGTACAGGCGGTATTGGGAATTGCATCTTGAAGAAGGTCCACTGAAGGACGAACGGAAGGAGAGGGCGGATAGGACGAGCCCCGAGGTGGGCATTTGCTCCGCTGTCTGCGCCCCCGGAAAACTTATTCTGTAATAACTATAGGCCGAAAACAAAAAGGCAAAAGGAAAAGGGTTACTTTGGCTGTCTTAGGGGGCGTCACGTCTCTTGGAAAATACTGGAGGGAGGAAACGATAAAAGGATAACGTCGACGCAGAGGGGTAACAACCCGACGTGGTGCGACACGACTTATGCTCCCCGTGCTGAGCTGCCGAGAACATCGAGCAGGTGCTCGGCGGAAACGCAGCCGCGCTCGTGCCACCTGGAACGCTGCCGAGGTTAGTGGCCTCGAGGTGAATTTTTATTCTTCCGGCAAGCAAGCTGTGCATGCACGACCGACTCCCAGCCAGCCAGCCAGCCGTTTGGCCATACTCCTTTGATCACCAGCCCTGAACTACATGGCTCTTTGGTGTCGTGGCTGAGGGCGTGGCGTTCGAATAATATTCGTATTGCTATTAATCTATTACATTGAAGTATTACCGCATGAGAAGATACACGGGTACTGGTTGAGCACAAGCGCCGTAGCGTGCGCCGCTCCAGTGGTTGGCCGCCGCCATGATCCGTCTTGACCGAGGTGTATCGACGGCATGTAAATATTCCTGAGAGATACTCGGAACTAATTCCCGGTCTCTGTTTGATGGCATTCGAAGCCACCATCTGCAGGATAACGGCTTAACGCCTTCAAGTCGGAATCCTTGCCAGAACGCGGTGACGCTTCCCGCACTGCTTGCCGAAATGACGTTCAATGCCGCGGTGAGAGATACTCGGATCTAATTCCCCGTCTCTGTTTGAAGGCATTGTCTGCCGAAATCGCGCCCGCCGAAAGCAGCCTGGGGAACAGAGAGGGGGAAAGCGTATGCCTCTAGACGTTCAACGCCACGCTGAGAGATACTCGGATTTAATTCCCGGTCTCTGTTTCGGCGGCATTGTCCGCCGAAATAACGCTCGGTAAGCAGTAGAGTAGTCTTGTTGTTACGATCTGCTGAGGGTAAGCCCTACTTCGCCTAGATTTCCCGGCGGCCTCCCCGCGAGGTGGGCGCCGGGGGCCACGGTGAGAGACGGGGATCGGATTCCTCGTCTTCGTTCGATGGCATTGTCTCCCGCACGCCATCTGGAGCCCACAGAGCTTGGCGACGCCTTCTTCTTCACCGTCCGACCGAAGAACGAGATCTTGCCGACCGGCTCGTCCACGGAACCGTACTTTTTCGTGTATGCCTCTTTGCAGACGAGTAGGGTGTTAAGGCAGTCGACGCCCTGGTGCCGCTCGCCGCTAACCTCTGATACCAGTCCGTCGAGAGTGTGGAGCTGAGCGACCTTATACTCCTGAAAGAAGTACGCGAAGTCCAGGAGCTTTCCTTTGACCCCGATGGCCAGGTCCCTGACGTCGCACTGGTAGATGTCGAGAGTCCTCGCCGTTGGCACTGCCGTAGGGCCGCGCAGGTATTCGGCTAGAGGACGGTCTGACCTCCCTTGCTCAAAACCATTGTGTGCGCCAACGTCGTCCATCGTGCAACGGCTGTTGGCCAGCTTTGACGACGTACAAGCTCGCTTCCGGGGACGTCTTCTCCATGCCAGAGGACTGGGCGCCTGGGGCCAGAGGCGAAGGCGCGTAGAGGGAGCCGTGGGCGATTCGCGGATTGCAATTTCGACACGCGCGTGGTTGAATCCTTTGCAGACAACTTAGATGTGCGAAAGGGTCCTGTAAGCAGCAGAGTAGCCTTGTTGGGCCCAGAGGTGAAGGCGTGTGGCGGGAGGCGTGGGTCTTGCGGCGACTATGGTTTTCTGGCATTGAAGTTTGGTTGCCGTCGCGGTTACGTTAGTGGCTTTTTTTTTGGCAGGTGTCATATGCGTGGGCAAGGGGAACGGGTATCTGGCGGAGATTTGCACTCAAAGAAAGAAAAGAGTGAGACGGGGGTGGAAGAGCCAACAACCCGCGGGTTACGCTCGGCTGTGTCCGGCCAAGTGTTCGGGATGGCGAGGAGCGAGGAAGGTGATTCGGGACAATGATCATAAGGCGTGGGCAGGCTGCAAATGAAATTGATGGTGACTCGGCAGGTGGAATACCTCGGTGCGGAGGAGGCGGCACCTACATCTTTTGCTGCGACAATCCTTCTTTCTGTTTGACCAAGGTACTTGTAGACGGCCTCGGTTGCCGTTTGCGCTGTCGCCACGGGAGCTTCTTATTTCTTGTTCACACGGCTTCGAGTTCGTAGGATCTTCCTTCGTGATCGACTGGCTCCGGTGGCAGTTGGGGTTTCACTGGCGATGGACAAGGATGGAGTGGGAAGCCAAAAGTCCTGGCTTGACTGGCGAGCAGGAAAGAAAGGATCCCTGGAGGTCAAGACGTTGGTCCACGAACCAGACGGACACGAAAGAAGCGCCGCAGAAGTGACTTTTCTTTGTAGGATAAAGCTGACCATGTGGTTTAGGGGCCAAGGAAGACCGAGGCAGTTCGGGGGTGTGAACAATGGAAATGGGAAGGACGGCAGACGGTTTGCTGGGTCCCCACTCGCGGGGAACCTACGCCCATGGTCTGAGAGGCCCCGCTCAACGCGACGAGGACAGGAAGCCCCCGCCGCAGGATTACAGTGTTCGGCAGCTCAGGGAAAGCCGGCCCATCCGTAGGGCGATGGATGTCTGTGTCATGTTCCAACGGCGTGAAGATGACATCCAAATTACTGACAGCGGAAGGAGGATCCATGCAACCCTGGTGGGTGCGCCTAAGATGCAACAGGCTGGGTAGCGACAACAAGCAAGCTTAATCGCCTGCCAGTTACTACCTCCTACCTAGAGACGACCACATCCATACCCCGTAGAGTTCAAAGTCGGTGGCGGCAAAGGACATCCGACATTGTGCTATGAGTTTAATCAGACTTCCGAGGAAACTGGGAGGAGATTCCCTGCCTAGATGCTTGCAGATTGCCGGTGCCGGCTCTCTTGTCGAACCGACCGTCGCCTGTCGTAGACCACGCACCAACATCTCAACAAATCCGGGGAGCTGGCCAACGCGGCACGGGTAAGCTCTGCCCGTCCATCTGCGGAGAGAACAGACGCAAGACGTGATTGCGTCCAGAACAAGCTACGCGCAACAAATGCCATATCTATTCATCACCGTTTAGAGGACCCTGTCGGGAGAGCATGAGATACGTTGGGGAGGAAGAAACACATCCGCCAGGCCCCTCCGCGAAGCCCCGAGATATATGGTGTGGCTCCGCAGATAGAGTATGGTTCTATCTGGTGTTACACTGCTGACCTGCCGTATGGTCCTGTCTGGGTGTAGAATATACAAAAGCGGTCGTCCACTCTCGGCGCCGTCGGCGGCGAGGGAAAAGAGGAAGAACAGTAGGGCAAAGAGGTGCCCGGGGCTTGGCCTGACGACGGCCTCCCACGGGGCGAAGCTGTGTGGTTGTGAAAGTACGGCACACTTGAGCAATGCAAAAGCATTCCCACATGCAGCGAAATCCTCTCCCGGCTCTATTTGGCTAGTTGGAAAACCATCCCAAACTAATCTGTCCGTCCAGGCCAATGTCCCATGACACACAAAACTCGTCCCAACCGAGCCACCCCATGGTATGCTTGCCTACAGACAAGCAGCTCCCAGTCATGAGACGAAGAAAGGTCCATTTCACGAAGGAAGCTCAGCGGCCAGAGAAAACAAGGGACGCTTCGACGACCTTTACTGAAGAGAAACAGTGCCACTGGTGGAGTCCTCCATGAAGATCCCACCGTAGATGATGGCCTCCTTGATGCCCGCGGGTTGCGGGTTGGTGCCGACAGCGTTCTTCTGCAGCGCAAAGTGGTACTCGCCCAGACCCGACAGGTCGTTGGCGATGGGCTCGGTGACCTGCTTGAGGGCGGCGTCGCCGGTGCTGTGGAAGACCTGCATCGTGTTCTTGTCAAAGTCGAGCTTGATGGCAAAGTTCTCAAAGGCGCCCTCGCCGAAGGGGGTCTGGAAGATCTTCTTCTGGGCGCCGCCGGCGCCGGCGCTGGTGCCCACGACGGCAATGTTCTTGCCGTTGTCGGCGCCCGTGCGCACGTCGAACTGGTGCTTGGTGAAGTCCTTGGACTCGAGGCTGACGAGCTGGTAGTCGTGCGTCTCGTTGAGCGGCTTCTGGGCGTCGCGCTGGACCGAGAAGTGCAGCGTCCGCACGCCCGTGACCGCCACGTCGTTGAGCTGCGACCGGATCGAGGGCAGCAGGTCGGCGCGCCGGATGTTGGACTGCGGCTGACCGCCCTGGGGCGTGAAGATGGACTTGTCGTCGATGTCGATGGCGAACGCCTTGGTATTCCCGGCCTTGTCAAAGATGGAGGCCTTGACGTTGGGGAAGGTGATCACGTCGCTGAACTTGAGACCTGTGTAGTGAACGGGGAATGTTAGAGTCAGGGGTAAATCATTGTCGAACCATGGAAGGGGATCAGCGTGGAGAGAAGAAAACGCACCTTCTCCTTTGACGACGGCGCTCTTGAAGACGCTTTCGAGAACATTAAAGCCCTCAGGCTGGATATTCTGTGCGATACGGCCGTCAGGCAGGACAAGAGTTCCATTGGTACCAGCACCAGCACCAGCGCCGCCGCCAGTAGTGGCACCGCCCCCGGTTTTGGCACCGCCCCCAGTCGTGGCGCCGCCCCCAGTTTTGGCATTGCCATTGTTGTTGGCACCATTGTTATTGTTCTTGTCTTTGTTGCCGCCCTCTTTTTGGTTCCCACCGGTGCCCTGTTTGTTGTCTCCAGTGGCCTGGCCATTGCCTGCGGTGCCGTCAGCGGCCTTCTTGCCACCATCTTTCTTGTCTCCGGTGCCCTGGTTGTTCGCAGTGCCGTCGGCGGCCTTGTTGGCATCGTCTTTGTTGTTTCCAGTACCCTGATTGTTTACGGTGCCGTCAGCGGCCTTATTGGCGCCCCTAGCCTCGAGGTCATATATGCCAGGGTGGACGGGACTAGCAGCGACCGAGGCGGCCAGGACGGTGAGAAGGGTGATGATGGAGGTCTTCATCTTGACGGTTTTTTTCCTGACGTCGGGGGCAAGAAGGAGTGTAAGTGTGAGTGTGATTAGGGGCTTGGAAAAGAGTGTAGGTAAAAATAAATAAAAAAAAAAAAAGTGGCCGGCACTGCGGAAAGAATGGGACGGGTTGCCAGAAAAGGGGTGAGGAAAAAAGCGGTCCAGACCGTGCTGCGAGAAGAATGGGATGAAGAGAAGGCAATACAAATGTCCAAGGCGCCGCGGTTCGGCCAAGATATATAGGCGAGGCATATCTCCCACGAACTGCCAGTAGCTCTTAGGAATCGACTTACAGCTGTAAGACGCGGGCAAGCTACGAGCATCCATGCCAAGGGGCGAACTCATGGTCCATGTCGTCTCATGTCGTGGTGAACGTGGCTGCTGACACGGTTAGCGACAAACCTTCCCCGGACCCCCGTCTGCCGCCATTGTAGTGACGCCGTTTCGGATCGACATGTTTGCGTCCGTTTTGAGCCAAGGCTCTCCGACGTCTAGCCACCGGGGTCACCGGGCTGTGACGACGCTTCCGTAAAAAGCCACCCGCCAGGGTGCAAGTTAGTTAGGTGGTAGTCACAGCTCATCTCTTGTGGAGCCGCCAGTTGCGCTAGAATTAGCAGGACGAGAAAGCAACGCGAATGATGGCCGATGACGACAGCGAGGGGCATTGGTCTGGGTGACGACATCTATGGCCGGTAGCGTACAGTAGTAAGCGTACCTATTTCTGGACCTGAAAGACTTGGCGCCGAACAGAGTTTATGGCTCCGGCTGCGGCCGTCGCTGCTCGAGTCAAAAGTTTGCCCTATTGCCTCTTTTGCCTTCGGGCTGGTTTTGAACCGTTACATTCTGCGCCCCTTCGCCGGGACAGACGCCAAGCCTTGATGATACGACTGTGTTGTGTTCGAAGGCACGGACGCGTTCCGAGACTGGGGCGCAGGGCTGGCCCTCCAGTCCCAAGAGCAGTGGGAAGAGCAGGGGGGTTGACACGCCCACTCCCCCCACAGGCGCACCACGCCATTGCAACCTGGTGAAAAAGATACCTGGGCTAGCACGTGACTCTCACACGTGGCATCGAGATTCGGCATTGCTCCATGAAAAGGCCGGCACTTGTCTGATGGCTGCAGCTACATGGTGTCACACCGGTGTAGGGAGAACACCACGCGTTTAAATCACACTTACCCAATCGGGAGGATGGCCAAGCCCACTGGCCACGACGCGTTTCTGGCCAACAAACAAAGGAAAACTGTCAGGGCAGGCGCCCAGAAAGCACAGCCTAGGGTCCACCTGACTTGCCAGGGCAGAAGGAGTCCAAGGGTCGTCGGCGGGAAGGGGTATTACTTTAAATATAATATGACTAAATCCAACAGCCTCTGGACATATGGGATGAATACCCCCGATCCCCGATCCCTGCCCAATAACCCAAAATTTTCTAGCTGCAATGAGGCCGGCCGAGAGAGGTTTTGTGGATCGAGTGATGAAAAGTAGAAAACAAAGAAAAAAGAAAAAAGAAAAAGAAAAGCGGGCTAGCTTGGGGGATGTCACACCAACACATTTGTGGCGGGATCGATCGACAGACAACGTCCCTCGTTGGATCCATCCCTGCGCTTTGGCCTCCCCGAGCTGGGCGGCCAACGCATCGGGCAGCGGCCATCGTGCATTTGTATCATCACCACTACGTGATAGTGCCGATTCTGTCTGCCTGCCAAGGGGGCTAATGCACCTTTCTTTGCTTTTCATGAGTGAATTAACGCGGCTGACATATTGGTAAAACCGGAAAATCGGATTCCTGAGTGCTCACTGCTAGACTAGCCATCCCCGCCCGAGGTACCTGACAGGTAGGCAGGTAGAGGAGGAGCGCATGTGTAGGTAGGCCCAAGGTACTACGGCCGGACCTCCAGGAGAGATGCTCCTCGGGGGCTTTGGTCCGATTGGTGTTTGCCCGGTCAACCCGGTCAAGCCAGGCGCTGGCCAGGCCAATCCATCCAACCTGTTCATGCATATTTCGTCCACCCGACAGCCCGGCTCGCGGATGCTCATTCCGATCTGGCACCGAATCTCCACTCGCTCAGACAAGGGGTGGTTGGGTGTCGAAAAAAGAACGCCCTCGACCACGGGTCCCACGTGACAAGAGATCTGTGTGTTGGACGCCTAGGCTGAGGTCATGAGGTCATTGGATTCTTTAGGACCCAGGCAGTCCCCTGACCTGATCCGCCCTTGAAAACTCATCCTCCTCTCCTCATCCCTGGGCTCCTCGACACAACCCGCAGAACTCACAGACGGCCTGCGGCAACCCGCTAGACCACCACGACGCGCGAGGCCATGCGCAATCTCAACATTCTTCCGACCGAGGACCTGCCATTCTTCGACTGGGTCTCCCTGCCAATCGACGAGGATCAGGCCCCGTTGCGATGTATTGCGGACCACGTAAGTTCACACGGCAGGCAGTCAGACTCGTTGTTGGACCCCAACTGGGGGCTTGGGTGAGGGAGAATAGACACTGACCGGTCTCGCTTTACCTTGCATGCAGATCCATAACAAGCCGCAGCTCCGCAAACTGTGCCGTGTCAGCAAGGCCTTTCACTCTGCCTTCACGCCCGCTTTGTACCGTGAGATGGACATCGTCACCAGCAGGCGCGGGAACAGGCGGGATATTTTCGAGGCTCTGCCCAAGAATCCGCACCTTCGGCATGTCCGCCGGCTCCAGCTGGACTTGAACCACGGGGACAACAGGGGCCCCGTCAACTCGATCGTCCGGTCGCTTGTCCGGCGCATGCCTATGCTCGAGGAGTTCGAGTAAGCCCCAGTCTCTTTTCTATCAAACCTCGCAGGTTCTTAGTAGCCGCTTTCCCCACATATCGGCTAACACCATATGCAACAAACTTTGATAGGTGGGACGGCGGCATACTGTTGCAAGAGACCCAGATGACCATCCTTCTCTCGTGCCCGAGGCTCGAGTCGTTTGTCATGCTCTATGAGAGCGCCGAGATGCCATCGCGCTTGACCCGCACCGAGAGGTCGTCCCGTAACAGGCGGCGCCGTGACCATGCCACCTACACCGGAAACCGCTTTGATTGCTGCTACTCCAGCGACGACAAGGGCCATGTTGATGTGGTCCAGTCGGCCCTGGCCACGGCAGACATGCATCATTTGGTCCCCTTCTCCAGCCTCACCAAGTTGAAGATCGGCGACATGTATGGCCTCGATTCACCACTCGTCGGGGACCTCGATTCACGACTCAAGGACGACTGGAAGGCCGACATCCTGCGGATCCTCCTTGCCTCCCCAGACCTGCAGGAGCTGAGCCTGGCCTTCGGTGACGGCTGTGTGAAGTCGCTGGACGATAGGTTTGCGACCCGTCTGGCCCCCTTTCTGCAAAGTCTTTGCGAGGAGTATCACACCCAGGGAGGCAAGCCACTGAAGCTGAGAGCCCTTGGGCTTGGACTTGGTGTCCTGCTCAAGTCCGCCTCGGACCTATCCAAGCTCGTCGACCTCGAGCACCTCCAGGAGGTGTACATCGATAACCGAGGCAAGATGGACGGTTCGGGCCGCTGCGAGCCAGACGGGGGATGGGGCATCAATACCCAGATCGCCTGGCACACATTCAGCCAAGACGATACTCCGAACCTCCGCCAGGTGAAATTGGCCTCCGACGTGGTCAACTTTGAGCGGCTCGGCGGGTACCTCGCGTCGCTCATCGCGAGCCCGATCAGGACGCAGATCCAAAACAGAGAGATTCGCAAGAAGTCTGGACTGAGCCAAGTCATTCTGAAGCTCTGGGACTCGAGACAAGAGCCTGCGGGCCATATCGAGCCTACCGGCCATGGAGCGCATACCGACGATGGAGCGCATTTTGACGATGGAGTCGACGGTCTCTTCACGGTGCTGGTCCCTCAGGGTAACGCAACTTCGGCGGACGGACTAGATCCAACCTGGCAGGCGTTCTTCGGCTTGGCGGCGAGCTCCAGCCGCCTTGTGGTTTACACCAGGTTCAGCAGCGGTCGTGATGTCATCATGAACCTAGCCAAGCTGGAAGCGGGACTGAGAACCCTGCCCCACGTCCGCGACCTCGTCGTCGCCTGCCCTTTGGTATGGCCGGGCTTGGTGAGTCTTCACATGCCCAAGATCAGGTACCTGTCGGGCGAGTCCGTGTTCGATGAGTGCTACCACCAGGCAATTACCGACCCCAGGTGGCGCGGGGCCGTGGCGTCTCGCCTCGCCCGCGCCGGCAGGGGTCTCCGGACCGTCAAGTTCGGGTTCATGGCGTGGCGTGTCTTGAGGGGCGGTGGTGCCGATGGCTCGGAAGTGACCAGGCTCGTGAGCATGGACAAGTACGAGCAGCGCCTTCATGGCTGCGACAGGGGACCGGCCAACGCGTTTCCGGAGTTTGCGATGGGAGAGCCCGAGACGAGCTACGAGGGAAGGTTTTGCTGCGACTTTGTTGTTAGAATGTGGTAAACTAGTTGTTGTGCAATAATCAGACCAAATTGTTTGATGCCATGCCATGTCCGTATGATCTTATTGGCCCGTGCCTTTGTGACAGTGGGCTGCCTGACACCGGCCCTGGCATGTTTGGCTGCCAAACCTTGACCAGTTTGTGATCTGGAGTTCCTGCACACCATGATTACTCTTATGCCAGCAAGCAAGCAGGACCACAATGGCAAACAACAAGCATGTGGGTGGCGTAGTGTTGTTTGGTAGCTTGAATCATTAGGTAGTTCCCGTTGCCCTATAAATCCTCTGTCTTCTCTCTCCCTCTCTCTGTAGGTCAAGGCTCAACGATCCTCGCACGTCGAGCAATATAAAACGACACACCAGACAGAAAGTGACCTTGGCCCAAGGGACTCATTCCGCTTATTTTTGATGTAATGTTGAACTATAGAAACAATTCTAAAAAAGAAGCAAATATACCAGCAAAAGCTGCAAATATCTTTTTCTTAGCAAAGTCTTGTCTATTGCTGCCGATGCACCTGCACCTGATAAGAGCCCTAGAGGAATTCATGCTGGTCCCCCACCTTTCTGCAGCGATACTCTGAACAATGGCAACAAGGAAACAATACCATCACTGTTCCGCTCGAGTCTATTGTCCTGAACCCCAAGGCAGGCAAGTTTTGACGAGATCCTTTTCCATCAGCATATAAAACTTTGACCACGACAACTCTATCCCGGTTGCCTCGGGTCCCTTGCAAGCGCCCAAACCGTCAACCTCCTCCGCACACCAACACAATGTCTGACAATCAGATTCTTCTCCGGGGCGACGTCGAAGCCGCCTTTGCGGATATGGAAGAGCAAATCTGGAGGATGGCGACATGCCGGTCACTATCGACTGACCTCGATTTGAGATCCATATTCGACCACATATCGGAGGAGCAAGCCCCGACGGGCTCTCCGCTGAGGTGGGCGCTCACGCGTATCCGCAACGTCGCCGACGCTCAAGAGATCGAGTTGCAGATGGACGACGACGGGGACAAGCCGGAGCCGCTGAGCTTGATGATCAGGACCGACTGGGCGGCGCACAGCCCAGGGCCGGTCCAGGCGGTAGACCTGTTGAGGACGGACAAGGCCGAGTTCATGTACGGAGGCGGCGACTTCGATTCGTCCTGGGGCGCCGCAGGAAGGCTGCTCCTCAGCGCCATCCCCGAGATGTCAAGCTACCTACTACGAGACTACCCAGACGTCAATCCCGGTATGGTGCAGGGACGCAGGGCAGGAAAGCTACACGCGTCTGATTTGGCAACGCACACCATCTACCGCATGACCGAGAACTTCTGGCTCACGCTGTACACGGAGCTGGAGGACGTCGCGAAGAAGTGCACCTCGAGGGCCGAGGACGTCGCAGAGCGGGCGCGCAGCCGGCTGGACGCTGCCACCGCGCTCGTCCGGATGCAGGAGCCGGAGCAGCAGCAGCAGCAGCAGCAGCAGCAGCAGCAGCAGCAGCAGGACAGCGATGACGAGAAGATGACGGACGTGGATACCGAGGACGAGGCGAGCGAGGGAGACGAGGAGCAGCAGGCCCAGCCAGCCGCCAACCCCGAGACCGAGACCGAGGCCGAGACTGCCAGGGAAGGGACGTGCCACTACCGCGTGGTGCAGGAGTGGCTGCGGGACACGGTGCGCGACCCGGCCACCACGCCCAGGGTGTACTGCCCAATCTGCCGCGAGGACCTCGTCGTGGACAGCCTCCGGCTGGCGGGCCTGCCGCCGCGGAGGCACGCCCAACGACGACGACGACACAGTGGAGGCCGGGGTTCGTCCTCGAGGGCTGCGGCCACGTCCTGGGCGACGCGTGCCTCGCGCGGATGATGGACGCGGCCGGAGACGACCCCATCTCGTGCCCCATGTGTCGCGAACCCGTCGACCCCGACTACTGCGAGACCCTCGACGCCATGCTCGACGCCGACTTCCTCGAGATGGCCGTCGAGCAGAGGGAGCTGATGGATGATCCATGAGCTGGAGAAGCTGGGGTTTTTTTTTTTTTGTTTTTATAGACACATATCTGTCTCATCCGGCCGGCCAGTACATTTCCAGGTTTGGATTTTTTTGATGGTTGTAATTCTTTAGGCAGAAGCAAGGAGCTGGGGTTTGTTTTTTCGTACACATACCTGTCTCATCCAGTCAGCCAGTATATTCCCAGGGTGGACTTTGATAGCTGCAATTCTACCAGTGTCTTTTTATAAGACTTCTTTCCTATTTGGTGAATATTCCATGGGTTAACTGAAGCTGAATTTGCAAGTTAAATCATAATCTCAAGTCTGAATGCGTGTTTATGCCAAAGAAAGTCCTCTTGTTTTTCAAAAGCTTTTATCCATCCTTTGTGTGTCCTTTTCCCTTTGTCCGCTCCATTGCGACACGAGTTGAGGAATATCACAGCACAGACAACAGGAATATTAACGCGTCTAGATACCCTGTCCGTGCACCGCTCTGCAAGCGTTTTGCTCCAAAACTCTACATCGAGCGCACAGCCCACCGTGCCCACAGGCCACCACCCGCTCAGCGGAGGCGACCGTGGCTCTTCAGCAGCCAGAACCCCACGCCCACAGCCACGGCGGCCGCGCCGACCACGACGCCCATCGCCCTGCGGACGCCGGCCTCGATGTGCGGCCCGACGATTTTCCCGAACTCGTTGGGGTCGTTGGTGCGAGGATACGGCACGTCGGGGACCTCGTCGCCCAGGAACTCGCAGAGCTTCTCCCAGCCCAGCCCTTCCTCGAGAGTCAGCACCAGCGTTCTGTCCTCGGGCAGAGCCGGCTTGACCTTGGCCATGCTGTTTTTGTGCGTGGTGTGGTCGCGTTCTTGTAAGCGCCGCTGTACTACTGTAAATCACAAAAGGGGACAGAGACGGGGAAACTCACTAGTCGATGTACCAGCTCTGCAGGTTGTCGAGGCTCCGGGGGTCCCACGGCGGCACGTTGGCGGCGCAGTGGTCCCAAAGCCTGGTGCCCAGGCGGAACATGTAGTAGTTGCGCGCGTCCAGGTAGCGCAGGATGTTGAGCGGGAAGCTGCGCACGACGGTCTCGAAGCCGCCGGGGCCGCCGCGGTACGACTTGGCAAAGGCCTCGGGCCGTCGCTCTGTCAGGATGAACTTGACGTCCGGGTCGTCCTTGTATGCCTCGAGGACGGCCTCTGGGAAGTAGCTTGAGCATTCCAGGACGGCCTTTTTTTGCGTGGTGGGGAAAGGGAGTAGACATGGGTCAGTCTTTCTGTATGTAATGAGGGGAATAAAGCTATCTGCTTTGCTCGCTGCTCACATCGTACTCGGCCCACCACTTCTCAAACTCGGCCTTGGTGTATGGTTTTATGCCCGAGTTGGGATTGTTGTGGGCCTCGAGTGCCTCGTAGAATATCTTGGGGTCGTGGTGCTTGCCGCCGATGTCGCCGTTGATGACGACGATCATGTGGAGGGTGTTGTAGCCCAGGATGCTCAGGGCTTTGTACAGGCCCAGGGTCGCGGTGCGGCTGCAGCCCATGCCGATGATCTTGGTGGGCCGCTTGACGGGCGGGTCGGGGAATTTGTCGATTGCGCGCGGCATGTTTACGGTGGGAGGATAATGCTGAGGAAAAGAAGCCGAGGGAGGGGAATTGTTTGGGTAGATGGGTGACTAGTCGTGAGAATGGCAGAGAGGATGCTCCCGCCTCGCTATTAATGCATCTTGGCCAGGGAAGAAAAGGGCATCCATGCCTCGTGAGCGGAGAAATAAAAAAAAGGGGACCACAAGAATGCGTGGATGCTGTGGACCCGCCCGCCGGCACTGCATAAATGTCGGTTGGCGCTGCGACAGGATGGATCGAAACGTGCGAGGGTAGACGCATATCCACCTGATTTGCGACGGCTTAGAGGCTGGCTAGATGCCCCAAGAATCGATAGTCTCATGCCTGCAGCCGGGGTGGGGTGAGGTAAAATGCGACGGTGGTGAGGGGAACACGCAGCCAAGGGAGCGAATCCGGGAGGTCCTTGCCAGCCCGGAAATCGGGGCGGTGGTCGGGGCCGTGAGTCGGGGCTTTGCCAAGGATGGAATTTCACCGGGAGCGTTATAAACAGTGGGAACATCAGGATCAGTGTCAATTTCGGCTGTTCTAGCTTCCAGTACTATTCCGTCGCATAGCCTCCCAGCGTCTCCTGAGAACCAGGGCGGCCGACTTGGGCCGCCTGTCGCGCGTAAAGACGCCCTTCTTGTTCCCGTCGACGCGGATGATGGACGAGTAGCCGGTCTGGAAGTCGGCAAAAGCCCAGACGTGCTCGCCCACCACCGAGTCGACGCGGTCCACCACTCGACCCGACATCTCGAACAGGCTCGTCTGGTACTCCTCGCTCCAAGGCACGTCCGCCATGCTCGTGTGCAGCCCGGCCATGGTGTCGGCGCCAAACTCGGACAGGATGATGGGTTTGCCGAACTTGGCCTGCCACTGGCGCAGCTCGGCCTCCATCTCAATCTCGGCGGACTCGAGATCGCCCGTGTTGACGTACCAGCCGTAGTATCGGTTGAGCGCGACGACGTCGAAGAGGTCCGTGATCTGGTCGCTGTCGGACCCGGCCCGCAGCTCGTTGGTGAACATCACGGGCCGGGTCGGGTCGAGCTCCCGCGTCAGCCCGACGAGGGGCTCAAAGTACTCGCGGGCACCCGGCTCGCCCGAGGCAGGCTCGTTGGCGATGCACCACATGACGACCGAGGCGTGGTTCTTATCGCGGGCCACGAGCTCGCGGATCGCCTGGGCGTGCGCCTCGCGCGTGGCGTTGCTGACGGTGTCGGGCGAGAAGGTCGGGAGAGCGGGGCCGCCCGAACCGAGGCCGCCAATGGCCAGGTTGAGGCCCACGGCGGCCGTCTCGTCAATGACGACCACGCCGTGCCGGTCCGCGTACTCAAGCACCTCCTCGGCGTATGGATAGTGGGACGTCCGGAACGAGTTGGCGCCCATGGACCGCATGAGCTCGTAGTCGTGCACCATGTAGGCCGGGTCGTAGCCCTTGCCGCGCACGGGGCTGTCCTCGTGCTTGCCGAATCCGGTGAAGTAGAAGGGCTCGCCGTTGATGAGGAACCTGTTGCCCGCCACCTTGACAGACCGGATCCCGACCGGCACGTCGTACGAGTCGAGCACCTCGGCCTCGTCCGCCGCCACGATCTCGACGCGCAGCTGGTACAGATAGGCCGCACCCGGCCTCCAGAGGCGCGGTGAAGGGATGTCGATGGAGCCTGTGAGGTTGCTGGCCGAGCCGG
>GL876975.1:625220-665512 GCA_000193285.1 Magnaporthiopsis poae ATCC 64411 | reverse complement strand
CGCCTTTGTCCTGGCGCTCGACGACCCGCCAAAGAACCAACGTCCCGACTACGGCGCCCTCAGGCAAAGGGTCGAAGAGGTGGTCACCACCCAGCCCGACGGCCTGGAGACCATCAGCCAGACCGTTTACCGTCCCTTGACGAGGAGGCCGGCGGGCGTGGTCGTGGCGACGAAAAGTGCCGACAACGACCTGAACCGGGGCCGCATCCAGCTGGCCGTCTGGACCACGGCCTGGCACGAGCGCGTGCGGGCGCTTTGCGGCAGCAGCCGGCCCCGCTTCGTGACGCTTCCCCTCCTCCTGAGCGGCGAAAGGAGGTGGGATCTCTACTTCGCGTGCGATAGGGGCGACGACGTCGGCATCGAAATCGTCGGCCCTGTCGACGTCGGTGGCACCGGGGACCTGCTGACGCTTTACGCCTTTCTCGCTGTCCTTCGCGCCCTCGCTGCTTGGATGGACGGGCCCTTCAAATTGTGGATGATGGAGCTGCTTGACGTCGGGGAGGAGGAGGCCGAATAAATAGTATTTTCTTTCCTGTTTCCTCTCTTATTTCTTTTATTTTCTTATTTCTTTCCTTTTTCTTTTCCTATTTCTTTTCTTTTCCTATTTCTTTTCTTTTTCCTTTCCTATATCCTTTCCCGCTTCCCTTTCCGAATGCTTTCCTAAATGTTTCCCACTCTGTACCAAAACGAGCAAATTTCTTTTACCGGAATACGAGGACCAGAAACCTGGAAGCGTCAGGACGGAAATAATCACCCTTCCAGGACCGAGAAGTGAGTATTCCAACAGCTCTGAACCTTGTCTTGGGGTGAGGTTCTCACTGCTAACCGAGCGCAAGCCACAAAACGCCTTGCGGCCGCTGTCTTTGACGAGTAGGCACGCGGAATGGATATTGTTGCTTATAAGGCGTCGTGTGGGAATTTCTTGGCGAAACTCACAGGGGTCATGGCGTAAATGGCCGATTCTAGCCCCATGCATGTATATTTTGATCTCTCTTTGTAGCCGCCCGAAGCATGAACCTTTTCCTCCAATCACCCCCTTTCTCCCGGCAGATCACTGCCGTAACTCTGCTGCCGAAAAAGGCCGGTTCTCTGCTCAGGGGTCCTAGGTGTCAAGGTACCCCGCGAGTTTCGCTCGGCTGTGGACCGAGATCCCCGTGTGAGGCAGGGATTGCGATCGCTGTGCTTCCAGCATTCTGTCTGCTGCCATTGGCTCGCTTATTGTCACTGGCGAGCTTGGCCTAATAAGCGAGGCCGATGGTCGTGGTGGAGCCAAGCCTTATTATTGCCTGGAGCCGCCGCCGGCGAGCAGCCCCGTCATCCCGGCGGCATGCGCTTGCAATTTTTCCCTACCGCGACCCGACCATCTTCAGCCGAGCCCCAGTGCCGTCATCAGGACCCGCCGCCAGCAAGCCCATTCCGCAAACAGCATACCCAAGAAAGCCGCGAACGAAAGGGGATGGTCTGGCCGCTGCCATGCAAGAAACGGTCCACACCATGGCTCCGCGCGTCCAAGAACCCACGGAGCCTGTGCTCCCGGATTTCCTCTCCAGGTCATGGCTCGAACGCAAAGCATTAGCCAGCCCGATGAGCCCGTCTCAAGCGAACCTCTCATCTACCCGAGGCAAGCGGCCCGCTGCGGCGAGGCTTGCACCGGCCTTGTTTAGCCAGCGTCGGCTGTCGCGCAAACCTCGTCCCGTCTCCCCGGGTGGTCTCGTTATAAAAAGGACAAAATGGCTGCCACACCCGACGCAGCGCCGTTGAAGGACAGGCCATCTACTTTGCTGTTGTGACACGGCTGTCTGTCTACCTGCGCTTCTCCCTGCTTCTCGCCCAAGGTCTTCCAGAATCGCCATGGCTCCCTCTCTCGCCACCGTCGCCGGCGCCGCGGCGGCGGCCCTGTCCGCGGCGGTCCTCGTGGGCGCGCAGAGCGTTGGCCCGACCAAGGAGGTGCACCCGCGGCTGACGACGTGGAAGTGCACGACTTCGGGCGGCTGCAAGTCGCAGAACACAGCCCTCGTCATCGACTCGCTGGCGCACCCCTTGTCCCAGCGCGACAATCCGTCGCGCAACTGCGGCGACTGGGGCCAGGCGGCAAACAGCACTGTGTGCCCGGACCTGGCGACGTGCCAGAAGAACTGCGTCATGGACGGCGTGTCCGACTACACGACCCACGGCATCTTCACCAGCGGCGGCGCCGTGACGCTCAAGCAGCTGCACCCGCAGGGAAAATGGGTGGTCAGCCCACGCGTGTACCTACTGGCCGAGGACGAGCAGGAGTACGAGATGATCCAGCTCACGGGGCAGGAGTTCACCTTCGACGTGGACGTGTCCAAGCTCCCCTGCGGCATGAACGGCGCCCTGTACCTGTCGGAGATGGAAGCCGACGGCGGCAAGAAGTCGGAGCCGCTCAACGAGGGCGGCGCCTTCATGGGCACGGGATACTGCGACGCGCAGTGCTTCACGACGCCCTTCATCAACGGCGTCGGCAACCTCGACGGGAGCGGCTCGTGCTGCAACGAGCTCGACATCTGGGAGGCCAACAGCGCGGCCGAGAGCATCGCTCCCCACACGTGCAACAAGCCAAGGCTGAGCAAGTGCAAGGGTGCCCAGTGCGAGTTTGAAGGCGACTGTGACAAGGTTAGTGGCCTGCCCGTTCATGTTCACGTTTCGCCACGAGTTTTTGTTTCCTTTGAAGGCATCGACTGACAAACCGCGTCTCTTTATCAGTGGGGTTGCTCCTACAAGCCGTACCAGTTCGGAAACACGCGACACTACGGGCGCGGCAGGAACTTCCGCGTCGACACCACGCGGCCGTTTACGGTGGTGACGCAGTTCCCCGCCAACAGCAACGGGGTGCTCCAGGAGATCCGGCGCATCTACGTCCAGGACGGCGTGCAGATCCCGCAGGCGCCCGTCAACATGGCCTCGCTTCCCCCGGGGCTCAACACGCTGAACCAGGCCTTCTGCGACGCCAACCCCGGCGCGACCCGGCGGTTCAACGAGCTGGGCGGGCTCAAGGGCATGGGCGAGGCCATGGCCCGCGGCATGGTGCTGGCCCTGAGCATCTGGTGGAGCGACAGCGACAACATGAACTGGCTCGACTCCCCGCCCTGCAGCCCCGACGAGGGTTCCCCGTCCAACATCGTCAAGGTCGAGCCCGACCCGTCCGTCGTGTTCAGCAACATCAAGTGGGGGGACATCGGCTCGACTTTTCAGGGGAGGGTGCCCAACAGGCAGCGCCGGGTGTGAGGAGATGCACAGGGGCCTGAATGGGAATGGAACCATGTACATATGTGATAATGGATTAGTTTCGAGTGTTTTCTTCATTGATTGTGTGTTTGAGACTGGAATTGGTCGGTTAAGAACGGGCTGTCTATTGGTGCATCGCATTCATGTATATTCATTCATTGGTGCAAGAGAGTCCCTCACACAAGCGGCCAGGGCAGCCTGGCTTCCCTTGACCAGCAATGGAAGTCAGGACGGGGTCCCACCCCGTATTTACATCAATCCGGATGCAGAGACCAAGGCACGTACACCTCCTACCACGGAAGCTTTATTTCCGCTTGCTGTGTCCCATCCTGCGGCCCAACACGTCCGTCTCGCCCGAGAAGAACCTGAGAGCAGCCATGGCGCTTTCGCTACCACCACTCTTATCCTCTTTCTTCTTCTTCTTCTCCCTTTCACTACTTCCGCCGCCGCTCTTGCTCTGTTTCCTTGGCTTCTCCGCCGCAGACTGCCATTTGTGTCTGTGCCGCGAGCTACTGCCCTCATCCCTGTACTCCGGCTTCTGACCACCACTGCCACCACCGGCCCCGTTCTGATAGTAGACGCCATACGCCTCTGAGCAGCCGGGCACATTGGGGACGGGCGGTGGGACGGGCACCGCCACCACAACCCGCGGTGGCACGCCGCCCTGGTAGGCGACGCCGTAGACGATGGGCCTGCCGTCCGGTCCGACCTGATCATGGTATCTCTCCATGAACTCGTCTGAATCCCAGGGCCGCTCGGACGCCTGGCTTCCTTGGTTGCCCGCGTATTCATCCCTGGCTCCGGATGCACCAGGCCGGCGGACGACGAGGGCCTTGCTGGGCATGGTGGGGTCTTGCTGACGGTCCTGCCTCGACATCACTTTGGGTGTTTGGAGATGGTTTTATCTCTCTCCTTGTGTGCGCGTTCTGCGACTTCTTTTGTTAGACGTCAATGCGGCACTGGCAGGCGAGGCGAGAGTCAGTGAGGCAAGGGTACAAACAGACGGCTCGATGCTCATGTCTGTCTGGCATATCGTCAAGGCTCGGAGTGTCCTCACCCTCGCGAGTATTTGTACTCCTCAATGCCGGGCATCCGCTGCAAGAGCCCTTTGTGGCTTTGTTCTTTGTTTGGGGTTTCTGAAAGAAGTGATCGGAATTCCTTTGTGCGATCTCTCAAGTCACTGCCGACAATGGCGATGCCATCTGGGAAGTGATCAATGGCGATTATCTCCATCTGCCGAGCCTCTCCTGCTCCTGTCGATTCTCTCGCGCTTCCCGCCCCTACTTTCGATGACGCGCATACAAAACGCAAACACGATCAGCTGTCCTGAACAACACGGGATGGGATTTGACGGTGAATAGCAATGGATACAGAGCCGAATACCTGGCAACGGAAACAGAGCGGACACTTCTGATGGATACAGGAAGGGCACTTTGCTTGATTTGTATATACTGAAAAAAACAATCTATGGTCGCTAGGTAGGTGCGCTTGCCTTTGCTGAAAAGATGCCCTCTCGCTATGCGTGTCTTCTCGCGAAACAGCCAGGCCAGCCTGGTGCTGTCACACAAACTTGACCGCCATGTAAACGTCGTCAAAGTCCAGCCTCCTCCCGCCCACAAACGGGTCCTCCAGCCTCCTCTGGTCTGTCGTGTACCGCCACGCCACCTCGACCGGCCTCACGTTGCGGAACGCCATGTGGTGGTCCGTCACGGCCCGCACCAGGAAGCTGCCCATGCCCTGCCCGAACAGGTGCCGGAACAACCGCAGGCCCGTCGGCCTCGCAGCCTCGCCCCCCGGGTTGCCAGCCTCGCTGCCGTCGGCCGTGATGCAGCCCTCGTTCCTGAACTCGCTCCGCGTGCTCAGGGCGTGCAGGATCTGCTTGGTGACCTCGTGCGACACCTGGGACAGCACCACGGTCCTGAGCAGCGGCAGCTCGCCCCTGCGCCCGACAGTGTAGGACGGGTCCTCGACCGCCAGCCACCGCCAGAACTGGTAGAACCACTCCGACGCGAAGATGCGCTCGGCCCTGGGGTGGTTGGTGCCGTACACCTCCTGGTTCTCGTAGTAGACGTGCTCGATCACGGCCCAGCCCTCCAGGATGTTGAAGTAGCCGCCAAACGCCGGAAAGCCGCTGTCCAGCACCGAGTGCTTGGGCTTGATGTACAGCCGCACCGTCCCGTGCGCGTCCGGGTTGACGCCCACCTTCTTGAGGAACGCTCGCTTCTCCGGGCAGTCGGCCGTGGGGATCTTGACGTCGCGCTCAACCTTGCCTCTGTGGTAGTCCTTGTGCCACGCCGCCTCCCAGCCCGTATAGTGCGTGTCAGGGATGTCGCTGTATCGAACCTTGTCGAGCCTTGCGAAAATCTCGGCGCCCTTGAGGTTCTCCATTGTTGCTTGTGTTTTGAGCTGGTCGAGTTTGCAAATGACTTACTGGCGATTTCGATATATAGATAGAAGAAAGCAGGGGACGGTGTGATTTGTGATATTTGGAGAAAATGTGAATGCTGTAACTGTTGCTGATTTTTGTAGATTCCCGGTCAACAGATGGATGAATGGGGCTCCGCCGGGCATTTATAGATTGCAGGATACCTAGCTAGGCATGACAATAAGCGAGCGTTTGCCTTTGTGTCCTGATCCTTTGTGTGGCCAGAGACGATTGGGACAATGACGGCCCAACCGAGGATGCGGAAAGCCATCTTTGTACTTGGTCTTTCGCCAAATCTTTGCGGGTGTCCATCTCCCAATGCGCCATTGTTGGCACGGTATTGTGTGCCAGAACTGCTGGACGGGAAAGGGACAATTGGGTACTGTCCGGATAACCGCGAGAGTCTCGGGGTTTTCGGGTATTGCCGCGGTTTGTGCTGCCCGGGACGACGTCGTGGCTACCAAGCTGAATGGTCAGGTGCTCTTGACCGGTCTAGGGTGAAGACTGGGATGGAGTATTGGGTAGCGTCCTCAATCTTATGTCCTTTTTTCTTTCCTATTCCTTTTTTTTCTTATTTCCTTTCCTTTCCTATTTCCTTTTTTTCTCCCTGTTTCCGATCCAACCAGCGCTCCGCAAGTTCGACACCCACTCTCTGTAGCTGCCTCGTGTGGCCGGGCTTCTCTGGCGCGCCGTTGCTCACCGAGCTCCCACTCGAGGCAGCATTATGGCGCAACAAACCCAATCTACGCACTCTAGGTATTTGTGGGCGAGTCCAGGTCCGGGCCTGAACCCCCCTTCTTCGACACTCCCTTCTTCTCCTGTTTCCGCGGAACACCCGCGGCCGCGCGTCTCGTTGTGTGGCTTGCAATGATGCTGCTTGCTGGCGGGTGGACCAGGAAACGACCCGCGGCGGAGCGAATGATGCGTTCTTTCCTCGTCGACGGCTTGGCGAGGACCTGGGTGACGCTCCGCATCTTTTCGTCCCATAGATCCTCGTCGACGTTGAAGTGGTATCGGTATATAGGGATCACTTCGCTTCCTTGCGCGGGTGATCCAGAGATTGGCTCTGTCTTGATCATCGGGTCCTCCGTGGTTGTTGCGATCTGATCGTGGCCGAGAATTTCGATCCAGTCGCTACGTTTTTCCGTCGCGATAACAACGACGCGGGATGGCAGGTACTTGAGTATAAGAGCGACCGCTACGGTATAGCGCTCATATTCATCGCTCGATTTGGCCTTAGGAACCTCCAGGAAGGCGAATCGGGTCGACGTTTTCTCTTTGGGAAAAATCGTATATGGTATGGGCACACCGTCTAGGGTAAAAGATTTATCGCTGTGTATCATCTCAAATGTGTTAGCAGCAGCCTTTATTTAGGTAATGAGCGTCGGGTCCTTTACATGGATTTTTTGAAACAGCAAAGGCTCGCAATAGCAGTGGTTGAGCCAGACCACGTAAGGTTCTGCAGGCAGCGAACTTGGCTGTCAAGCCACCCCCCGTCTGGTGGACATTCCCATGTTTCAAGGGTTTCGACCGAGAGGGTTTTGATCCATACGACTTTTGGCTGGTCGCCTGGCTTGTGGGTATGGTCTGGGTTGTGGTTTGGGTTGTCGGCTGGGTTCTGGTCTGGCTCCTCGGCTGCGTTATGGTTTAGGTTGTGGTCTGGCTTGTGCTCTGGATTGTCATCCGACTTGTCGTCCGGCTTGTCGTCCGGCTTGTCGACTGGCTTTTGGTCCGCCGGGTGCGGACCGATGCGAAACGAGACCGTTCCACCGCCCAACAATAGTAGGCGCTCCCGCCCGGCCTGCTCGATGGACCGCTCGATGGCCGCTCTGAGGAAGGGGTTCACTCGGCCGGAGTGCGTCTGCGAGGGTGGCATTGTGATCTTCGGTGTTCGTGAGGCACGGCATCGCCGAAGTTACGGTTTGGAGAAGTGGGAGAAGTTGATCAAGTCGCGTTCCTGGACTTTTGACGCGAGGGAAAGGTTGGAGGCAGAGAGGGTGGGTCGAAAGGCAAATAAGCGGGTGTTGGAAAAAAACAGCGCCGGCCCAGATGTATCCTTGCCAATACTCATTAAGAAGACCTACAACAAACAATGGTACATGGTGTTTGGGCGTCTGGATACTGCATGTCTGACCCATCTCGCCGACAGACCCGTCGCCCCAAAGCTGACCATGCCGGTCGAGATCGTGCTGGGAAAGAAACTTGACATTGTGGCCAAGCACGACCTAGATCGGCCATCCGTGCGTGCATATACGCACGTTAGCGAATTCCTCAGCACCCACGCCCTTTTCAACGTCTACGATTTCAAGCCCGTGGACCAGTACGAAGGCCTTGACTCCCAGTTGCATTTGCTGCTCAAGCACCGCGCCGCCGACTTGCCCATTCCCGGCGCGCCAACAATCCTTGGTGACGACCGGCGTCCTTCGCAGGCAAATATTACGTGGAGCTCTAGTGGCAATTTCGTCGGCCAGTCCAAGCAGCGGCACGATGGTGAAGCTGGGAGGCATGTTTGACGACCACCCGGCTGACTTGCATAGATCATCAACGGCATGATATAAAATTTAGACTGCATCCAGCAGGGTGGGTCATGCCTGTAAGTGCCGTGCCAGACCCGCTGAACCCCTCAGCCAACCAGATATTCCAGCGCCGCGCACCTAACACGGATGGAGAAGCTTTGGCTCGCCTCTACTTATACACACATCCCACCGAGCTATTCGGCATCGGTCCTGTGGCCTAATGGTAAGGCGTTGCTTTCCGGTGGCAAAGATTTTGGGTTCGAGTCCCAACGGGATCGTGGTGACGTCATTTTTATGCTCAATGCACAGGCAGTCAAGTCGCGTGGCATATTGTGCCGTGGTTAACACTTTTTTTGCAGGCCCGTTTACCCATCCAGTTTGCCCATCCGCTCCCCAAATACATTGGCAGCGATGAAGAATCCGACGGAGCTGGCGAGGAATTGATGTCGTGCCTGACGTTGCTTTCCGTTTGGGGCACATTTTTACCCCGCGTTCGTTTCCCGCACATCGGAACAAATTCCCCTGCTCATCTCCTTAGCGGGAGACAGTGCGACGACAGGGATTTGCAATATCCATTCGTCAGGTATCTCCAGGTGATCCGTGCGCTTATCTCACCGTGTCCATGGACTACGGGGAAGCCAAGACCACCCTTCCCCGCCGGACTGTCTGCCCACACCGCATCGACGGGATCTCCATGACACCATCATCCATTCAGCCAGCCCAGATAAACCAACCGTGTAGCCCACGATAAGGTCCCGTCGGGCGGCGTCATGGCGAATCCAATCGTCATGCAAAAGAAGCGTTCTAGAGGCGTCAAGCTTCAGGCCGATTCTAGCTGGCCGAAACCGTAGCGCCAACGGCGAGACTCCTGCCGGACATGTCAAGTCGGTCGATTCCGAGATCTCCTCGCTGATACCATGCCATCCTCCAATCCGAGTCCGCATCCATCCCTGCCTCAATGGCTGGGCCTCACATGGGTTGACACATGCTGACTACGTCTTATCTATCTACCCCAGCCCTATCCCGCTCCGCTAAACTGCTCGCGCGCGACGGTGCAGACGCCACTATCAGCGCCCTCCGCGGCTCCGAGTCCAGACTTCGCCATACGCATGTTACTCTCCCAGCATGCGCCGCCCACGCTCACCCACGCGCTTCTCCCCGAACCAAACGGCTAATGCCATGCCAGCCGCGCCGGTGGGCGGGTGGGACGACATGGGGGAGATATGCCGGCTGCTGCAGTTACAGTGACAAGCATCCCTTATCTTGCGCTCACATCACAGGGATTAGAAACGTTATTTTCGGGTGGGGTTTTCCTAATCAGGCCTTGCCCCAGTACATACGTCCGCACATACGGCCCTGGCAAAGCAGTGTACTACTCTACATTTACGCCTTCGAACCTTTGGTTGACGCCGAAATTTGCAATTCGCGCTTTGTACCCTTCTGGCGGCCCACCGACTAAAACCTATCATCCTGGAGAGGCTTATGTATAGGTACCGGAATGCTACGCTGCCTCGTCCGGAGTAGACTGCCGCCCTGGTAACCGGAGACATTAGCTTCGAGTCAATGCAGTTCCCATCGCATATAAGCTGCCCAACTTCCCCCGTGTTAAAGTTTGCTCGTTCCCAGACGTCGAAAAAAAAAAGTCCATCCTCTCCGGGTTTTGCTGCACCAGACCCATCGACACGTTTTCCCCGACTGTCCAGGTGATAGCTAGGGCTGTCACTGCATTCACAATGACCGGGACCGCGGCCCTTGATCAGGGCACCGGATATGGCATCGTCCTGGGCCTGGGAATCCTCTTCGCACTTGGTAAGTCCACACGGCTGCCCCTGAATTTTACTACCAATAGCATAGATGCCACGGACTGACCCGCCCCAGGCATGATCTTGGTGACATTCATTCTCAAGAGGTACAATGCCGAGGTCCAGACCTCCGAGATGTTCAACACGGCCGGCCGGACCGTCAAGTCAGGGCTGGTCGGGTCCGCAGTCGTGTCGTCCTGGACATGGGCCGCGACCTTGCTACAGTCTTCGGGCGTATGCTAGTGAGTTATCCCCATCGCTTCTTGTCGGTTTCCATCTGCTAACCGTTCACCAGCCGCTACGGCGTTTCCGGGCCGTTTTGGTACGCCAGCGGCGCGACGGTGCAAATTCTCCTGTTCGCCACGCTCGCCATCGAGCTCAAGCGCCGCGCACCGAACGCGCACACCTTCCTGGAGGTCATCAAGGCCCGCTACGGCACCGCCGCCCATATCACCTTTATGGTGTTTGGACTGGTCACCAACATCCTCGTGTCCCTCATGCTGATCGTTGGCGGCTCGGCCACGGTCAACGCGTTGACCGGCATGCATACCATCGCCGCCATCTACTTGCTCCCCATCGGCGTTGTGGCTTACACCATGGTCGGCGGGCTAAAGGCCACCATTCTGACCGACTGGGTCCACACCTTTATCCTGCTCGTCATCATCATCGTGTTTGCCCTCTCGGCGTATGCAAGCTCCGACGTCCTGGGCTCTCCCTCGGCCGTCTACGATCTCCTAGTCGAAGCCGCCGGGCGCCACCCCGTCGAGGGCAACAAGGACGGCTCGTACCTGACCATGCAGTCGCGCGAGGGAGCCATCTTTTTCGTCATCAACATCGTCGGCAACTTTGGAACGGTCTTCCTGGATAATGGTTATTACAACAAAGGTGAGTCAGTCTTCTCGTGCTGGAGTTATTTAGCGCTAACCCGAAAAAGCCATCGCTGCCTCGCCCGTCCACGCCCTGCCCGGCTACATTATCGGCGGTCTTTCGTGGTTTGCCATCCCCTGGCTGACCGCGACGACCATGGGCCTGTCCGCCCTTGCGCTCGAGAACAACCCCCGATTCCCGACCTACCCGAACCGCATGTCCGAGGCCGAGGTTTCCGCCGGCCTGGCCTTGCCATACGCCGCTGTGGCGCTGCTCGGCAAGGGCGGCGCTGTTGCTACGCTGCTTATCATCTTCATGGCTGTCACATCCGCTACGTCGTCCGAGCTGATTGCCGTCTCGTCCATCTTCACCTATGATCTCTACCGCACATACTTCAACCCTTCGGCCAGCGGCAAGAAGCTGATCTGGATCAGCCACTGCATTGTTTGCGGTTATGCGGCCTTCATTGCTACCTTCTCGGTTGGGCTGTGGTACGCTGGCATCAGCATGGTTCGTCGCTTTCCCACCCCTATTTCTCTCCCTATTCTCGTTGGCGAACATGGGCTCACGAAGCATTTTGTTCTAGGGCTACCTCTATGTCATGATGGGCACAATAATCTCATCGGCCGTCCTCCCCGCCACCCTGGCCCTGACCTGGTCCGGCCAGAACCGCTGGGCCGCGACGCTTTCGCCAATCTTCGGCCTCGTGGCTGCTCTGATCGCATGGCTGGTCACGGCACAAAAGGAATGCGGCGCCCTCGACGTCGCGTGCACGGGATCCAACAACCCGATGCTTGCGGGCAACGTCGTCGCGCTGCTCTCGCCCGTCGTTCTCGTTCCCATCTTCACCCTCATCTTTGGCCGCGACAGGTACGACTGGCAGTCGATGATGGCGATCCGCAAGGCCGACGACCACGACGTCGCCGACGCCGCCGGTGTCGACATCGAGACGGTCCCCGGAGGCCATGTCGAGACGACGGACGAGTTCGAAGCGGAGCAGCGCAAGCTTGTCCGCGCCGGCAAGATCTCCAAATCCATGACCATTGTGATGACGTGGGTGTTTCCCTCGCCTGTCCCTCGGGCACCTTTGTTCCCGGCCTTTTGCCGATCCTCCCTTGTTTCCTGCCGCCCAGCTGACCTCTCCGCTCTCAAACCAGCCTCGCCTTCCTCGTCCTCTGGCCCATGCCCATGTACGGCTCCGGCTACGTCTTCTCCAAGCCCTTCTTCACCGGCTGGGTCACGGTCGGCATCATCTGGATCTTCGGCTCTCTCGGCGCCGTCGGCCTGTTCCCCATCTGGGAGGGCCGCAAGACGCTGGCCAGCACGTTCCGCTTCATCCTCACCGATGCCGCGGGCAAGAAGAAGCACCGTCCCTCCTCGAGCGCGGCCATCCAGACCGAGGAGGCCTCCCCTGCGGCAGCCACGCCGGGCGACGCCACGCCGACCGAGAAGGAGGCCGCGTCCAAGGCCGGAGGGGAAGTCCGCGTCACGCAGTGATTGCAGTATAGGTGAATGCGCGGCGTGGCCATCCTCGCGCTGACTGTCTGTCTACCTTGCCTGCACTAGCCCACCTGCTGGCTGGTGAGGATGGTGTTGTGCAGTTCAGGGTAGGTACAGGGTAGGTACAGGGTAGGTACAGGGTAAGCGCAAGCTGTACCTGCTGCTGGTCGCGTATATGGAGACACTGACACTGCCCACAATCTGCTTGGGCCATGGCGACTGAGCCAGTCAGCCCTTTTCTGGGTCCTTTTGCTTTCTCTCTTTAGATAAAGCACTCTCGTTTCGGTGCCGAAGATACCCTCATCTTAAATGGAGTAGTCCAGTTTTGAATAATTCGAAATACCATAATCTGCCACCGCACTGGTCACTGGTCACATCAATGAGTACCTTGGGGCTGACCCGGTAGGTACAAGTACTTGCACCAACCTCCCTTTCTATCAGCCCGTGGTAGGTCAACCCCAGGGACCGCCGCCACGTGGAGGCCTGAGGTGTCCAAGCGCGCGTCAAGGAGGTCCAGATGTCATGTTACGTAGGCAGCTTGTGGGAGGCAATTCATAGATTGCCCGGAACACGCTCAAGTTTGTTTCATCCAACCTATAGCAATACAGGCAACCTACCCCGTACCATCGTCTACCGAATCACCGTTACCACCTCGTACTGGCCTTCGGCTTAAAGGCCAGCCCTGGGAGAAGTGCGCTATCCAACCATGCAAACTAAAGAAAAGTAATACACTGAAGGGGAAAAAAAAGTACGAAAAAAAACAGGAAGTGAAACAGGAAAGGGAACAGGAAAGGAAATAAGCGAAATAAGAAAGCTCACTCAGACCTTCCTCTTCTTTGCCACTTCCGGTCCTGCAATGGAAGTGTCTGGAGTCGGCCCTTGCTGCTCAGCGGTGCTCGATTGGGCGTCCTGTTCGACGGGCTCCGAAACAGGGCCAGTATCAGAAAGCGGCGGGACATCAAAGTCCGGCTCCGACGGCAGTTGGTCAATGGCGGAGCAAATGCGCTTGAAATGAGCGGGCATCCATATGTCGTAGACATTTTTTGTGAATCGATACGCCGTCCACTTGTCCTTACCGTCCAGCTCAGTGAAAGAAAAGTCGCGGATCGGGTGACGGTAGTATTCAGTATCTTTCCCGGTTATTACGGGATAGTGGCCGTAAATCTGCACTGATTTGTAGTTGTGCGAAACCGAGAAGGCGAGAATCTGGCGGTCGATTTCATGCTCACGTCCCACAGCACGAAAAAGCTCGACGACGGCCCGCACCGCGAGAGTCATGCTATGGGCGTTTTGCCGGTCCGCGACCTCAAGCTCCCCAGCGCCGCACTTCACCTCGCATGTCAGGAATGGGAAAAACATATAGTACGTCCCCATAAAAAAGGACTGGTCCCCGGAGATGACGTCGCCGATAAATGGCGACAGCTTGTTTAGCTGCTCTTTGGTGAATGCCTGTTGTTTGAAGCCGACCGCGTAGTCCGGCTGGGGACGTGGGCCGACAAGAGGAATCGAGTTGTTCCACCCTGCGTTGACGCTTTCGACGAGGTGCTTGTAGCACTTGTTACGGAGCGCAAGTGATTCCGCGGACGGAACGATCAGCCGGGAAACGTCCTGGACAACCCTAGCTTCATTCGCGCCCACAAGGTTCTGGCAAGCAGCCACGAAGATGTCGTCATCGAAATGCGTCCCGTTGGGCAAAGATTGCTCGCCGTCAAGGAGGTCCCGAACAAGGTCCTTGCTCGCGTCCGTGACACCAAGTTCGGATGCTCTCATGTACGAGCCCTTGGTTTGGAGTATGAGCGTGTACCGCGTATCCCTATACGGGGCACTCTTCTCCTCTCGCGGCTTCTGATCGCTCGGTGTGGCGGTGGAAGTGGCAGAGTTGGACCGCTTACGCGACGACAGGTTGGATGAGGATTTCGTCCGCGCAAGCAGATGGTCCGTGGTGGGAGCCATCTCCGGAGTTTCGTCGTCGGGCTTGAACAGGTTCTTTGGCCAGTGCCCTTCCGTCGCCCAGAACTCGACCGGGTCGGTTTGTGTGGAGCCGCCGCTGGATGTTCGTTGCCGCTTCTGGCCTGGGCCTGGGCTGCGGTCGAGCGTGTCGTAGGGCGATTGCTTGCGTTTGCGCGACTGGACGCTCTGGGGTCGTTGTCCTGCCGACTGTTAGCAACGGTTTTCCTTTGGCGCACTGAAGGATATTATATTACCTTGCATCTTTGGCGCCGGCGATGGGGGCCCCCGCTCCTCCGCCCGGGTGCGGGCCATGGCGATGAGGACGGAGGGGAATGCGAGGCCGAGTGCATGGGCCGCCTGTTGGGGAATCGAGGTCTCAAGATGGAGCGGCGCGTAGGAAATGGCTGGCTAGCATCACCCCGGCTGGACCCACAACTTCCCGTGCGGTAAAGGGCAGCTCCTAGCCAATCATTAGGCGCACTGCCAGGGGACCGTGGATCGATGCTGCACGGGAGGGAAGTGAGGTAGGAACTCCACAAATAGAAAAGGAATAAAACATAAAGATAAAAAACATGATGCAGAAAATAAGACGAGATACAGGAAATAAGACAAGAAATAGGGAACGGACAGGATATAGGAAATAAAATGGGGCTACATTTGGATTAGGATGTTATGATTGTTTGTCAGTATATTTTTAGGGAACGGTTGGCTCAGAGGCATCACGATAGGCACGTATGGGGTCAGGAGAGATTCCTTCGCGTGGGAAGTGGGAACTTCAGAAACGCGCAAATAAAACAGGGCCGGCGCAGGTTGGCCTCCTCGACTCGAGCCAGGCGCGCGCGTCGGGATCGAAAATAGCCGTGGGGTCCGTGGGCTCCCGGGAAACGAACAGCAGGCTGAGATGGTGGCGGGAGTCGGAGCCCGACTTTGAATGGCAGGGAGACTATCATGGCGAAGGCGACACCGACCTTGCGGAAGTCTGGTGAGGATGACGAAGGCGTCGACAGGGGCGGCGGCGGGGTTGGTTCGGATGGCAGCCGAGAGGTAATTGAACCAACGGGCTGCCGGTGGGGCTCCGGCTAGCAGGGAGGCCCGCAAAGGGCCATAACATTGGTGCTTCCTTTTTTGGCATCAACTCGCTTGAAATGGCCCGACATGCCACGGGTTTGACGGCCGCCTATATACAAAGGATAAAGATGGAAATCTGTCAGTCGAACGAAGCTTGGGTCGAGAAGGACGGTGATCTCGCCTTCGACCACACGAAAATTATCCTCCGTCAGGACGACGACTACTTTTACGCCCGCGTCCCCTTCCGTGAGAATGACCCGTCGGCTGTGGACGTCGCCAGGCTCGACGCACGCAAGATCATCATGGACAGCGTTTGGCCGCCCGCCGATTCCCGCTTCACCGCGGCCCCGGACCCGCTCCCTGCGGATACCTACGTCAAGCAACCGCAGCTTTTGCACTACGACGATACGCCCGCGTCGCGGAACCTCGGCGCGCTGATGCTGGGCGAAATAGAAGCCTGTGAGGTCCTGCGGCTTAAACCCCACCCCAACATCGCCCGCTACCTCGGCTGCCTCACCAACAAAGGCAGGGTTACCGGGCTCTGCTTCGCCAGATACTCGACCACCCTGGCGCAGCTGCTGCGGGAGGGGGCCAGCGCATTCGACAAGCACGCCTGCTTCCGTGGCATCGAGGCCGGCTTCAAACACATGCACGCGCTGGGCCTCGTACACAACGATCTCAACCCTTCCAACATCATGTTTGACGGCCGGGAGCCTATAATCATCGATTTCGACTCGTGCAAAACGGAGGGCGAGCCACTGGGGCACAAGGGAGGCACTTTCGGCTGGACCACTGACGACGGGGACCCCTGCTCGCGCAAGGAGAACGACGTGTACGCGCTTGAGAAGCTGCGAGGGATTCTACTGGGCGAGGCCACGACCGCCGCTGTTGCGAAATGATTGTGGTCCCGGGCGTCTTACATCATATTCTAGCTTGCCGCCCGGGATGCTGTTGTTCCATGTGCTTTGGTTTTGTCCTTTTGCCTCCCACAGGATCACGCCACCCATCTGAGCGCCCTGCAGCGCGAGGACTTTCTCTACGTCAAACGCGTGCACCTGTAAGTCGACCCGGTCGGACTCGCGACGCCCATCGCGTCCCCTGCCAGCGTCAGAGGCGCCCATCAGGCCCGGCGAGCGGCCTCCCTGTCGACTATGCGTAGTTAGGCGACGGCTGGAACACTACCTGCCTTCGCTTGAGCGCTTGTCCTACGTAAAGGTACGGAATTACGGTCGGTAGCGTTGGTTTTGCAGCAACTTTGAGGTGTTGCTATCCAACCGATTCGCTCCCAGTTCAGCCCCATGCGATACAAAGGCGCTGCGCCTCGAGGAGGATCGGCTGCGTCTATGAGGGAGGAGTGTTCGTTGGGTGAAATGGTTCCTGTGAATGCTAGTTTCTTTCTCGGGCCGCTAGAACATGTGGTGTCACAAGAAACGGCACATACGAGCAGGGGGCCCTGTTTGGGTGGGAGTAGACCCATTCATCGGTGGCACCCCAGGTAGAGCACGGCGTACTCGTTATGAAGGAGGCAAAGGTGCTCACTTAAGGGAGCTGGAGATTGGGCCTTGGTCATATGCGGCGGACGTCTCGTTTACGGCGGTGAGCAAGAAAGGTATACACAGTATAGACTTAAAAAAAAAAAAAAAAAAACTTGGGGTGTTTCCGTCGTTAGCCCATGGCGCAGGATGGAAGTCGGTCGAACTAAACCGTGAGGCTATCCTCTGCCAACACCTTTGGATCCTTGCGGGCCCGCCCTATAACATCCCTCATCCAAGCATACAATCCTACGTCTTCTGTTTCCCATCTCCGACCATTCGGAAAAACCACTCTCCGTAGCCTGTTGACCCAAGGTACCAACGGCTGGCAGTGTGGCGTGAAGCGTTCTTCCGCATACCTGATGAAGTCCCTTTCATCTATCACTTGTCCCTTATTCTGGCATGCTGACGATTCCATGGTGACGACGTAATTCATATGATGATACTTGGGAAGGTCTCTCCATTTGTGTGGCCCGTCGTAGCGGAGGCATATCCAGAGCAGAACCCAGAAGAATGACTCGAGATCGTGCATGAAAGAATGCTTCTCGCCGAGGAGCACGCCGACGGCCATAAAAGCCAGCGTCCCGGCCCTGCCCTTCTTTGCTCGGGAGGTGTCCTCCCGTCGCTCCCTTACGGCGAGGTCCAAGTCGATCAAGAACGAAGACCAGGAAGGATTGTCCATATCCTTGTTGATCATCAGGTTGTTGATCGAAATGTCACGATGAAGGAATCCAACCTCGTGTAAGGATTCATGTCCTTTGATGCAGCCCTCGAGCGTTGCAAGGATGGCCGACCGAGAGCTTGCTTTGTAAATGGGCTCTCCATAATCACGAAGGACGATACGCCGGTGTACCCGGTTCGATGGTGGGCCGCTAACCCCCGTTGAGGATGCCAAACGGGCTCACTTGCTTGGGGGCAGCGGGGTGCCAAGTTGGCCGTATGGTCGCTTCTCGCCAGCAGCGCTGCTGCTGCCTTCCCACGAAGCGCCAAACGCAACTGTAGTCGGCGACGGCATCGAGCGCTCCGGTTGGTAGTTCGTGGCTGTTGTGACGTCCAGCCCATCGCGGGCGTTGCTTTGAATATCGTCGTCTGTGCCGCGTACTTGAACAGTCTCGTGGTGGCAGTATCGGGCTACGTTAACCACGCCCTTCTCGGTTGCCTCTCGGAGCAGGTCCCCTTCTTCGTCGCGCTTTATGTCCTGCCACGAGTCCTTGATAAAGAGGTGCGTCTGTGGGTCTTCTTCACGGTGCGCTCTCCAGCAAGTCGTTGCGCGGCCGGCGACGCAAGCTTTACGCGCCACCAGCTTGTCGATAACGAGACGCTCTGTCCGGCCGCCGCGTTTAATCACAACGAAGCGTTGACCTTCTTCCGCGACAACCGAAGGATCAAAGCCGAAGTCTTCCTCGTTCATCCGTAAAAAGCCGAGGATCGTGAATACAAACTGCAAACCATCTTTGTTAATATCGAACGATTCGGATGCGATTCCACCCAGCCGGTCGAACTCCCACAACCTCATGAGTGGTCCGCAGAGAGTAAAGCCCAAGACAAAGCGGCGGGTATCTTGGGCTGCGAGCACTTCTCTTGCGTACCTCCCCAGAGCGAGCCACCCCTCGGAGTCCATGTCTGTGGAGGGGTCGCTCTTTAGCTCTCCAGGCACAAGGATCTGCGACCAGTGGCATTTCGAATCCTTTCCGGCCTTGGGTCAAGCTGACCCAGGGCATCCGGAGTGCGCGCGACCTGCTTGTCTGCGCAGATGGAATTGAATAAAGAGCGGAAGGTATCAAGGCCTTTCCCGATGGGATTATCCCTAAAGATCTCTGACGATCGATCCGCCAAGGCGGATTGGTGCCGAGATGGGCGCAATTATGGTTTCATCCAGCTGAAGCGGTACCTAGACTGAGGTACGCGGCACGTCGTCCAAACAAAAAACGAGACCGTGAAATACTGTCAACTGGTGTTGGTGGTGGGGTTCCTTGGTGACGAATTAATGGCGGTCTCGCTGTTTTTTTTTTTTTTTTTTTTTCGGGGAGGACCCGCTACCTACCTGTATTTGAACACGCTCGATGCAACACGGGACAGCGTGTTTAGCTTCAAATGCGTGTGTGATGGCGTTTTTCAAAATTGGGCTCCCGGTGTGGTGCTCAATAAGGAGCAAAGCGTCCAAGGCGTCCACTAGGAGTGCAGGGTTCAAGTGGGCGACCAGCCACAGCTAGCCTCACGTTCAGCCGCCAACGCGGCTGGGATTTACAATGCCCAACATTCCCCTACCAGCCGTGCGGCTCTGCAACTCGCTGGTGCATCACTGGTAGAGAAAGCTGAGATCATCAGCTTGTAAAGTTTATCCAGACGATGCCCCCGTGGCGCCTAAGCAGCGGGCCCGGCGGGCTTTCTGACTTTTGGATCCGCCCCGGAGGTGAAAGAACTTTGGCCTAGATATCCACATCCGGCAGATGAGTCACGCTTACACTTTGAGGAAGAAAAACCTGATGCTTGTACATAGGCAAGCCACGGACGGTTAGGGCTCGTAGCACGATGACCTTGCAAACTGCCATCGCCTTCCGGTAGGGACAGCTCTGTCTGTGACGAGGAACTTGACTTCAAGTCCTCCATATGTCTCCAAGATGCAGACATTGGTCCTGTTACCGATGACTACTCTGTGGGGTGAAAGGGAGTCTAATATCAACAGGAGGCTAGGTCGTAGATAGATCGTTGACGACCCACGCAGCTACTCTGACGATGACTGTCCTCTGTCCCTCTGCCTGCCGTCAATGGTGCCTAAAATGGGCAGGTCGAGCTCTGCAACTTCGTCATCATCCCGCTCCCCATCACCCGGACTGCTCCCAGGTCTCCCCAGACTTTGCGCTTATAAGGTGACTCACCAGCGTTCCTCGGCACGATTCCAACTCAAAGCTCCACACAGAAAGCAACGTGACGCCACATAAAACGCAACTCAACACAAGGGAAACGCCCCGGCCCTATACCCCGGCATGTCCCCCACCGTCCCCAACACAACAGCCAAGCAACTTGGCGCAGGGGAAGCGCGCCGGGCTCATACTGCAATGGGATAACCCCCGTATTCCTGGCTACCCGGAGGTCCTTGGATCGAAACCAAGAGTTGCTAGTGACTTTTTGCAGGGAAGAGTCTTTGTGACTGGGTTGTTTTTGGCTGGGATCCTTGGACCGATACCAAGAGTTGTTTCGGGGAGTCTTTGGATCGTAACTGAGAGCTGGGAGAATGCCGTTTCGCTATCTTTTGAAGTCCTGGATCGGAGAGTCGGTAGCCGCAGCTGACTTTTCCTTGGACCAGATAAAAGCAGGGTCTTGTGGCTCTCGCTCTCTCTCTCTCGCTCTCTCTCTTTCTCTCTCTGCTGACACTTCCTCATGGATGACGGCTGTAGGCTGTCCTCAGCAGCTGAAGCAAATTTAAGCAAGCCAACCGTTCCACCGGCAAGGTCGCGGTGACCAGTACCGGCACGCAGATTCAGGCGCTTCCCCTGTCCGTCCAGTTTCCGCGTAATAGACCGGGTAGACGTTTTCCCGCTACGCCAACTTTGGCTCGGATCTCATGCGCCTACTCACCATCGAGGACCCATGTTTTTCACCCGTCGAGAAAGACATCACGCATAGGCCTGGCGGCACGAACGGCAGGTTGTCGACATCCTAACACTGCTGCCAAGATCTAGAACTACCAAGGAGGCTGGCACCCAAGGTTACAGCGGACATGAGACAGCGGATAGTTCTTGTGTGATCTAGTTCCATTTTCCACCAAGACTTTCTAATCCTATATGCTCCTTGCTGGTCGACTCTATTTCCTCAATTCCAAGAGGCATGTCCTACTACCAGTCGTGCTTCGTTCAAGACTTGTCGGGGAAGCCAAAATCGACGCCAAATGGCGGGTAGACATAACGGTGCACCTTCCCGTCCTTGGTCAGCTGGTTCGCGTAGTCGTCGAGCGCCTTGATGTCGTCCTTGTCGAGGCCGACCACCTTGGCGTTGGCCGAGATGCGCTCGGGGTTGGTCGACTTGGGGACCACGGTGCTTCCACGGGCAACTGGCGAACACAGACATCAGCCACAGTCACAGGCCCCACGTTTCGACGCTTGGAACAACCTACCATGGTAGCCCAGCAGCACGCTCGTGGCGGGCACGCCGTGCTTCTCGGCAATCTTCTTGACGGGTTCGGCATCAAAGAGGGGACCGCCGGTGCTGCCAAAGGGGCTGTAGGCCATGATGTGGATTCCCTTCTGCTTGCACAGGTCCACAATCTCCTGCTGCGGCAGTTGCGGGTGGTTCTCGATCTGGTTGACGGCAGGCACGATCTTGGCCTCGGCGAGCAGCTGCTCCAGGTAGCGTTTGCTGTACTGTATATCCAGGCGTTTGAAGCGCTGCGTCAGCACAATTCGGGAGGCCAGCCCACAGAGCCGGAGCGTTCGCACGAGAGAAAGAGAGAACTCACGTTGCTGACGCCGATAGCCTTGGTCTTACCCGTCGCGACGAGCTTCTCCATCAGCTTCCACGTGTCGACGTGGTTGTGAGACTTGATGATGTCGCGGGAGCCATCGGGCAGCGTGGGGAACTTGTCGTCGTTGCCTGTCTCACCCGGAACGGTCAGTATTTCCTAGAGAATGTACTTCAAGGTCGGGGACACTGCAGGCGCAGAAGCCATACCATCAGGGTTCATCAAAAGGGGCCAGTGCTGCGGCAGAAACACATATTAGCACCAGTACACACGCCCAGCCCCGAAACAAACAAAGGCACACGTACCACAAGAAACAGATCAACATAGTCCAGACCCAGGTCCTTGAGCGACTTGTCGAGGCCCAGCTCTACACGAGTGTTGTAGGTGGCCCACACCTTGGACACGACAAAGATGTCCTCGCGCTTGACGGCGCCCGAGTCGATGGCCTCCTTGATGCCGGCGCCGACCTCGGCCTCGTTGCCGTAGCAGTACGCGCCGTCCACCAGCCTGTAGCCGTTCTTGAGCGCGTAGGCCACGGCGTCCTTGACCGCACCCGGCGGGCTCTGCCACGTGCCTGTGAGGTTTGTGGTGGTCAGCACGGGACCGGTTGTCGCTCACCCTTTCCGACGCTGTCCAGGCGTCCCATCCCAGCTACTCACCGAGGCCAACCGCCGGGATCTTGGCGCCGGTATTGAGGGTAAAGTACTTGTCGGTCATCGTGACTCGGAGCGATGCTGGTGACGGTTTGATGTCGTGTTTTCCTACTATGAAGAGGCAGTAGTTGGAGAATGAGGTTCTGTTTGTGAGCCGCAGATTCACCAAGCCGCCGGACAGGCACCGTCCTG
The DNA here is from genome assembly GCA_000193285.1 of Magnaporthiopsis poae ATCC 64411. NCBI lineage: Eukaryota > Fungi > Ascomycota > Sordariomycetes > Magnaporthales > Magnaporthaceae > Magnaporthiopsis > Magnaporthiopsis poae. Next base: position 643,299 of record GL876975.1, on the reverse strand, counting down.
ACAGGGAAAGTGGGAGGGGTGACATCACACTTCACGCACCTCTCGACAGGAAGAGCACAATCAGAGGAATCGAGGCGAGAGTCCAGTAGCGGGCCCGGGACATATACGGGGTTGGAGAAATAGGAGTTGGGTTCGGTGAGCAGAGCAAACACAGAGCGAGCGAGTGGGTTCTATTTGGAACACAGGCGCGAGATTCTGTGCCCTGCCACAGCAAGCTGCTCCCTTGCCAAAATGAACCTGAATAATGCCCCTCGGTACCTCGTCAAAATAAAAATGCCCCTCCGCTGTCGCAAGGCCCGCCTCGGCTTGCCCTGCCGGCTAAAGTGGCTCCCCTCCATGGGACCACCCTGATGATAGCTGCTGGCAGGCTGCCTAGACTCCATCTTGCAGGATGTTTATGTCGGGTATCAGTCACCATACACACCTGCCATCAAGGTTTACATCCATACGTCGGGCAGCGCGTTTCCATGAATGATTCGGCCCTGTTTCCATGAAATGACTCGGCCTTGCTTCCAAACGTGACCTGGGACGAGGCTCTCGTGGGGGTTTTTGGAGGTACATCTGGTTCTCTCGAATCCCCATCCCACGCGGGGCATCTGTGGGGAGACAGGCCAGTCTGGAGAGGTGGAAAAACCGTGGTGGCTCCCCCGCCACAGTTCGGATTGCAATTTGACCGAAGCCAGAATGCGTCGTCTACCTATCAACCGACCCGACATGGTGAGAAGGACAAGTAAAGCTGCCGAATCCGGCAAATTCAACCGAGACTAGGTGCAGGTCCCAGAGGTCTGGAAACGGTGACGCATCTGCAGCCAGGAACGGGCAGCCAGCCAGGACCCTGCCGCTCGGCTAGACGCGGGAGCCGAGAGACCAAAAAATGGAAAGCTAATGTTGGAATTGCCTTAGCCTTTGTCTAAACACCTGCTATTTACCGACAGATCGACTCGAGTTTTTTTTCGGCCTGATCACTCGGTCAAGAAAGTGAAATGTGAAATGTGATGATGCTGGGATGATGCTCCGACAATGATTGTAGTGACGAAGAGGAAGAAAAATGGATGATGAAGGCACTCTTGGTGGTGGTACAGCGGGAAGGAGAAAAAGAAACGCAAAAAGGAAGAAAAATAAAACAGACGATAATACCACATGGAGGAAGAAGAAACACCGCCGCCGCCGCCGCCCAATTCCTGGTAGTAATGCATGATATGAAATGGCGTGGCCGTAACCATCACCTCTACTGCGGGTATTTCGATCCTTGGCCCAGTCCCAGTCTATCCGGGGTCTATCCGGCGATGAGGACCCAAAGTCTGGAGGAAGAGCCGTTGGTCAGCAGTGCTCTCGTCGAGATGGCCCGAGGAGGGAAAGGACTCACAAGAAGAAAATCATCAGCACGCCAAACATCTTGGCTATCAGCCACCGGTTCCCAGACACGCGGGACCAGTACTTTAGCAGCTCCCTCTGCGCGCCCTCGACGTTATCCACCACGTCCTCGGTGTTGGCGTCTATCCTCTGGATCATCTCGCTCTGCTCCGACACCATGGTGGCCAGCTGGCCAAAGATGCCGCCCAGCTCCTGGATCGTCTTCTCGATGGCCTCGATGGCCTCGCCGCGCTGCTGGATGTAGGCGTTCTGCGGCTGCGCCTCCTCCATCATCAGGAGCTGCTGGTCGCCCGTCATGCCGGCCGCGGCGGGGTCGTTGGGGCCGGCCGGGTTCAGGCTGAGCAGGTCGACGCCGGGTGAGGGCGACCCCCTGCTCGGGGTGCCGTACAGCGGCGACGCCGAGGCCTGCAGGGCCGGGGCCTGCGTGTGCTGCGACACGGACGAGATGAAGTTTTCGGTCCGCGACCGCGACGCCTGGATGTTCTTGGTCCGCACCTCGAGCACGTCCTTGAAGTTGGCCGACACGTCCGTCAGCTTGCCCTGGAGCAGGAAGACGACGTTCTTGTTGTGCTCGCCCTCCTGGTCCGCCTTGGGGTGCTGCTGCCGCGACAGCTGCTGCAGGCCGGATATTTGCTGGTTGAGCGACGACAGATCTTGCTTGATGATCTGGATCGGGGGTCAGTTTCGGGCCGTTCTGGCCAAAAGCAGGCACAGAAACTCACAAAAGTCAGCTCGTTGATCTCGACGGGTCTGTCGTCAAACAGCGTCTTCCTCTTAGCAAGCTGCGCCAGCTTCTCCAGCTTGCCCATGGTGGCGGCGATGCCGCGCCCGATCTCGGCGGCGCGACGCGCAAAGTCCGACTTTCGTGGTCTTGTCGAGCCATTCGCATCCGCCTTTTGCGCGTCCGTCAGGAGGGATCGTCTCTGCGCGCCGACCTTGGCGCTCGCATGCCGCCGCTGGGCCTGCGCCAAGACCGACTTGAACTCGGCCGTTCGGTCCTGTATCGACGACGCGACAGCCATCGTGATGGTGTGGGGGGAGGGGACACTGTGAAATACAGTCGGGAACAGCGTCGACTTGCTTCTGAGTGCATGGAAATGGTGATCTGGTTTAGCCTTCTGGCCCCATCTGACGCACACGGACCCGAAAGGTACGTACATGTAGCAGATGGACCCCTTGTCCCCACAGGGCCCCACCTGCAAAGCTGGTTTTGGCACACCTCCAGCTGGCTGTATGTACCTACAGTCTTGTACCTTTGTCAGGGGAGCACCAGGAGAGCCCCTGCATCTCCCGGTAGCGTGGCGAGCAAGGGGAGAGTGTGTCCATTGAAGCAGCTCTTCCATTGGATTAACAAGTGTCCCGTTCCTGACTGGGCCTGGGATGTCTTATCTTTTTAGGGGTGCACGGCCGGGAATCCATGACGGACGGCCACGCGAAAAGTGCGACTTGCTCGCGATCCTTCTGCTCTTCCTGCTCCCATAAGCCCACCAGCGCCTGTTGCATCAACCCCTAATTGACCCATGCCCATGCCACATATCCGCAATTAGGCCACCCACGCGTGGCCATGGACGGACGGCCATCTCTAATCTGACCGTCTGAAAACCTGCCCGCCCGGCCGCGTTCGTTTGCACGGGTGAATCCTACGTTTTGCTGATTTTTTATCCTCCCATCCTGCGCGCACACCAAACCCGGCACCACACAACGACGCCTTGTGGCTCCAGACGGCTGGCTGCTCTAGAGAGTTTAGTCCGTGTGGCCCGGGTGCTGCCGCTCTTTCAGCACCCCCCTTAGCCTTGCTGCCGGCGAACCTTGGCGGCCCACGAACGACGCACGCACGCACCGGCGCTGCTGCGAGCCGTCCTTCCTCTACCGCGCGAGACCCGACCGTCCGACCGACCCGCCGAACCGTCCATAACCGGATCCTGAAGCGCGCTGGTTTAGCTCCAAGTGGCTCACGGCCGAAAACCTGTTCACCATGAGGTTACTACGCGGAAAGTCTGTCCCGGGCCTCAGGTTCATACCGATGGTGTGCTTCTCCTGCAGGTTTATGCCGCCGCGCGCCTTGAAGATAATACTCCGCGTTGCCGCCATCATCACCATCCTATCCGTCGCCATCGTGCTCTACCTCCGTCGAATATGCCTGCTGGGCGGTTATCCGGGCATATACGGCGGGACGTGCTGGAGGGACCGGGCCTACGCCTCGGCCGAGGTCGAGACGTACGATCGATCGCTGCCAAACCCCGTGCCGACCGTCCACTTTGTCGTGGCCACCACTAGGAAGGAGTGGCTGCTCAGGGAGACGAACTGGCTGACGGAAACCAACCTGGCGAGCCTGCTGGGCCTGCCCGCGGACAAGGTGGCGCTCAAGCGGTACGTGGCCGACGACCCCAAGGCCGAGTACCACCCGGTCACGAACAAGGGTCACGAGACGTCGGCGTACCTGACGTACCTCTCGAGCCACTACGACAAGCTGCCGGACGTGGCCATCTTCATGCACGCGAGCGAGTTCCCCTGGCACACGGAGCTGATGATGCTGGGGTCCATGTCGTACGTGCTCCGGCGCATGGACCTGAACCACGTCCTCAAGTACGGCTACACCAACCTGCGAGTCAGCTGGATGAGCGGGTGCCCGGACTGGATCAACACCACCATCTCGGCCAAGGACTCGCACAAGAAGGAGGAGCCGCTGGTCAAGCAGGCGTGGATCGACAACTTTGCGCCCAAGGGCGCCGCTCACCGGAGCGCGCCCGAGATCCTGGGCGTGCCGTGCTGCAACCAGTTCGCCGTGACGCGCGCCGCCATGCTGCGCAACAAGAAGGCCCAGTACGACCGCTCGCTCGAGTGGCTGCGCACCACCCCGCTCGACGACACGCTGTCGGGCCGCGTGTGGGAGCACATGTTCCACTACATGTTTACCGGCAAGGCCGTCGAGTGCCCGCTCGAGCGCAAGACCTACTGCTCGCTCTACAGGATATGCCTTGACCAGGACGACTGGCGCACCTACGCCGCCGCCGTCGAGGAGGATCTGGAGCTGCGCCTGTCGCTCGTCAGCCCCTATGCCGTCGTCTGGCGCCCCTGGTGGGGGTGGCACTTCACCCGCCGCCTCGAGACGCTGGGCAACACCATAATACGGCTGCGGCACAAGGGCCTGGTACAGGGCAAGCACGCCGAAGCCCTGACCAACATCGGCGACATATACGTTGAGTGAAGCCGGGTGGCTGGGTCAGGCAAAGTCATTCGTATTGGCGAGCGCGTTATGATACCGGGAGGGAAGGCTGATTTTTTTCCCCCCTTTTGCTCGACTTTTCTTCTTGTTTTTACTTTTTGGATATGTCCATTCATGTGATCGTACGGCGGGCGTGTTGGAAATTTTCAAACTATCAGGGTCAGGATATATAACCTGACGATATCAAATTAGCGCAACAGGAGACGTGGATAAACGTTGTTGGATGAGGCGTCAGCGCTGCCTCTGAGCTCTGGCCAACAGGTTCTGGAACACTGTACATCATGCGGGCGATCCCTTTTCAAGTCTAGATGGAGGAGGGCACATCAGTCTGCATTCTTGTATAAACTATGGCTTGGCAGGTTCCACTGGATATAACGGCGGATATTTGGATGAAAATAATTGGTGACGTGGTAAAATCAAGGGCTCATTTGACATCTGGTCCCGTCTTTTCTCGGTACCAAAGTACACAGAAAAGATTGGCAACACCTGCGGTCACGGACCCAGCATCTCGATCCGGTGCATTCCTCAATGGAGACAACGTCATGGATAAATACATCCCACGAAAGACAGCCAACCGTTTTTATTCCCATTTTGCCTAGCCTCGCCTCGAGAATCGTCGAGCCCCGATGTTTCGAATGAAAAATAACCCAGTGCGATTCATGCCATGTGGAGAGAGGACAGCATTTTGAACGGTAGGTGGTTGAGTGCTCTTTGAGGCTGTGGTTCTGGTATGAGCATGTGCGTGCTACATCTCAGTAGCGTGGAATGTGTACATATACTTTTTTGTGGTTTGTCCAGTGAGCTTACTGCCGTTGCCCTCGTGTTTTTTTCAAACTTAAGGAAAGGGATGAGCCAGTGAAATAAGGTACACACACATACACAAACAAGTATGTTTCGCCTGTGCCTCGCATCGGCTACCGGACTGGCCCTAGCTCTTCCCCAGACAAAGTCGACCCGGCTCGGGTTCCCCAGTGCATGAGCGCCTCGCCAAGCAGGCTCTCATTGGGTCATGCGGAGCCCTGACGTGGAAGCGACGCGCGTGCTAAAGAAAGCTCTGCAGCGCTTGGTTGTTAACACCCTGCGCCACAGACGCATCCACTGAGACGTAATGGGCTAGGGCGCTGTGGATGCTTAGCCAAGGCCTGGGGCCGGCTGCAGAATAGCGAGGATCAACTGGGTGGCGTGAGCGCCGGCGGATTCGGGTTTTTGCCGCTGTGCCGCCCGCCGTTGAGACGATGCGTCTGGTGAATGTGTGCTCGACCTTCCATTCCTTGGCCAAGTCCAATGAGCCCCTTTTAACTTGAGCACTCGCTAGAGAGAGTCCCCATCCTTGCATTCCGCAGTCCTCGCTCGCCATCGAAACAAAACCTTTGCGCCGCCACCCGAGCACTCTCGATCGCCTTCCAAAGTCAATTCCCGGTTGCCGGCATAGAATTCGTTTCGAAACACGCCGTCCGTGAGGCTGTGGTGGTGGGCAGCAGCATGTCGCACTAGAGGAGGGGCCTCAGGAGAATCTTGATATAACCGCCAGAATGAGCAACATGTACGGCGGCGGCCTGCCGTCCAAGTGAGCACTCTAGCCTCTCCCTCTCGAGTCCGCTCTGCAATGAATGCGCCGTTCATGCGGCCCGTCGGAGCTCTGCTGACAACCGGCGCTGCCTGCCGCCTTTTGTTTTCTTAGCTCCTCGGGCGCCAACGCGAACAAGTATCAGACAAACATCGGCCGCACAAAGACGAAGAAATGGGTTCAGGCCAGCGTCCCCAACTACGACGGCGACGACTGGGGTAACGACTACGACGAGCAGCCCGAGCCCGAGCCCGAACCGCCGCACTCGCATACCGCCCACCAGCAGACATGGCCACAACAGCAGCACCCGAGCTCGCTGGCTCCAGGCCTGGGATCGCGGCCCCTGCTCCCGTCCAAGTTACCCTGGCTTCCCCCCAGCGCCCGGAATATGTCTGGCTCAACAACGTCGCTCCCATCCCAAGGTCAACCGCAGCCCGGCCCGGCGAACCGCTCCGATGCATTGCCTGCAGAGTCAGACCAGTCGTTGCAGGAGCGCCGCTCGTTCACGACCGGCACAGCTGATGATGCCATACGCACCGAACCTGCCCGCTCGTCTTCGCCGCTAGCAACGGCATCGATACCGACGGCTCCTCCGGGCTCAGGGCCGTCTAGCCTTCCGTCGTCGGCCCGAGAGAGACTGCCGCAAGATGTGGCGCGCACGGCATCGCCGCCCACGGCGTCTCCCGGCGGGCAGACGAGTGCCCCTCAAAGCCCCGCCACCAGGTTCCCGCCTCGAAAGAGCAGCATGGGCCACAAGGACGGGCCGCCGCCGAACATGGCCAACTTTGGCCCGCTACTTCAGCGAGGCTCCAGCCCCGGCTCCAAACCCACAAGTCCATCTAGGGCGAACAACCAAAGGCCGTGGATGGAGGCGCGTTCTGGCTCGCCACAGGGTCCTCGATCGCCTCCCCAGACAGGCAAGCCACTCCCATTTGTGAGGCCGGCCGACATATACAAGCGACTGGAGGAGGAAAAGGAGAAGGAACGCCGCTCGCTGGACTCTGCAAGGCCGAGCCTGGACGGTCTCGGCCAAGGGAGCGGCGGTGACTACCGGGTTGGGTCTCCTGGTGCTAGATCCGACAGTCCCGACCGTGCTCAACGCACCAACCTCGGCAAGGACAGTGCGGAAGGCGATGCCACGCCGCGTGGCCCAAGGTCTCAGGCTGGGCTGGCCACAGTCGCGGAGCGGACCAGCGAATACGGGCTGGACGACTACTATACCGGCGCGGGCCTGTTGCCGGAGACCGATGCAGACACATCAGACGAGGCGAAGAAGCAAAGTCTGGACGCTGCTACAAACGCATCAAGTAACACAGCTCAGACGGTCCCCGCTTCTGTCCCCGCACCCGCCACAGCTATGACGTCCGTCGCTGCTCCTCTCGCGCCTGTTTCGTCTGTACTGCCACAGCAAGGACGTGGCGGAGGCACAGGGGACAATCTCAAGATGGACACGTCAAACACGAACCTTCTGCAACCTCGTCCAGCCCAGCAACAGCAGCCTGCGCCCGACGACAACAGCTCGGTTGCTGAGTCCGACGAGGACGACATTCGACGCTTCAGCACCAGCCCCGTGCTGCCCGACTTCTCACGCATGTCCTCGTTTGGCGTCGACATGTTTGGCAGTGCCTTCTCACCCCCCGAGGAGCCGCAGCCCTCTCTGACGGCCATTTCCGAGCAGCAACTACGGCCTCCCGTCGAACGGAACAAGGGCGCTTCGCCGCTCTCGCAGGTCCAACAGAGCTCGACAACCCCAGCCGCCTCGTCTGCTTCCACCACTCCTACACCAGGCCCCCAGGGTGCGGCCTCAACCTCGTCACCACCCACGGATACGGACCGTCATGCTGCAGAAACGAGTGGCCCTGCTCCCGATGCCGGGACTGCCGCACAGGCTACTGCGAAGGACCGCTCTGACACTCCCCTGTCTTCCACCTCTGCCCTCCCCGCGGCTCCGGAGTCTCGGGAACTTGCAGCTAGCGCCCCGCCACGTCAGGTAGACGAAGCTGGTGTGGTGAAACCATCCGTCGTCAAAGCAAAAGTGGGTGCCACTCGCAGTCCCGTCACTGCCCAGTCCACCGAAAAGCAGCCCGGCCCGGCAGAGGATTTGGCCGACTCTCGCACCAAGCTCAAGTCACGGCAAGGAACCACCGAAGAAGACGTTCAGCTCTCCGCCTCCTCCAAAGAGGACAGCCGCAGTAGCACCCCTCGAGAAACCATGGCTGGTACTCTTCCACCCGTTTCATCCCGCTCCCGCTCGCAATCTCCTTCCAAGGTGCAGGCGATGATCCAGGCAATGAATCAAGCCAACGCAAAGGCAGCGGGCGTCCCACAGCAGAGCAGCAAGGTGTCCTCCAGCGCCACACCACCTGTGACTACAGCGGCACCACAGGCTCCAGCAACCACAGCGCCGGCTGCTCCACAGCGCGCTTCCCCTGGCCCTCCAGAGGTCGAGTCTCTCGAGCCTGTAACAAGAGCATCGACATTCACCACCATGGCAACCGAATCCCCTGTGAAGGAGAGCGACAAGCTGCGAGAAGAGATTATGCTGTCTCTCAGCCCTCATCAGGGAGGTAGGGAGTTTGCCGGTAGCAAAAAGCCAGACGCAGAGGCTCCCTCCAGCGGCGTTCCCCGAGAGAGCACCTACCTTGGGGATGTTTACGACGATTATTATGGCGGCCCCGATGATAGCACTGAAGAGCCAATATCTGACAAGGCTGCAGACGACAAAGTGGATGGCACAGCGGCGAACGACGCTTCTTCATCATCTGCACCGATGCCCAAACTTGGCCAAGGATTGGGCGATGTCCCTCCTTTGAATCCTAGCTCGATGAGTCCTCGCCCACTAAGCCCCCGCAAATCGCAACCCTCGGTCCAAATCCCCGCCTTGAAGCACAGATTCTCGTGGGAGATGGGCGCGGAAGAGGCGAACTCGCCTACCGCCGCCAAGCCGTCTTTTGCTGCACCGGCCGCCGCAGCGAGCACAGAGACTCCTCCGGACCAGTCAACGGCCCACGAGCCGGAGCCTAAGAGCCTGAGCATCGTCCCGCCCGCCCAACCGCCCGCCCAGCCTCCATCCTCACGAATGGGGTCCCCGCTGTCTCCTGTCAAATCGGGCAGCGATGCGAGCCCAGTTGTCACTGGCGCCGCCGGTGCCGCCGGTGCCGCCAGTATTTCTCACTCGGTCTCCGAGGCGAGCACACTGCCCTCTGGAAAGCTCCTCCCAGCCATCGAGCTACCCTCGCCCCTTTCCATACGGTCTGATGAACAGAACAAGCCGATGACCGAGGGGCTCCCGGCCCGCACCCTGGCCGAGGAGAAGAGCCTGATGACGAGCGCGTCGAGTCCCGTATCTGCGCCACCCCGAGAAGAACACCCCGCGCTCTCGGAGACACCAGCAGTGGCCAGCGCGCCTGCCGCAGAGGAAAGGGCAGTTTCATCAGGCGATACGACGCCAACTCCGACGGGTCCGACCCAGACAGCACCGACGCCGGCGACCACGGGGGCGGTATCAACCGCAACAGCGCCCACGCCTACAACGGCAACCCCAACGGGAACGAGGGCGGCACCGCAGTCGCCAACCACGGCGCCCGCATCTCCCATCCCAGCAAAGATAGCGACGTTTAAAGATATCATGGCGCTACCGACGGCTGCTGAGCGGATAGATAAACTGGACGAGACGAGGGACATCTTTGCCAAGATCGACTCGGGACTTGACGCGTGGCTAGTGGCCGCGAGCCAAGCGCCAGGGAACGCAAACGCGTCTTGGTCGCTGAAGGACAGCATAACCAACGAAATGCTCGCGGGAGGCCAAAAGACAGGCCCCACAGCTCACCAGCCTGGGCTCCCGGGACACTCCCACACTGGCAAAGACGGTGGCCCACGGCCCGTCAGCGGGCTTGCTCTGGGATCCCATCTCACGGCCGCCGACCTGCGGCACTCGGGCAAGGAAGTGGGTGCCAAAGGAAAGGAACTGCTCATGGCAGGTGGCAAAGCTGCCAAGGGTCTGTTCAGCAAGGGCAGGAGCAAGTTCCGCGCTTTTGACCGTTGACCCTTATATATATATTTTTTTTATCATACCGCTCCGTGCTTTTTTGTAGTTGGCTTATGTGGCAGCGTATAGAACCAGGTCTGGGCTCGTGAGCTGAGCGAGTCTGAACTTTGCCACGCTGTTGAGGAGATGTCCAATGTACATACGTAGCCGCATGTCGTTCGAGCATACCTCTGGATCGGATGAATGGTGTTGTTTTGGTAGTTGGGACGGATAAAGGGCCGTTATACTGTTATACACCCGACGCAAGGGTAGATGTCTGCCGGCACAACTACAACGTGTTTTCTTGCTTCTTTTTCCCTTGTATTGCTTGTTCGTCATCTTTTTCTGGACGCTTTAATGAGTATAAAGGAGCCCGAACGAATTAGAGCTTTTTCACGATCTTCAATCATTTTTTGCAATACCGTGACAACCCCTGCACGATCTTCATGGCATCATCATCCAGGCCTGTTCTCCCGTAGCATCACTTATGGATCTCAATATTAATGCCACCAGTCGCCAGCCACTGCCAATTGTTGACTTGGGGATGGGCATCTATTGCCGCCGCACATGAAAGGCACGGAATACCACAGAAGGTGTTAAATTTCCGCTACTGCTGGGGCCTCTCCCGGCAGAACGGCACCCAAGGTGACATGGGTAGATCCAGTCTCCCTTCGGGCCGCGAAGAGAAAAGGAAAACAACAGCAGCAGAACCAACAACAAGCTGCGTCCTGCGTGTGGGTGGTGAGATGATGTAACGTAAATGCAACCTTGGGGCGTGCTGTGCGCCCTTCTCTTACAAGACACGAGCACTGTCTCCTCTTTCTCCGTCGCCACAACACGTTGTGCCCCTCACTTTTCAGTCGTCTTTTTCTCCATGTGTTTTGCTTTTCTGTAGCGAGCCGCTCCCCGCTCGCGCAACCACGACTCAGAAACTGGCAGTTCGGCCAAAAATAGCGCTGAGCACGGAAGACGACCACCTTGCCTTGCAAGCGAAAAAGCGGATTGTGTGGACCGAACTCCAGCCTTGAACATTAAGATCATCGAATCCACACATAGCGACATGGCCGTCCAAGCTCCCAACCGACGGTAGTGAACGGCCCACTTGCGAGAAAGAAGGAAAAAAAAGGGCTGAGGTGGAGGAGTTCGCGTTGGAGACACAAGAGCGGGAAGAGGCATCTCATCCTCCCGAGCCCGTCCTGTGCTCTCTGATAGCGGCCACATAAGCTCCCAAATACCTAGCACATGGATGCAGCAGCGGCTATACAACCTCCCTCCCCATCCGCTCTCATCCACACCCACAGCGCCACCCGTCCAGCCCCAGCTCCACTTGCTTACGTGCGGGCTGCAGTCAGTCGATAGTCGGAGTTGAGGTTGTGTGGTGCTACAGAAGGCGGCACCACGGGGCCCAGTGCAGGAAAAGGCCCCCAATTTCCATCAGTAATCGCGGTAATATAATAAGGAACGCAGGCAGAAGAAAGCCAAGCAGGGAGGCAGCCCGGGTCGGAAGCGCAACACAAAGATTTCGCAGCCAATGCCTAGCGTTCCCTGCTGGCGTCTGTGGGATCGCCTATCCTGGCCCCGTCAGCTCATCTCTTCCCGACCCACAGACCGACTGAGCCTTTCCCAGGCGGTGCTTTTAGCTCGCCCCAGCCAGGATTGGCCCGCCTCTTTGCCGTCAAGCTGCTCACCCACTCGGTTGCCATGTCCGTGCCCTTGGCTGGCCACAGGAACAACATCGATGGGTCTAGCGGCCTCGCCCTGGGACCCCAGCAATTTGATCCAACGGGCAGCGGCGCCGGCGGCTCTCAGCAGCAGCAGCACTATCACCACCATCGCCGCCGTTTCGAACGCGCGGTAGCAGCAGTTGCAGCAGCCACAAAAGACGCAGCAGTTCCTGCTCGCGACCACGAGACGACGACGACAACAACATCTACATCTCCATCCGAGCCACCGCCCTCGCCACCACCGACAACAGCACCCGCTGAACCAAGCCCCCAGGCAGCGGCAACAGGGGATTCCCTCCCAATCTCCGCCTTCGCTGCAACCGCTGCGGCTGCCTCCACTCGCCCGCACGGCCCAGAGCCATCATCCCAAGCGCCTTCGCGGCTGGCCCCGTCCAAGCTCGAGCATACCCCGTCGTCCAATTCGTCGCCGCACCAGAAGTCGCCCGATTCCCCGCGCCCATCACAGTCGCGCTCCGAGCCAGCAGCATCAGCAGCGAGCTCGTCGCCGCCATCGCCAGGCTTTGCCGACGACTCTTACTTCTTCCCGCTCCAAGATCGTCAGCAGCAATTGCGGCGGCGCGAGTTGTCCACCAAGCCCAAGCTACACATTCCGCGGTCTCGTCTGGTCAGCAGACAAAGCAACGACACACTTCAACCCTCCTCCATATCGGCCGCTATCGACGATACCCCTGACGTCGTCGCAAGCGCGCCCCAGACGGGAACCGCCCCTTCGGCCGATCTAGCCAGCCCTAGCGAGGTCGCGAGCCCTTCCCCGGGACCCGACGAGAACCCCCAGACAGCCGCGCCCCCAGCTGCCCGCTCCGGATTGCCTGACGCGCCTCCGCAGCTACCAACCAAATCTAGCGCGCGGCAGAAGGTCGCATCTCCCGTGTCTCCGGCAACCCCTTTCTCTGCGCGTCCTGATACTCTAGACTCGGACGACAGCGGGGACGACGCAGCCGGCTCGTCGGACGCGGACGAAGACGGCCACGCCTCCCGCTCCTCAGAGGAGTGGACGCTCGTCACGCCACAGTCGGTTGAGCTCACGCCGGCCAAAGGACAGATTCGCATCGTCACGCCTCGCCGAGGCTCCGGCACCATGATGCAGGCACAAAAGCAGCAGCCGGGCCCGGCACCACACCAGCAGCAGCGCCAGGCGACCATGGATGCGCAGTCCCTGTACGACGGCCAGGGATGGGGGAGCCCACAGCAGCAATACGTCCAGCATATGGGCCCAGGCCAGCAGGCATACGCCCAGCAGCAACATGTTCAACACATGGCTCATAATCAGCAGGCATATGCGCAAAACCAGCAAGCGTTTGCCCACCCGCAGCAGCAACAACAACAACATCATCAGCAGCAGCATCTTAATCATCAGCAGCAGCAACAATCACCGCAGCAGCAGCAATCACCGCAGCAGTACAGCCAGCCTGTGCAACAGTATCAACAACCCCACCAGTACCAGCAAGCCCAATCGCCGCAGCAGCCCCAGTATCAGCAACGGCAGCAGCAACAGCAGTTCCAGCCTCAGCAGCAGTTTCAGCTGCCCTCACAGCAAATGCAACAACAGCAACAAGGCAATCGCGAGGGCGGCCCAGAGCGCCAAACATCCTTTGTCGGCTTGCCCCTGATCCGACGCAGCTCGACCTTTGGCGCATCATTGGGCAGGTCGCATGAGGATTTCAGGGGTATCACTGGAACACCCAGTCCGGATCCAAGCCAGGGTGGGCAAAATAATAATGCTCCCAATGGGATCAACAATGCCGGGAACAGCAATGGCAACCGACCTCCCTTCCCTAATATCCCCATACCGCCGATCCCGCAAGATCCCGAGCCAGGCACGGGCACCCAGCTCAGCTACACGCAGACGCCATTGACCACTTACCGGCCGCAGTTCCCTTATAACCCGCCGGGCCAGACGGGCAACTACCAGATCCAGTCGCCCATCGGCCAGCCGGGCAAATATGTCGAAGGCGGATGGTCGTTGCCAACGCCAGTAGCGACGAATCCTCCACCGGGCCAGTCGTTTGGCGGGCCACAGCAGCCCCAACCCCAAACGTCCCAACAGCAACAGGCCCAGCCGGCGGCACAAGCGCAGCAGCGGATAAACGCCGGCTCTCCGCCTAATGTGAGTACGCCCGGCAGCGGCGCGCCTCAGAACAACGCTCCCAACCAGGAGACGCAGCCGCCCGCCAAGCGCGTGCCTCTTTTCAACCCTCCGATCAACAGTGGCAACCCTATCCAAAAACTGCCGCCGCCCGGTGCCGGAGGGACGCCCTGGAAGCTCGAGGAGTCACGTCTGGTGGAGCCCCTGATGGTGAGGCCGCGCCCCTCAGGAAGCAACCTGGGAGAACAATACGCCCTGGACAAGGAGACGGGCGCTCCGAGCAGAGTGTCAACATCACCGCCGGACTCGCCGGCGCGCCTGCCACCTGGTAGCAGTCAGTCGGCATCCTCTTCTGGCCCGCCACCACCGCACCAGCTGCAGCAGATGCACCAGCACCAGCACCAGCCTGTTCCATTCGGCTCGCAGTTCAGCCCTCAGCAGCCCGCTCCCGGATTCCAGCCTGGCCAGCCTGGCCCGCAGCCGGCACAACCACAGGCCGACAGTCTGTCTCCTCTGCAGCCCCCAAACCCGCACTTTGCTCATGATGCCCTGGGCCGCGTCAAGACCAACGACTCGTCCTTTTCGGGTTCTGACGGCCGCGCATCGAGCTTACTGGGCAATCTACGCAGCAAATTCCACAGCGCCGGCGGGGCTCGCCCTGGGTCTGATGAAGTGCGCCCGGGCTCTATCAGGACTCACGGTGACAACATGTCGGTCGCGAGCACGGGGACCGGTGACCTGCCGAGTAGCCCCAAGAAAAAGACTCGAAAGCGGTCATCGCTGTTTGGGTTGAAGGGAGATAGCGGGACGGGCGACGATGCGCCACCGGGCAGCAAGGAGAGCATTATCGCCCACTCTTCGCATACCCTCGACCACAGGCAGCCTCCTGCCCCACCGGAAAAGAAGCAAGGATTCTTCGAGCGCGTTGGCACCGGCCTCGGTAGGACTTCGATGGAACAGCCGGCCGCTCAGCCGCCGCTTCGTGCTCAGACTCAACCGGGACCCCCGCCTACTGGATTCCCAGGAGAGCCCAACCAACAGAGCCCCGTGTCTCAACAGTTCGGTATGCCGCAGATGCAGACGCCTACACAGGTGCAGAATCCCGGTCTGCCCCGGGCGTCGACCTCGGAGGCGGTACCGAACGGCGTGGGCATGCCGCCACAGGCCCAGGCTGAGCAGATGGGCCAGCCTACGCACCGCTTCAACAAGCTCACCAGCTTCCTCAGCGGCGGCGACAGCAACAAGCATCAGCATCAGCATCAGCATCAGCATCAGCATCAGCATCAGCCTCCAGTGCAACCTCCCGGTATGGCGAACGCACTTCGCCCTATTCCTGAAAGTCGACCCCTGAGCCAGTCTCCATTTGGTGCCGGTCCTCAGCCCGGCATGAATGGGCCCCAACCAGGTGGTCCTAGCCAGCAGCAGCGTCAGCAGCAGCAGCAGCCACCAGGGCTTCAGGGCCAGCAGCCTCCTGGTCCCGGACAGCAGCAACCGCAGGGCCAGGGCCCGCAGCAGCAGCAGCCGCAACAAGCGCCACAGCAACAAAGGCCTGGGTTCCAAGGCCCGCAGCCTGGTATGCCCGGACCCGGTGGCCAGAACCTGGCAATGTCGGGTCCTGGACCTATGGGCCCCGCTGGCCGCGAACGAAGCAGCACTGTCGGCTCGAGGCCGATGACGTCGGGCGTGCCGTTTCAGGCACCCGCCGACCAGGGCCCGCCTGGCAGGACGTCGATGAACCTGGGTCCCCAGCCGGCCAAGGCGCAGGCACCCTCCATAGCCGAGTCAGATCGCAGCCGAAGAGTATCTGCCGGAAACTTCCTGTCCGGAATCTTCGGCAGGAAGGAGCCCAAGGCACCCAAGGACAACAGGCCCCAACCAGGCACCATGGTGCCCCTGAGAGAGTCTGGCCCTATCAAGCAGCCCCAGCCTCAGCTGCAGACGCAGCAGCCGCCGGGACAGCCCGGTGCTGGAGCCCAGAGCCCTGGAGGAGGCCAGCCGCACATGGTCATGGTTAGAACACCCGATGGCCGGACGATGATGGTGCCTATGTCGTTCCTGCTACAGCATCAGACACAACAACTACAGCAACAACAACAGCAACAGCAGCAGCAACAGCAGGGTGTCCAGGGTTCTCGTCCAAACCCCGCCGGCCAGCAACCGCAACCACAATCTCCTTCTTCGGCGTGGCCTCTCGGACAGCCCCAGCAGCAGCTTCCTGTGCCTCAGCAGCCACCGCGGGAGCAGCTGCCCGTTCAGCAGCAGCAGCAGATTCCGGCGCCCAAGCCGGGGCCGGGACCGCAGCCCCAGCCGCCCGTTCCGTCGAGTCAACAGCGGCCTTCACCCCAGCTTTCCGTCGACTCCGACCACACTCTGCCGTCGCAAACGGGCCAGGCTCAGCAGCCGAGTAGCCCACTGCAGGCATCGTCGCCCACCATCCAGTCGCTCCAGCATCCAACCCGGAAGCCAGTGGGCTCATTGCCCCGTGGACCCAGTGAGGCTGGCAGTCCCATCGACGATTCGGGACGCGCAAGGGGCGCTTCAGTCTCATCATCGTATGATCAGAACCCGCATCTCGCCGCCCACACGTCACCTCCGCAGCAGCAGCCAGGCCATGCTAGGAGGGTCTCGACCCCGTCGATGCAGAACAGTCCGCCCGCGCAGCCTGCAAGCGTTGCCGGGACCCAAGGGACGTCGATGCCCGATAGTTCCTCGACGCACGTCACTCCATCGACCACCCCGGCGCCCCAACAGGCTCTCCAACGCCCGCCGGGTGAGGGCCAGGTTCCTTCACCGCTTCCCAGCCCCGGTTACCCGCCGCAAGGTGGTATGCAGTCGCTGCAGGCGACACCCCAACAGGCTCGCCAACGCCGGCCGAGCGAGAGCCAGGTCCCTTCGCCGCTTCCCAGTCCCGGTTACCCGCCTCAAGGCGGTATGCAATCGCTGCAGTCGACGCCCCAGACGGCTCCAGTGGTCCTGGCGGGTCAGCAGCGGAATTCTGGGCTGCAGCAGCCACAGCAAGGCCAGCAGGAACCTCAGAGACAGCCGCTTGTCCAGCCTATGGGCCAGCCTGCCGGCATGCAGCAGCAGCAGCAGCAGCAGCAGCAGCAGCAGCCACAGCCACAACAACAACAACAGCAGCAGCAGCAGCGCCTCCAGCAGCCACCACTGATGGACCAGTCTCCTCCGATCCCGTGGCAAACCAACAACGTTCAAAATGGAGGTCGGCCTGGGCAGAGCCCCAACGGGACGCCGCCGGCGGAGCATCACAGCACGTTCTCCAAGTTCTTCAAGAGCTCCAAGACGGGCTCCAAGACGGTCCTACCCGGTTCGCAGCCTCAGCAACAAAACCAGCCCAAGTCCAAAAAGAGCATCTTTGGTTTCAAGTCGTCCAAGTCGTCTGAGCCTCCGGCCAAGTCCAACACGCCGCCCCTCGGGCCGCCGCCTGGTGGACCAAAGTACGGCGCAGAGGGCCCTCCACGCATGTACGGGCAGCCGGTCAACGGGCCTATGCCCCAGGGCATTCCCCAGGCCCTTCCGGCCTCTCAGCCCGGTCAGTTCCAACAAGGTCCGATCCAGCCTGGTCAAGCGGCTCCGCCGAACCAGGTCCAGCAGCAGCCTATTCCGGGCCGTCCGTCCCCTCCTCAAGGGATGGCTGCCAGCCAGAACGGCTCGCCCGACCCTTCTGTTCAAGGGCAGTCTCAATTTGCACAGCCACCGCCGCAACCACAGCAGATCCAGAGACTTCAAGAGCAGCAGCAGCCGCAGCAGCAGCAGCCACCCAGCGGGCCACCCGGAGCGCTGCCGTTCCCTCACTCTCCTGCTTTATACCACTCGCCTGGCGCCGTGCCCCAGCCTCTCTTCCAGGCCCAGACCAGGCCCGGACAGGCGCCGCAGCAGAAGGCGCCTTCGCGCCCATCCGAGCCCACGTATGAGGCCGTCCCCGTACCGGCCGTCTATGCCAAGGTTCACAGCGAGGGTCGGGTGGCGCACGGCTCGCCGTATCTGGTCAACCACGGACAGGGCTTCCAGCCGCAGTACCCGGGGCACCCGGCAA
>GL876975.1:589845-603244 GCA_000193285.1 Magnaporthiopsis poae ATCC 64411 | reverse complement strand
GCTTCGTCGCCGGCCGCGACGACGACTTTGACTACGCCGCCGTCGACGGCGACGACGACTACGACGTCCTCGAGCGCCGGGACGCCGAGGACGCCTGGTTTGACGGCGAGGAGCCGAGCTGGGACGATGATGATGACGATGACGACGACGACCACCATGACGATGACGACGACGGCGCCGAAGATGCCACCCGCAAGAGGAGAGGCGAGACGGGTATTCAGGACTACTGATCCGTTTGCCCTGCTATTTCTCTCAAGCCTCAACGCCTTTGAGTCAGGCCGGTACGTGTGCTTTCATCTAGCCATTGACGGCGCGCAAGGGAGTTGCCCCTTGATTATTTCTTGCACTCAGCACAAGCATCATCCCTTTCAAGAACTTGCTCCAGCACACCGTCCACTCTCAAGAACCTATCTCATGTGTGAATTAGCTCGCCAAAGTTCGCCACTAACATGCCACGCCAAGCAACGCGAAAGCCATAAGGGTATATGGAAGCTCCTGCAGGCAAACAACACAGTCGACGGCATTGAACGCCGTCACGCCGAGGGTTTTGCGAACCGACTACCAAGTTCCCGTCCCAACCCATCAGAACGCCCAAAAAATTGCATCGCCTTCTTTTCCACTCCAACCTTTTTCCTCGCCACATAACCCCTTTTCCCTCGCCACATAACCCCTTTTCCCTCGCCACATAACCCCTTTTCCCATCCTGCCATTCTGGCCACTTTTTCCGCCACGCTCTAGACCAGACACGCCATTTCAAAGCGGGAAAGAAGACGCAGCCATGCAAGTGACGGCAGACACGCCATCAGAGCGGGAAAGAAGATGTCACCATCTAAGTGACGTCAGACATGGGGGTTGGCACATCGACAATGTCAGCCTCTTTGCCCTTCTCCTGTCCACCGTTGGCGCCGTCGACATCGACGCCAGTGTTGCTCCCATTCGTTGTCGCTGCCTCGGAGGTAGGCCCCAGCTGATCCTTGGGCACGGGCGTGGACACTGTCGTGGCGGGAGCTGACGCCGATGCCGCCGCCGCCGACGCAGCCGCTGCCAAGTCGATGGCCGGGTTCATACCATCCCTCTCCATCATGGCCGCGAGCCGGGCCGCTCGACCCTCCTTCTTGCGCGGCACCGGAGCTCGTCCGTTCTCCTGCACGTAAAACTGACGCAGCAGCGCAACGGCCTCGTCACGACCCCAGCCTCCCTCGGCCAGATATCCAGGCTCGACGTTGCCGCCATCGCCCTCGCGCCGCATCGCACCCCTCGGGGGCTCTGGGACGGGCTCCGGGTTCTTGACCCACATGTTCATACGGTCCGTCAGGGAGAGTCCCATCGCCTTCTTGGGGTATCCTTTGATGGTGTTGCTGTAAGGCAAGGTAGGCGGGATCGTGGGGGCGATGCCCACAGGTGATGAGGATGGCGGTACCACTCCGACACCAGCCTGCTCCTTGGCCTTCTCACCAGCCTGCTCTTTGGCCTTCTTACTAGCCCGCTTTCTGGCCCGCTTGCTAATAAACTCTTTGACCTGCTCGCCAACCCGCTCGTTTGCCTGCTTACCAGTCTGGTCACTGGCCTGCTCTGTAGGCTGCTCTTTGGCCTGCTCTTTGGCCTGCTCGCTAGCCTGCTCGCCAGCCTGCTCGCCAGCCTGCTCCTTGGTCTGCTCTTCAGCCTGAGCATCGACATCTTCGACCAAGACGACAGGCTTGAGTGGGGCCCTGGCGCCGTCCCGGCTGACGCGCATGACCTTGCCGTCCAGGACGCGTCGCATGGGCTCAAAGTCGTCACGGGCCGAGGGCGAGTTCATGTGGATGCGGAAGACGCCGCCGGTGCCGCCAAACTTGTCGTTGACGGCGCCGAAGAAGACCTTCTTGATGCCGAGCTGGCGCAGCATCGAGGCGCACATGACGCAGGGCTCGACCGTCACGTACAGGGTGCAGTGCCGGATGATGGACTCGTACACGCGCGGGGCCGGGTGAAACTTCTGCCCGTAGGGGTAGATGTGGCCACGCGTGGCGTCGACGGCGTCCCAGACGGCGTCGTCCTCGAGGTTCAGCCCGCCGTTGCAGCAGTTGTAGCCCTTGCTCTTTGTGGCATTATTGGTGATCGACTGCAAGACAGGCGGCGGCGGCGGCTGGTCCGCTCCGGCCACATAGGCAAAGAGAGCCGAGAGGGCCATGTACTCGGCGTGGCGGGTTCCGTTGCGGGTGATGTTGGTGGCGTTCATGCCCTTGGCGATGACCCGACCGTCGCAGACGAGCACGCAGCCGACGGGGGTCTCATTCGTCCTGAGGGCAAGACGAGCCTGGAGCAACACGTTAGCGTCACGGCATACCAAGGCGCCGATGTGGGGTACGGTGGCGTCAACGTCGTCGACAAGCAAGCTTGGGCCTGAGCCGGGTCCGAGCCAGGTCTGAGCCGGGACTCGGGGCCAAGTCATGAAGCGGGCGGTTGTACAGCACGTGCAGTGCCCGACACGAGCGACGCGACAGCGTGGGGCAGCGTCATGCTGGGGGACGAGCGAGGCAGGGCGAGGCAGGGCGAGGCAGGGCGAGGCAGGGCGGGGCACGACAGGGAACGGCAGATCACGGCGAGGAACGGCAATGCAGCTGGGACTTACCATGTCAAGGGCCTGCTCGATGAAGCCGCGGTGCATCTCGCGCTCGACCTTGACCGAAGGGTCCTCGCCCTCGACCTCTTTGGGCGTGACGCTGACATCGTGGACGGGCAAGAAGGGCAGGATGGCGGGCCTGCTCACAGGCGCATCGCGCAGGGTCAGGTCGGCGACGCGACCGGCGAGGCCGGGACTCACGTTCTCCTTGCGGTTGCCGCCGTTCTTAGCGCGGCGCTGCCTCATGGTTGCGGCTTGCTGCTGCTGTTCCTCTCGCAGCGACAGCGACGGCGGCGGCGGTGTTGCTTCTTCGGGTGATGATGACGACGACGACGATGCGGTCTTGTTGTTGTTGGAGACGAGGCGGTAGATTGAGACGAGGATGGCGATCAAGGGCCCAAAGACGGCAGCGAGGAATTTGGAAAAGCCGGAAGGCGCGACATGGTCGGTGGTGCGGGGCTGCTGCGGCTGCTCTTGCCGTTGTTGCTGCTGCTGATCTCGAGGTGGTGGCGGTTTCCCTTGTCGATGAGGCCCTTCTCGGGCAGGAGGCTGTTGTGGGGACAGCGGGCGGTGGTGGTGCGGTGAGGGCGAGGTGAGGAGAGGGTCAGGTTCAGGATCAGGCTGATGTCGTCCCTGCATCTGTCCCGTCTTGGTGCTGGTGTTGGTATTGGTGTTGGTGGTGGTGGTGGTGCTGGAAGGCTCCGTCCGGCCCTCGCGGCTTCCACCACCCGGGCCATTCATCCCGGGAACCTGTTCCGAGACGGACATGGCGGATGGATCTGGATCTGGATGACAATGCCTGCCCGCCCGACCAACCCAGTTTGGGGTGCAGCCGCCTGCAACCGCTCGAACCGGTTCGTCTGCCCGTCTGTTTGTCTGCTTGGTGCCTTTTTTTTCCCAACCTAGACAAGGAACGGGCAGGCAGCGGGCAGTCGAACGAAAACAAAACAATGAAAAAGACAATTGAATTGCCCTCCCCGTGACCGAAACAATAAAAAGAAATCAGGAACGGATCGATCCCTTTCTCCCCTTCTCCTGGTGTCCCGTCGTCACCTTTCACAAGCAGCGTTGCCGCCCGTTTGACCGTTGTGCAGCTGTGGGCTTTCCCTCAATCGGAAGTCCTACCTGGTGTGCACCAGCCCCTTCCTCCTTTTCTCCTCCTCCTCCTCCTGCTCTTTGAGAGTGTGACGATGTGCTTCTCCTCCTTTAGAGTATGACGATGTGCTCGTCCGGTAAAAGTCGGAATTACCGTAAATGGAAACGCGAGCTTTTTCTTTTCTTTTCTTTTCTTTTCTTTTCTTTTTTTTCTCCCCTCCCTTTTTTATCCCTTTTCTAACCTGCTGCGTGTAGTGGCGTCCAGCCGCCAGCCCCCTGGGGAAATCACAGCGACGAAATTTTCTCCCGGGGGGTCTGAGTCTAGGTGGTCGACAATGTGGAAAAGCGACGCGGGACAGCTCGTCTAGAGGAGATGCTAAGGAGAAAAAGAGAAAAGGCCTGGACCCTTCTCGTCGCACGTCCTGGCCGTTTTATTTCATTTCATCCTTTGTGTCCCTCGTTTTTGCACAACTGGCTGGCCAGGGGAACACAAATTTTTGGTGGAGGTTGACTGGTTTTTATCATGGATAGGAGGCGTGAGCAAACGGACAGGGGTGACTCGTTAGATGCAAAGCCTGTCATCCCACCAGACCACCTCACACCTTGTTTTGGCAGCCCAGCCCCACCAGCGTCCGATGCTACGGTTAAGCGCATGGAGTCATTGAATGTATGATACATCATCACCTTTTTGGATCACAGGTTGTGGAAGCGTCAAAAGTTTCACAGCAGCAAAGGCAGCTGAATTGAGGCGGCGAATGGCCTTTCCATGTACTTTCGCGGTGTTGTATCTCATCCCAGTGTATCCAGAACAGCTCGCGGCTGCTCAACACTACTACATTGAGTACATAGCAGAACAAGGAAAATCCTCGGAGACGAGGAGGTGGTATCTGTTCCAAACAACTACAAAAAAACCGACGGCGCTGACAAGACAAAAGAGAAAGATCCTTGGCCAAAACAAATGCCCAGTGCCCCAGGTCCCACGACCACGAGCTTTTCTAGCAGCAGCAGATGGCGGTCCACCGGCGGAGACAGCTTGAGACGCGGCGCGAGGCGGCCGATTGTAGGCCAAGTAGTTGGGCGATTGGGCCGTTGCCGTTGGTTGCGGTGCTAGCTTCTGGCCTGTCGCAAGCTGATGAGCGCTGTGGCGTAGGGGAAGATGGTGAAGCCGACGACGGCGAGTCGGTGGATGACGACAGTGCCGACACAGCCCAGGGCGCAATGATCGACACGAGTGCGGATGCCGCTTCTTGCGTCTGCATGCTCAGTGCCAAGACGAAGCCGATCAGAGC
Organism: Magnaporthiopsis poae ATCC 64411; assembly: GCA_000193285.1. NCBI lineage: Eukaryota > Fungi > Ascomycota > Sordariomycetes > Magnaporthales > Magnaporthaceae > Magnaporthiopsis > Magnaporthiopsis poae. The sequence continues at coordinate 598,258 of GL876975.1, read as the reverse complement.
CAGGAGGGCCCAAGATGACTGCCAAGAACCGAAGAGGTTCTTGGCAAAGACGCTGCTGGTAGGAAGAACAACTTGGGGACGGGGTTCATGATCCAGAGGCGCAACTGCGGACGACTTCGAGACCCATTTCTGCGGGAGCTGAGCAAGCGTGTCGGTCGACTTCGCTGTTGTTGTTGTTGTCGTTGTGGTTTCCGCTTTCAAGGAATCGATGCGTGTGTGATTAGCGACGAGGTCGACCGAGGCAGGCTGCATAGTGAAAATCACCGCCGTGCTCCTAGCGTCCACCTGATCGGTGGGGTAGCAGGACTTGGCGATAATCAACGACGAGCGCTTGACGTCCGACGATGCTGGCGACGACATGGCCGAACGCAGTACCAACTGGTCGCTGGAGGAGAAGTTCGATGTCGACCGCAGCGCCGAGACGCCCGACGACGTTGTCCGGGCTGCGAAGTTGTTCATCCGGTCGTTGGAGGAGAAGGTCGATGTCGACCGCGCCGCCGAGACGCGCGACGACGTTACCACGTCTGCGGGGCTGCTGGTTACTTTCTGCGAGGTGTCGCGAGGTGTAAAGACGCCGGCGATCCTCGAGTCGAGAGGCACATGGAGATTGACGTCTGACGGGGCTGGAACATTGCCGTGCAGCATGGAGCCAGCATTGATGTCGGAAAGTCTTCCATCGCCAGCACAGCTCCGGGCAGCTTGAGGTGCGCCCGAGGCTTGTGGCGGAGGCTGAGCTTGTTGTTGGCTGTCGCTGGTCACACTACTAAACCATGATTGCTGGTCGAGCGAGGGCTGTTTTGAGAGTTAGTTTACTGAAATGGCGGCTGAGACCAGAAGATTTTCTTACCGTCGTCTTCTTGGCACGCGTCTCCTTTCGCTTTCGTTTCGACTCGTCGGTGCCGGCGAGCGCAGAGGCTGGTTGCTGTTGTGATTGTACGGTACCGCCACCGCTACCGCCATTGCCACCACCATATAGGTCTTGGCCGCAAGAGGCCTCTTCAGGAGTTGCGAAGTCGGCCAGAGATGTGCCGGGCAGATCCACACAATCGACCACACAGCCGACCAGTTCACAGCCGATCAGTTCATAGTCGGACACGTCTCCGCCTAGGCTATTGTGAGCAGCGGCAAAGAGTGAATTGCCAGGATTGGCGACGCGGGTTCCGACCGTTCTGCCAGAGGATCCTGGATCATCCCGTGGTCGATCTGGATCGGACGCCCCGCAATCGAGAACAGCACAGCGCGCGACACCGAGGACGCGCTGAAGCGGTTGGCGGTTCTCTACTCTCTCCTGGTGCTCTATCCTCTCGTGACCCGTAGTGGTAGGCTCGTCGGACCAGCCGATGAAGGCGCTGCTGGGCGAGGGTCCGGCAGATTGTAGCTCTTGCGGCTCCTCGTCCAGGAAGCTCGACGCTGGCGAGTAAAGCGTAAAGTCGACGTAGTCGCCAGTGTGGCCGTCGTTGTGGAGGTACGGGAGTTGCGGCTGTTGTAGCAGAGGAGCTTGGACGTCGAGGCCGCCAGCGGCAAACGAATGAGGGGACTCAAAGGAGGTGGTGAGCCCGGTAGTAGTAGTGGTAGTAGTGGTCGGGCTGAATCCTTGCGACGGGGAGCCCGAGGATCCCGAGCTCGGGGTGAGGAAACCAAGGTCGTCCACGCTGTAGTTGTAGTCGATGGGGAGCGAGAAAATGTCGTCCTCGGGCTGCATCCACATGTCCCAGTCGAACGAGTCAAGCGCATCGAGCTGGGCTTCGAACGGAGCGGCCTCGGCCGAGGCGACCTGAAAAGACGCCTGCTGGGCCACAGGCTCGGCCTGCGGCGTCACTGGAGGGGAGGCCGACTTGACCTTCTTGGTCTTGGTGGTCTCGCCAGCGGCAGGTGCCGGTGCCGGACCGGCGGCTCGCCTCTTGTGCGAGGGGTCGCAGCGCACCTTCTTCTTCTTGCAGCTGTCGCAGGCCTTGAGCAGGCGGATGAGGTGGGCGTGCTCGCGCATGGCCTTGGTCTTGGAGCCCCGCGACGCCGAGTTGGTGACGTCGACGCCGTCCTTGGTCAGGATCTTCATGCCGGGGATGTGCGAGAAGTCATTGGTCGTGGCTGCCGCGGCCCGAGAGCCGGCCTTGCGAGACGAAGAGCCGGCCGCCTTGGACTTGGTCACGCGGTTTTGGCTCGGCGCAGTGAAGACAGAGGATGGAGTTGCCGGTGTGGCAGGGGTGGTCGGAGTGGCCATGGCAAAGCTGCCGTCCCAGGCCATGTCGGGCACGACGGGTGACGCATTGAAGCCGGACCCGCAGCCCGAGTCGCCAAGCGAGGCCGGGGACTCGGCGGTGAAAGAGTTTGGCACCACCGGGAAGAACAGCCGCAAGTTGTTGGTCTGGCCGGTCTGAGCAGCATGTCTGAAGAACTCCACACAGACGGCGGCGCGCTTCTGCTGAATGGTGTCGGAGCCGGGCACGTACGCATCAATCATTGCGTCGAGCTCCGGGGACTGCAGAGCAGGCTCGAACTGCAGGGTGGCGCCGAGCGTGCTCTGGAAGATGGTGAAGCCGTTGAGAGGCATTGTCTGGGCTAAGTTGTGTGAAGACATGATGGCACTGCTGACAGGGGACTCTGCCCTGCAAACGAGGCCAGGTTTGGTATCGTGCTGGCTGCCAAACGGCAGTGGCAGCAGACTGGAGACTACGCTTGGTGGGTAGTCGTTGCTGACAAGGGCTTTCACCCCACCGCTAACAACGACAGCTGTTTGCAATGGGTAAGACTCAATTGCGAAGAAATGGAGTGACAAAGAACAAAGATGGAAAGCGAGAGAAGACGGGGAAGGGTTCCTAAGGCCCTCGGTCGGGAGTCATGGGCAGATATTTGATGTCAGCAGCGGGCAGCCTCGAGCGAGCAGAGCAAGGCGCAGCAGCAATTGTCGAAAAAGGCCCGCCAAGGTTTGATTGAGAATCGTCGGCGAGCTCGAACGGGACTAGCGCAGTTCCACTCTCCAGCCAATGGCGGCTGCAGGAACTGGTGAGAGGGGCGGTGCTGGAGCCTGTGATTGGCTGGCTTTGGCCCTATCTGCAGGCTGCGTCGGGGCCGCTCCGGCGAGAGAAAGCGATGTTTGGCTCGGTCTTTGGTGGGGCCGTCGGAGGTGGACTCGGAAAGTCAGCAGAAGCTGCAGCAGACAAGAGTCACATCACGTGCCCGGCAATGAGTCAGGATGAATGGTTCCCCCACACTCTCGAGTGCAGCTCAAAAGTGGGAGCTGTTGGTTTATTTTACCGCATACAATTTGAGCCGAGGTAGGTACAGGGTAGGTGCAAGTACTGTAGATACTGTACAAGCTCCAGTCCAATTACAAGGCTCCCCGCAAGGTTGATCTCCCAGCCGCTCAGCTCCACGGCTTGGCACGTACAATAGACTACAGGGATCCCCGGATCCTGGGACAGGGGCAGCAATTGGAGTCCTCCCCAGCCCTCGGCGCAGCAGCCAATTAACAGGAGCCAGTGCAATTGGTTTGAAATACATGAATACATGAGGGCATAGCAAACACAAGTAAAAAACTCACACAACAGTAACCAGGTTCGGCGCATCCTCATCCACCCCCACGCCCGCTGTGCTCAGGATCCAGGCCCCCAGAAGCCCGCCCGCGGCCAAGAGGACCCAGGTGCACAAGAGGTTGCACCAAAGCGGGCCGAGCCCGTCCACATTACCATGACGGGCCGCACCAGAGGCCTCGGAGGACGTGAACGCAAAGGCGCACACAAGCAAGGCAGCCAGCAAGAGGGCCAGAAGCCAGCGGCCGACAGCCAGGAGCAGCGCCGCCGCGGGTCTGCCCGCCGCCGAGAGCGGACAGGCCGAGGGGGTCAAGGGAGGTGGCACGCACGATCGGCTGCGGCTGCGCCGGCGGCTCGGGCTGCGGCTGGGCTGCTGCTGCCAGTCGCACGTCTTGTCCACGGGTGAGTAGCACATGGGATCGAGCGTGGCCGGGACTAGGTGGCGGAGGGGGCATGCAGCAGACCTTGTGGTGGCCCGAGGCTCGCTCTCGAGATCGTCTCGGTCTTTTTCAGACACCACAGACCCGCCACCTCCATCCTTGTTGTCCCTTCGCTGGCGTCCACGGCCATCCGCTCCGAAATAGTATTGCCGCTGCGGGTGCAGCCAGTTGGAGTGGCCCCCCGAGCCGTACGACAGTTGGGAGGACGGCGAGAAGCCAGACCCAGCGCTGGAAGAGAAAGGACCCCCTCCGCTCGGCACCGCGGTGACACGTTCTGCCGCGAGACTCGCCGACCCGAGAGTGGATCCGTAATACCACTTCTCCCACCAAAGACGACCGCTGGCCAGCGTCAACGGGCAGTGCGGGCACTGCTGCAAACCCTCGTGTTCGCTGAGGAACTCGCAGCCCGAGCATTTGAACATGAAAGGCTTTTCCAAACTCTGGTACCTGCCATGCTCCAGCTCGTAGTGCCGCAGCAGTTCCTGCAGGGTCCCATGCTGGCGGCGGCACAAGTCCGGAACAGTCGAAGCGTTTGAAAAGGATGCCACAGAGGGGGGACCGCCTCCATAATGACCCCCCTGACACTCCCACGACCCCATGTCGTTGACCAGTCGGCCGATGGCGATGCAGGCGGGCTTCTGTGCGACGTCGCCGAATCCAACGAGTCGAGATGGGCTCTGGGCCGTCGGTAACGATCTGGTTGGCGACGGGAAGGGCGAGATGGGGTTGTTGAAGGGCTGCTGACCACCACCCACAGCCCCCGGCGAAATGGGAGACGCCAGCTCATGATGCCGTAGCATGGGCGAGGCGGGAGACAAAGCCGTGCCGGGTGAAGCGGCGCTGCTGCCGAGGAGCCCCTCCCACAAAATGTTGTCGAGCTCATCCGTTACCATTTGCTGCGGGGGAGCGCTGGGCTGGTGGAACCCCTGGGCCCCGCCAACCCCAAGGAGGTCCGGCGGCAAGTTGTCCAAGGGCGTGAAGTTGGTTTTTGATGGCGGGCCGTCTGGGGCTAGAAGGCCTGAGAGGTCGATTGAGGGGAACCCTGGTGGGGACTTCATCTGCTTGTAGGAGTCCTGGTGGCTGTGTGGCAAATGGACTCGGTTCCTGTATCCTTGCTCGAAGAGCCTGAGGTCGTGGTGGTTGAGGTCGCACTGCATCCATATCACGAGTGCTCCTTTGTTAGTAAATAGGCTTGATAGGGGGACGGGGCAACAGCATCCTTCTCATGCCTGCGCACCGTAACTTTGCGGCCACGGCAGTCAACGCACGCGCCGATTTTGCGCAAGAAGGCCGCCTTCAGCTTGGCCGGTTCAGGAAGGGGCCCATTACGCTTGGGCTGTTTCCTTTGCCGTCTGGTGTTGGGCGACGGGGAGTCGTGCACTCTCATGCCGTCCATGCCGTTGTTGAGCGAGGTGGAGCTGGCGGCGGAGGGACTGCGCGACATGGCTGTCGACCGGACCGAGGGCGCGGTCAGACGGTCGGCCATGGGGGCTTCGCGCATCATGTTGTACACATTCTGGCTGTCGGGCGTCGGCACCAGCTGCGGCGGCGGGACAAAGCTTTCGGGCGGAGGCAAGCTGCTGGTGATCAGCCTGGGCCGCTGGGTCCTCGCCGGAGTGGTCGGTTCGTTGCGCTGTGGCGGCGTGTATTTGCGAACACGCTTGCGGTTGCTGGACATGGTGGTGGTGGTTGCCACTCGGTGGCGTAAGAGAATCAAGGTCGGCCTAGTCAAGTGCTCTGGGGCTTTTTGTACGGCGAGCTAACACCGAGGAGGCAGAGGAAGCAGGTCACTTGAGCGTAGCTTGAGGGAACGGAAGGGCGAAAAGGGACCACGATGCGTTCCAGAAGGGACCGGTGTGATTATAGTCGACAGGCGGACGACCGGTGGTTACACAAACGAGCGGCCGAACCGGCCCTTTGAGCAGGTGTCTCTCGGGCCTAGCCTGACAAGGCAGAGTGGGTGGTGCTGATGCAGTATTAGATCTGCCAAGGTGGAGTCGGAGCCAACTCTGCACAGCCTGCTGGTACCCAGAATGCTGCTACTGGACCAGAACAAAAAGGTTGTGAGAGGCTGGCGCAGGGACAGGTTGGCCGTTTTTTGTGGCCGACAGTGGAATCAGAGGGGAAAGTAAACCGCTTGGGAAAGAAGAAAAAAAAAAGAAGGGTGGCCTAAGGAATTCCGGGTCCTTTTTGTGCTGGCCTTGCCTAGCACAGGAAAAAGAGCCTCAATCTCAGATGCTGCTGCGCCCACCCAGAAATTCTCGCCCAGTCGGAGTCGGGCTGGGGGCACGGTAGCCGCATGGGGGTGGTGTACGTAGAAGCAAGGCAAAACGAGGCACGGGTGGGACTAGGGGTGGCATGACAGATTTTGGCTGTGGCCGTGGCCGTAGGAAAGAAGGGAAAGACTGCCAGCTACGAGGCAACCGTGGGGATGTCACGGGAGCTCTCCCCTTTCGTGGTGTTTGGTCGACCCGACCGTGTCCTCTGCGTCGAGTACCTCTGTCGGGCCGCCATCTCTGGTCTCGTGCGATGGAAACTTCCAGGACAGGAAGGAAACGAAACGTGGTTGCCTCAGCGTGTCGACGTGTCGGTTTTGATCCCACGAGGAGGGAGTGTGAGAGAAAGAGGGAGGGAGCCAACCTCGGGCAGCCTTGGGTTGTTTCGTCTTGTCGCGTGTGCGAGATCTTACTTTTCGTGGTGTTGTCGAGGGCGAATGGCGGGGAAGGGTTCTCGACTGGTCTCGGGCTGGGGCATGAGGGGAGCAGCTCGTGCACACGCCAAAAAGCGGGGGGCAACGTGATGACGCAGGACGCCCAGGGGCTGTTAGGCTATTCGCTAGACTGACAAAAGCTCAGATCAACCTTCTCTCACGACAGCATGCAATGCCAGACATCTGAGTGATGTTTGTTCTATCCGACTTTGGTAGTAGGCTTCTGCATCTTTTCTTTTCCTGGTAAAAGTGGCTTGCGTTGCTGCAGCTTGGGGTTCGATTTCCCAGGGTCAAGTTCCGCACTAACAGTTGAAGACCTTGATGCCACCGACTGAAGCACAAACAAAAAAAAAAAAAAGGCCCAACCCAACTCAGGGTCCCCGGAGTTTGCTGTCGGGGATTACAGTCCGATGTCTCGGGCGGCTGCTCCCTCAACCCTCGAGTTTACCTCTGTGCCCGCAATGCCGCACCACCACCAGCACTATAACCCACTTCTAACGGCACCCCTGGTTCGCGAACCATTTTGATATTGGCACGCCCGCAACGTGGGGAGAAGGGGCTGTGTTTGTAAGCCGAGCCGGCCATCGGCATTGCGGCACCTTGGAGGGATTGAAAGAAAGACGCGTGCCCGCGACGGCGGAGAACGGATTCACCTCCGGCTCGGCCCTACAGGCACAATCTAGATGGCATCAGCCCACTTGCCCACGCACGTTCGTATCCACCAGACCTGGGTGGCGCAAACGCATTCATCGATTTGTAAGTCAGGCAGCTGTATCTATCTGAGAGTAAATCTGGTCCATCTACGGTTGCGACAATCCAAGAGTAAACCAACGCTCCGAGGTACCCAAGGAGATGCCTAGTACCCGATGTTGTGCCACAAGTACGCTCTTCTATTGCAACCCCCTGTTTCCAAAATTATCTATCCGTTTTGATTGCCCATGTTAGCATTTTTCGTTATTTATATCGTATGGTATCAGGCCGCGGCTTACCTTCGTCCATCTGTACGTCTCTCATACGGCATAAACGTGGGTAACGTTGCCTGGTACCCGAGGGTCGGGGATTACGCTCGTGTGCCTCCGGTGCGCATGGGTACGGTACCCGAAGTCTTTAGGCGAGCAGCGGAGGCGGCGGACCAGGACGCTTGCCCTCTGGTTGACCGCCTCGGAGAATGGTCTTGGCCCGGCCAGGCATCAATGGCGGGTTTCGCTTGGTTCATGCATCTGTGATGGCCTCCGCGCGTGCCACAGGAGCTCTGGTGGGCATGGTCCTACTACCACCATCCTCGGGGCCGTCCGGTCATGACATTATAAACAGGCGACGCTTCTTGCCAGACTTGATTCGCAGCTCCGTCCCGCCTGGTGGATCCACGGTTCTCTGCGGCGCGGGTGCAGGTGCAGGTGCAGCCTCCGTTGCTTTGTGGTGTTGCTGGAGAGGTGGCTTGAACGGAACAACGGTTCTCTGTGGTGCAGGTTCAGGTGCAGGTGCAGCCTCCGCTGCTTTGTGGTGTTGCTGGAGAGGCGACTTGAACGGAACTGCGGTTCTCTGCGGTGCCGGTACAGCCTCCGCTTCTTTTTGGCGCTGCTGGAGAGGTGACTTGAAACGGAACTTACGGTTCTTTGCGGTGCAGGTGCAGGTGCAAGGTAACATCCTCCCGCTTTCTTTCTGGCGCTGCTTGAGAGAGGCTTGCAAGTGGCCGTTGCACACTTCTGCTTCGCTTCTGGCGTTGCTGTGAA